>JAWMRA010000113.1:382399-535360 GCA_035584735.1 Pseudotriccus pelzelni | reverse complement strand
TGTCTAATTATTAAAGTTCTCAAGCCTTAAAGCTTTCTTCAAATCTTTGTCAACCTATTTCTGTCTCAACCAAAAATCCCTAATCCTAATTCTCCTTCATGGGCACTGCTATTCCTCATTGTCCCTGGTCTGAGCTACCTGTCAGCCTGGGGAGGTTGCCAAGGCATCTGCTGGGAGGTGATTCTGGGGACTCCTGAAAGGCTCATATTCTGTGATTGGCTTTGGACTGATCATATTTAGACATTGCCCTTACCCTGGGAATGGGTAACCCTGAGGGGCAGGGGACAGGTATCCCCCCTCATTCCTGGGTCTCTGCGAGCACTGGTTCATGCCATAAACCTCCGGGGCTTTGCCCACATACCTTTAGTGCGTGACTGACACGACTCCTTGGTGGTTACAGTCTTCATGTCCAAAAAAGCTGAGGCAGTAAATCCCAGGAGCCAAACCTCTCCTCCAAAGGCAGGGGGAAGGGGAGAGTGTGCTGAACAACTCATCGCGTTTCCTTTTAAATGGGGACAAGCGACACAACACTGGTTTTGGATTTTTGAGATTGGTGACTTCTTGGGCAGGGACCCGTAAAGGCTCTCTGTTCCCAATTTTAGGAGCCTGTTCTGACAGGCCACCTTCACATCTTGCCACCTCTGCTAACCAAGGGAAAGTGTTAATCAGCAGCCCAAACGTGACACATACCTTACCTAGTCAAGCTTCGCTGCCTCAATGACATTAATTTGCTCCTGACCTAACGCTCCCAGCACTGCAGTTCAACGTGTTTATTAATTCTAGGAACGAGCTTTCGTGTGAATTTTACTGTTGCACTGATGCACAAGGAGGTGAAGATATGTGGGTTCTATTCCATTTTCCATCTCTCTGCCATAAAACATAGCATTTGTAGTGCCTGTATTATTTGTGGGCTTGTATTAGTGCTTAGCCTAAGGTCTACTGAAATGTCCTGGAAATACAATAGCCTCATTAAGCTTTGGGGTAGAGTTTTTAATTCTTGTTCTTGTTTTAAGTCTGAAGAGGTTTGAAGCAGCAAGGTTTGCCAAAGAACTAGGATTCCTATGACATGAAAAGCCTGGCTCAGACACATTAAAAAAAAAGTGAGAAATTTCCCAGTGGATGATCACTCATGACATTAATCAACTTCTAACTGAGGACTTAGGATTGGTCTATTGTTTCGCATTTCAGGGAATTTTATACATTCCTCAGAAGAAGATGACACAGGTTATTATGGAGACAGGTGTCTGTACTGAGTGGAATCATACTGTGGTGCAGCACAGAAAGTGCCACATTTCAGTAGCAGAGAAATCTCTTTTGCCAAAGGGGGATATAACTTGATACTGACAAGCAGGAGAAAGCTCTGCTTTCAAAGAACGATTGTTAAATATGAACAAATATTGATTTTTCATTATGAGTAAATATCTGTAGCTAGACAAGATAGTCAATATGAGCTGCTACGAAATTAGTCTTATGAGCTAAAGTTTGCTACAATTGGGTTCATAAGGAAGTTTTCATTGCTCCAGCAGAAGAGATTAACACCTCTGAGAAAAATTATGCAGGAGTTTTCTTCTCACCTTAGCCTGACAGGGAGAATGATTTTTATAGTGTTTCATTAAAGAGAGTGACCTCTTCCAGGCTCTTAGGCCAAGTCCTCAGAAGACACAGATTTTAAATCCTTCCCTCAATGAACCCAGCTTTAGTTTAGCTGACCCAGTCTAAGGCACTTCCCTGCTTTGCAGAAGTGAAGAAAGAGAGCCATTCAGAGCCCTTCCTCACAAGCTGGTGTTTTTGTTCTTAAGTACAGAATTAATCTAAAATTAATTTTCCCCATTTGCCAGTTTCAGCTTCGGCTACAGTTATTTCCATATGCCAGGGCAAAGTTTTAAATCACGGTCTGTATTTTGGGGTTCCTGCAATTCAGATTGGAGCTAAATTTGCTTCACAGACTGCGGCAGCTGTCTGCTGGGCATTGATGATGGTTTGTGTTCATCCAGGGCCTGTCTGAAGTTTCAGACAGTGATTACCCTCAATGTCTAATGAAACCTGAGGAACTAATTAATCTTTTTCATGACTCTGCTATCCTGCATTACTTAACCTGGATTCAAGGCAACTTCATGGGGAGGGATGGGGAATGTCGGGAAGAAGGAAGGCACAAAAAACTTGCTTACAACTGCACTTCTCCCTCCACCCGAGGCTGCCAAACCTGACCCTGCTCCATATACACCTCCCTGGTACCAGTGCTCGAGTCTGGATCTGCAGGGCTTCAGCTCTGGATCCTGCAGCAGACTGGAAATGCAGCAGCAGCTGACAGCAAATCCCTGAGGCAAAGGGCCTCAGTGCATCAAATATTAAAATGGATACTGCAGCACACCCTGCCTGAATTTAACACCTGGGAAAACTCCTTCTCAGCATCTTCACTGCCACCTTGGGAGCAGGATTGCAGCAGAGTCACTCACTGCAGAGACTGCAGTGTCCTCTGCTTTGCAGGAACCAGGAGGTGTTGCAATGAGGCAAAACCCTGGCAAAGGAGGATTTATGTGTCCGGCTGTGAGCAGTGGGAGAGGGGGAAAGGCATCCCACTGCTGTTGGGCTGCTGTGGAGCAGAAGAATCCAGGGAGGTGCTGCAGAAAACATGAGGGCTTCTGGCAGGTTTGCAGTGATCCCTCTGAGGGCTTCTTTCTCTCTGGCAGCCACCCAGGCCCAAAGTGTAATAAACGCATGAAATGGATTATTTTTCTTTAAAAATAGACCATGCCCCTCCCACGAGCTCCTTAAATAAATCTCTTGCCCCTGTTCTCTTCAGCTCAAGGTCACCTGGAAGTGCAGCTCTTTCACCCGCACATCACATCGGTACTTCACCCACGAGAGAGGAGAGCAGAGAGCCTGAGGGCTGAGGCCACAGATGTGCATCCTGCCCTTGCCCATTGCTCGTTGTATCTGGGCTAAGCCCCAGGAATTTTGGGCAACAGTTTGGCTGTCAGTCACAGGGCTCCGAGCTTACAGGGGCTGAAGTACAGTTACAGAGCTCTCTTAAGCCATTAACTGATTTAAGTGACATAAATATGACAAAAAATTCCCCTTTTTCCTCAACAATGAGTGTTTTTTTTTTTCATTTGCTTGAACAAGGGGCTTTTAGTCCACTAGACGGGCCCAGGCTCTATGTCCTCTGGATGTGCTCTTTAGATGTGTTTTCAGAGCTTAAGAGGGTAACTTCATTTAAATCTGTGCTTTTCAATTTACCCTTTGGTGAAGTGTGAAGGCAGCAGCTGCACTACAAGATCTCACACCACATGGATTTTCTGCTCTATGTGCCATTGGGGTTTTGTGAAGGAAGGAGCCATCTCCCTTTTTTATTCACTATTGAAAAATAAGTGTCAGCACAGTGAAAGCAGTTCAGTCTGAAATAACTGAACTGGGCAAGGTTGCTTACAGAAAACAAATTCTGTGTCACACACAGAATTGTTCCCACGTTATTCTTAGGTCAAGAATGAAGACTCACTGGTCCTTCAGGAATTTAAATTACATAAAATATACAAGCAAACAATGATTGTTTTAGATTTAAATTGGATTACATTCAAATGAAGTTCATGCCCCATCCTGCTGTCTTTACATATAGCAGTTTTATTTATAAATATATAGTAAAGCACGTCAATATTCTTGATTGGAACTAATTTTACTAACAAATTACTTCATTAGCAACTATTGTTCTTGTCTTCAAAACGTTCCTGTTTCTAAAAATCCTCAAACATACATTTGCAGGACAGATAGAAGTGAAGGGAGAGCTCTCCAAACTAAAAACAGCTGAAAAAATAAAGGGATCTTGGCTGATATTGAAAGACAAGGGGACTTCTGTCCAAACCTGAAAAGATGGCTCTCTACTGATGGGTCTTAGAGGAGAGACACATTTACTGTTCCCTGAACAGCTCCAGCAAAACCCTTGGGTGCACCGTCTGCTTGGGTCACTGAGCCTTGAACCCTGACTGCTTGGCCACTTAGAAGTATAAAAGCACCTTGTGGGGTATTTTATAATTCCTGACCCCACAAGCTTCACAGCATTCCAGCTCCTAACTCAGGCAATGCCTCCACATCAGAGGCTGTGCAGGGCCAGGATTGCTCATCCCCAGCTCGGTCTCACCCTGGGCTCTGCCCTGTGGTCCTTGTCATGCTGAGCTTTGTAAGCGCTGGTGCCTCTTGCTCCCAGGGTGGGTGAGTCATCCCTGCAGTGTTCCAGAGGCAGCACTGCTGAGGGTCTCTTGTCCTTGAGACAAGCTATGCTTCCATGCAAAAGGCTGGAAAAGCAGCCTGCCTCAGCTGAAACCCAGAAATCCTCTGGATTTATGCTCAGGTGAATGAATACAGTGTGTGTCATAAGAAGGTAGAGAGGTTGGAAGGCAAATCCTGGTTTTTTGATATAAACCAAGCACGGTTTTAATGTTTGGAAGAATCACACCGGCAGTCACTACTCATCCATGCAAGGAATAATTTATTCCTTCATTTTG
The DNA here is from genome assembly GCA_035584735.1 of Pseudotriccus pelzelni. Taxonomy (NCBI): domain Eukaryota; kingdom Metazoa; phylum Chordata; class Aves; order Passeriformes; family Tyrannidae; genus Pseudotriccus; species Pseudotriccus pelzelni. The sequence continues at coordinate 530,861 of JAWMRA010000113.1, read as the reverse complement.
GCATGGTTTTTGTAAAGCCTCTGGTCTTACAGACCCAAAGTCACCCCATGCAGGTTCCAGCAATGCCAGAAAAAAGTTTAAGGATTTAAATGAAAAAAGGAATTGGAGCTTTCACTGCCAGGCAGTGAGGCAAAATCCCTCAGCCCTCAGCTGTGTAGCACATACTCAGCTCTCCAGCTTCAAATCTGGAGCTGTAGGATATTGACAGTGAGACTGTGGGAATATCCAGGCACAGTTCTAGGAAAATCCTCTATTTGCTGAATTCTGCAACCTGTTCCTGACCAGGCTGTGATTTATTTTGCTGAGCTTATTCTCGCTGTTTCTGTTGGTGCTCTGTGAATTGCCCTCGTCCCAGCTCACTGCTGTGGTTCATCGTCCAGCAGCTGAGCGACTGGGTTGGTTTTGTTTCAACACATGCCAGAGTCAAAGAAACCTCCTGGCCACACTCTGTGTCAACCTTCACATGTGATCCTCAACCTCTGTAGCTCCAGGTGTGCTTTTGTGCCTCACATGGATATCAGGCAGTCTGGTTTTCTGCTTTGTTTTGTGGGGTTTTTGAGTCCTGTTTTCTCCAGTAAAAACACTCCCATGCTCCAGCACTGAATGCACCCTTTGCCATCAGCAGCAGTTGTACCTCCACAGCTCTGGGATTTGGGCATTAAATATAAAGAATTTCAGCAGGAACCCCCATGTACCTCTGTGTTGCAGTTTGCATATCAGCTTCCCCAGAGCCAGACTGCTGTGGCCAAGGAACAGTTAATTGTTGTTTATTTTATTCATGTGATCAAATTTAATCTCTTGTTTTATTGTTCAGCAGAGCTCTGTAAATCTCCTGTGTCCCCACAGGACTCACCCAGCTCCTGTCTTTCCCAAACATTTCCCCTGCAGATTGTATCAGTCTAGTTCAATACATCCATCTCCCTGAACAAGAACGAGAACCATGGCAGGGAAAAAGGGGAAGCTTTTGCAAAATGTTTTGAGTTTTGTCCTTTCAGGGCCATTATCTGTAGGTTGATGAGATTCAACCAATAACAATGCAACTGTAAGATGCAGGGAAGAGGCAACGTTCCCACAAGGAACTGGAAAACCTTCTAGTCCCAAACACAAATTGAAAGGAAAAGGCTCGAAAGCAAACCATCTTACGTGTCCTTGCAGGCCTTAATTCCTTCACAAACATGAGCAAACTGAATAAAAAGAACTAGCTAAATAAAAATCCCCATGCAGAGAGAAAGATTTTGATCCTCTGTTAAAACAGTTTGAGCGGAAAGGATTTTGCAGCCTCTCTGTTAATCTGCCGATCACGTGGCTGAAAGCGATGCCCTTGAGGCACCATCCAGCCTGTCGTTGAATTGATTGGTCAACAGAAAAAGAAAGGAGGAAAAAAAAGAATAGAAGTTGGGCTCTTGTATTAGGATGGCTAAATCCTCGCCTGCAAGTCTGGGTAATCTTCACCGGAGAAGCGTGCTGGGGCTTTTTTCATCAGCCTGTGAAGGCTGAAATGGACTTCAGAAGAAAGAGAGGTTTCTAAATCAGCCTTGTGAGCCTGTAGCAAATAATGAGACTGCACTAGCAAAAGCCAGTGTGCATGTGTAGCCTTGGCCTCTCAAATCTGTATTACTGATTCCTGGGAAATGAGTAACAGCCAGGAATTAGTTGTAGGTGTGAATCAGAAAGCAGCAGTGGCCTTTGAAAACGAGTGAATAAGTTTTGCATATCCACGGGGTGCTATTGTGCATTCCTGTGGCTAATACAATTTGTTACTTAGCCTAGAACTGTCAGATGCTTTCAATATTTGACTTGTACAACTGTGAGTGGATTGTAACTGTACATCTTAAACAGCCCTTCCCAATTTATTTGCTTTGATCCAAGTACCCACCAGTGACAAACAGTGGATATGACACTGGGATCTTCCCATTACATCTCCCAGTTGTGCCCAGTAAAGGGAGCAGCCAGATCCTCTCCCTTGTCTGAGCAGCATTTGCAGCACTGCAGGGTTTTGGGAATGTGTCTGGACTGGTCATGGGTGAGCTTCACTTCAGGGAGATGAGCCGTTTAATAGCAGCAGGATTTTTGGTTATTTTGACTCCATAAAAGAGCCCTGAAATAATAAAATTTAGATCTGTAGAAGGTTTACTGGTTTAAAACTGGGTTCCCTGCCCTTCTTGTTATATAAACTCCATTTAAAAAAAGATACTCTGCTGTGTCCTTAGATTATCCTGCACTTTATGTACTCACACGTCTATCTGTGTATCACCTCCGTATAAACAGAGAATGAAGGTAGTTAAAAACTAAGTAGGGTCCTTTCTTTTTATAAGACGGCCATAGCTATTTCTTTTTTTCTGGAAAGGAAGTAAGCTTTTCAAAGCTCATGAACTCTCTTCAGCTTTTAATCCTGCTTCCACAGTTCAAGTTCCCAGGGGAGACTAGACACCAAGCAGGGGAGAGCGGAGCCAGAGGTAGGGCTGGGCTGTCCTGGGTGTGGTAGAAAAGGAGGCCTGAGCCAAAAGCGTGGCTGGTGGTTGGCAGAACACAGAGACATCCCCAGGGGTAACTCTGAGCTCCCTCAGAAAGGTCAACCTTATCCTTTTTGGTTTTGCTTGTCTAATTTTAAAGCTCCCTTGCCCTAGAGAAAACCCACTGGCAGTAGTGGGCAGGTGCAGACAGACTCCTAACTCCTTTCAGGCACATTTTGAATAGCAGTTCCCCTCAAAGACTGTGAGATAATTTCTTAATTTTTTTTTTCTGTCCCTCATAGCTGAAAAAAGCTGCCATTCAGTTAAAAATCCCATTCTACAAACAACACCATCAGCCCAGTTTCATAACGCTTATATTTTGTCAGCTGCTGATTTGACTCTGACGACTTAGTTAAAGAAGATTTCTGCTAAAAATATATCAGCCCCATTGCTTGAAACATGGCCACGCTTTTACCATCAGGCAGAAAGGAATGGATGAGTATTAGAAACATAAAGAATTGCTTGGTTTACCACATACAGTGTCAATAGGGGAAAAGTTGTCTATTTACATTCCTAATGCCCTCATGATCGCAGCATATAGAGTTTTACTCCCCTATTAAGGTGTTTATATGTTTTAATAGCTGCATTAATTTTCTTTCTTTCATTTCTGTTGAATTTAAGGTCCTTACTGGTGTAATGCAGCCCAGGGGCAGGGGTAGGTGGCAGAGAAATCTTGCAAATACAAACCACGCAGAAAGAAATGAAATGTCAGCTGAGTGTGCTGACAGCCCGTAACAAACACCATCAGGGAAACACTTTATTCCTGTCTATTGCTTTGAAATCAAAGCCATGACAACACTGATGCTGATGGGGTTAACTATGTCACTGCCAATCCTTCACACTAAAATATTGAGTTATTGTTCTTTCGCCACAAAATTCTTTTCCATGTTTTCCCATCTATCAAAATCATCAACTGCTCTATGCTAAGCTTGTCAAAGTGCTAGTTAGACTCGTGGCTTGTCTCACCCAGTCCTAAAAGCATCAGGACTAGCAAAGACAGGATAGCACCAATTTTTACCACACAAATGAAGAATTTCACGTCTGTTTTAATGGTGGAGTTATTGGTTGCTCCCTCCAGTTCATTTTAAAAGATCACTCTCAAATTAAATAAAGTCACCACAAAATTTCCCCCTGACTTCCAGACTTCCACAAAATGCAGCAGAAATTAGCTCTACTTTGTGACAGGCCAATGCAAATGTGTTCCCTTTTCTTACTGTAATACTCGTGCGTTTCCTTTCTATCATCCACTTAGCCTAAAAATACCTTTCTCCAGTTTGTGGGTTTCCTTTTCGTCATCCATTCAGCCCCCCCCCCAAATATCTTCCTCTAGTTTGTGAGTTTCCTTTTTATCATCCATTTAGCCTAAAAAAAAACCCCAAACTTTTTCCAATTTGTGGGTTTCCTTTTCATCATCCATTTAGCCTAAAAATGTCTTCCTTCAGTTGCCAGTCTGCTTTCTTGGATCGCTATAGGAAATTTGAGGATGATCTCTACTGGTTTGCATTTTCGACCATTGATTTGATCTGTGTGTGATACAGAGACGGGCAAGAGGGTTGGATGTGTAATGGAGGCAGGGCCTGCACCAGGAGCTCTGGGCACTCTTGATAAGACTGTGCAGAGGGAAGAGTTTCTTTTTCCAAACCCAGGAACAGCAAATGCAACAGTCCTCATGCAGCCTGTTGGGAGCGGCCTTTACACTCACCAGAAAAATTCGCCATGGCAAAAAAGCATTTCAGACACCAAGCACTCCTGTTAGATGGTTACACGCTCACGCTCACACTCACAAACACCCCTTTCACACACTGCCAGCATTCCCCAGCACTTGCAGCTCCACCTGCAAGTCTGACCCCACTCATGGCAGTGGGGAAACTTCCTCCAACTGGAAATGGGGCGTGATTTTCACCACTGGTTTCTAAAACTGGCCATTAATCAGATTTGGTGGCTTAGGAGCAGTGTAAAGAAACACAGGTTGAATATAATCAAAGAAAGGCTGACTGCTCGTCATTGCTGCTGTGATGGTGAGTGAATACTTTGAAGACTTGAACAGACTCAGGGTGTGAGTTTTACTGAAAATCGTGACACAGTCAGAAATCTCATCCTCCAGCTAAGCAGATGTCTTTAATTTTTCTCCAAGATTCTGGCCACAGAATGCAAATAGCTTTGTCACAAGTCAAGACATTTTGTTTAATCCTCTCTACTAATACCTGGATTTATTGTCCTGAGCCACCAAGGTCCAGCTATGCACATGGCAAGTGAGGTTGTAGGATATTTTGGAGCAGGTATCTCCTGGAAGGACAGGGAAAGCACTAAGCCCTTGGAGCAAAGCTCACATCCTTATTTGAAATACCGCACGAAATGCCAGCCACCCTTTTCCAGAGAAGACTAATTCAAATGAAACCAGCACAGCCAACAGGTGGTGGGAAGACCAGGGTGGGAAACAGTCCATCTACCAGGAAAGGACTGATGGAATCTGATCTCTCACATCATAAGAAATGCTGAAACCTCAGAGAAAGACCTATTTAAGTCATGGGACAACACCAGCACAGGAACAAGTTGCTGTTTTCTGGCCATGAATTAATTTGTGCTAGAAGTGAAATATTTTCAGGATACTGGAGAAGTGAGGATCTGGACTCAGAACTAGCTGGGAACACAATAAACTTAAGGAATCATAGGATACAGCTTGCTAGATTATAAATGGTGCTGCATGAGGCAGGTAGCTGTAATAACAGGGAGTTAGACTTACAGCAGCCAGTGCAGTCCAGGTCTCTGATCACTCCTGGTAAGAAAGTTTCTTTCTTCACCCTCCATCACTCTGGCTGGTTGCTCTCCCAGATGAATGGAACAAACGTTTTGCCTTCAATGTTTTTCTGTTGCTGTTGGAAAGTGAAAAAAAAAAAACGAAGGAAAAATGTGTGGGTACCTAGGTGTAAAAACAACTGCAATGGGGTAACACAGCGAGAGATTTATTTTCTTTAGCAGCAAAATGGACAGAAAATCAAGTTGTTACTACTCTGAGGTGAAATTGTTAAAAAATGGCAGCTCTGTGCTTTATGGTTTTTTGGTGCAGGAGCCTTGTAAAGGCTTGTAAAGCCACAGGCATGTGTTGCAGCCTCCTGGAGCAGCCGTGTGCCTGACAGCTGACAGGACAACAGTGATTTGTGTTGGGTTGGGAATTGGAATGGGGTGGCTCCAGGTGTTTGGTTTACGGCAGATTGTTCTTCTCCAAGACCTCAGCAGCAGCTTTTCCTAGCTGCCATTGCCCCTGGTGAAGTGCCTGGGGGGAACTCATAACGTGCCTATTCTATTTGCAGATGCTGGAGGCATGGAGCAGTTGTGCCCACACACCCTGGGCACTGCACGGCCTCTGCGGATATGCACAGTCCCGCTCCTTTACCCACTCGAGATCAGGGGACACCAGGGGCAGAGGTCCCCATATCTACAAGAAGTAATTCCCCCTGGTAGCACTTCTATGCTGCCTAATTGCATTCACGTTCAGAAATCATTTGATTGAGCTTTTTTGTCATTACAACAACACGAGCCCATAGGAAGACTGTTTTCCAACTATTTTTTCTGACACATTCAGCAAATAGTCAGGAGTCATAATTTTGTCTAATTATACTTCAAAATCTTCATTTTGGCCTCTAAGTAGAAAGTTCTTGATCATAGGTATAGGTTCTGACACAGAGAATGCGACATCATGCTCACTAGCGTGTATCCAAAAGTCCCAGTTGTCCTGGACCCCAAACCAAGTACCAGTCTGTCCCCTGAAATTTAAGTAGGACGAAAAAAAGGGCATGACAGGAAGGAAAAGAAGGATTTTATCTGTGTTGTGTAGATGGGAGGCAGATTCAGTTGTTAAACATAGACAAGCATTCCCATCAGAGGGTATCCAAGACATCTGCATGATGCTGACAGATAGAGCCAGCAGCAGGAAACCAAATACCTCCAGCATCTCCTGCAGCTCCAGAGACCTGTCTGCAGGCAAAGCAAGCAAGCCCTGAGAGTAAAATAAGGTGCCTGAGGCGATGCAGGAAGACAGTAACAAACTAGGAATTACCGCTTCTCCTGAATTCAGATTTGCAAGATCCCAGTGCCTGCCTTTTCCAAAGTCATTCCCTGACAGGCCCTCAGCAGTAGGAATTGTTCTTTACTGACTATCAAGTAAAAATTCCAATGGAGTTGGTTATCACTGTGCTCTGTCAGCCTGGGCTGTGGAGCTGGGCCTAAAGGTTTGAAGCAACATGCTGTGGGACAACAGCAGGAGAGAGCTGAGGTGTCTGTGCCATGGGTTAAAAATAACATATCCTATGGAAACACAGCGGCAGCTTCTTGGTTTAATCAGTAACAGAAACATTACAAAGGGGTTTCTTTGGAAATGAGAATTTTGCTGAAAATCTTGTGAATAAACTACACCCAGGCAATGGGATGTGCTGCAGAAGTGATATAAAAAGCAGACATTCCTCAAGATTTCATTTCAAAGCTATTTAGAATTTAAATCTAAATAACAGTTTGTAGTAATTTTTCATTGTTACATTTTATGCCAGATTGTAAAATCTTTAAATAGGGTTTTCCATTACAAAATCACTAAATTTTAATCAATTAAAACGTAATAAGAGCAAAAGCAGGGCATGTTTAGTTATAGACAGTATTAATTGTGGTAAGCTCTAGGTGAAAGAAGATAGAGATGACAGAAGTCAGAAAAGTTAGAGCTTGTGAAGGGTACTGCTCCAAGCCCATGATCCATAAAATTATGCTTCCAATTCCCTTAAATCATTTATTACCAGCTGTTGCCTGTCACAGAGACTGTGGGCAGCCTTTCCTGGCTTTCTATTGGGATCTGCCTTCAACCACTCCATCCTCAACACAGTTTCAGGGAGAACCTGCTGGTGTCAGCAACACACACAGGTATTGGTTTCTAAGCGCCCTTTCGCAGCAGGGTCTCGCCTGCAGTGTAATTTCATTTCCTGCTGGTGTTAGCAGGCAGTTCCTGGCCTACACTGAGCTTTGGGGTTAACGCCAGTGCATTTGCTATAATCCAGCCACCAAGAGCCCCCTCTAGGGAAGGTTGGTGAAGGTGGTGAAAGACATGGCCAATGTGCTGGTATTGACTGACGCTGACTCTTTTAGTATAATATGCCAATGCAGTCATCCTCTGGCTACAGATATCCACAGGAAGAATAGATGTGTCCTTTAATAACAGGGAGAGTGCTTAAAAAAAGAACATTTTATTGCTGTGTTGCCTTCACCACAATAAACTGCAGCATTTTCATTTTCTTGTATTTATTGCACTGGAGTGTTTACATCACTGTGAAGCAAATATTTGCTTTCAAAGGTCACTCACTGTATCTCTCTTCCTCTGGGGATAGATGCAGGTCCCTCTAAGCCTTCAGTAGAACTCCATAGGGATTATATAATGTTCTTGCTATAAGATTCTTCACTGCATCTTAGCCCTGCTAAAATAGCAGATGCAGAATTCAAAGTACAATAGGCCATGCCTTTCCATTAGCTGGTCTCTCTTTGTATTTTTGTTTACCATTTAGTCAGTTGTGCTTCTGTGCAAGCACTGGTGTAACACATGAGACCACCTCCCAGAGAGTTTGATGTAAGTCACCCAAGTGCCTGGAGTTAATTGCACGGTGTAGAAGACATTCGTGCAGGCAACTATTGCAACTAGAAACACAAACCAAATGTAGAGATGAACCTCTGTAGCAACTCTTTTTTTTTTTTTAAAATCGAAGTTTTAGTTCTATGTTGCTTAACATATTATATCCCTACTTTGGTTTTCTGATCTGTCATCTCTGCGGGTACTGCAGACAAAATAAAATGTAGGTGCAGTTAAAAGTACAGAGTTTAAAGAGTTAAAAGAGAGTTTATTCTAGACATGTTAAATTCCTAAGGCAGTTATAGGATTTTGATACTTAGTTCAGACAAACTTAAGTGAGAACAGAATGAAAAATATTGTCTAGGATCAAAAATATAAATTCCTTATGGAATTTATTACTAAAAGTCCTGAATAGTATTTTAGGTCTGTGTCTGTTCTAAAACAAGAGTGGGTTATAGTGGGCCCAAGCCAGACTGATACCTTATGCTTTTGAAACTCTTCCCAGTATCAGTGAGGGCAAATCCATTATGGTTCACCTTTTCTTGGCCATTCCCAAGATCACTCAGTTCTAATGTTTTCATGGATATGTAGTTATTCCTAAGAAACACCACAGAGGGAAAACTTAATTTGTATTTTACAGAAATAATTCCCTTTAAAGCATAAATCTTCTCTCTACAGGTTTTTTATTGATAACAGCATTTGTTGTTGGAAATTCGTGGCACTGGAAAGGAGTTTCAGCCTAAATAGGACTTTTCAAGGAAAATCCTATCTCTAATAAGTCCTATTCCACATTATAAATTGCAAAATCTGCAAACAAATTCAAACCTATTCCCTGTCATCTACAAAATATGTGTAGTTTATCATGCTGTGTGCAAATCAGTAACCTTTATTGATTCTTGTGCACTTTTCTATTAAATAAAGTTGAATCAGCACAGCTGCAGGGCACTTGTGTTTATGACTAAAACTTGATGTAAAATGACTTGTCTGGAAGAATTCTTTTTTGCTGTTTCTCAACCCATTCTAAGTGCTTTACAAATACCAAACAGTCTCAATAAACCTGTCAAGTTCGATCACTTGCTGCACAGCATCACTCTGCTTACAAGCTCTGACTTTTTTTTTTTTAGCTTGATGCAAAATAAGAGGCGTCTGTCACGAAGATGCCAACTGATGGTTCTAACTAACCAAGGAGGGGAACTCTAAAAAAAACCAAAACACAGGAGCATGGAGTGACAGGACAGGGGACAATGCCTTCAAACTGACGGAGAGTAGGTTTAGATTAATGTTAGGATGAAATTCTTTACCAGGAGGGGGGTGAGGCACTGGCACAGGTTGCCCAGAGAAGCTGTGGCTGCCCCATCCCTGGAAGTGTTGGTGGGACTTTGAGCAACCCGGTGTAGTGAAAGGTGTTCCTGCTCCCGGCAGGGGAGGGGTTGGAAATAGATGGTCTTTAAGGTCCTTTCCAATCCAAACCATCCTATGATTATGTGACAGTTTTTCCACTTTATTTCTTTTCTGCACCACCCATCACCATCACGATCAAAAAAAAACTAGGGAAATGATCAAAAGTCAGGCTGGAAACTACATAAAAACGGAATTTTCTGTGCAGTTTTTGCTATCTGCAGTGACTGACCAACAGACTGTTATTATTCATTACTGTCAGTAGAAACACTCATCTCACTTCCACGTCTGTAATCATTTAGCTCACACTGGATATGCTTAGAGACTGAACTAAATTCCCTGTTGTCATCCCACCCTCTCACTGATGCATCACCTCCCACTTTACAGCTCATGAGATGCTACCAGGCGGGCATAGCACAGAACCAGTTTCCTGCCCCTCACAGCTATTTGTATTTACCAATTAGATCAGCCTCAAAGTCCTGTCCAAACTGTCCTGGTTTTTGCTAAAGCTCAGTGCTGTTATTCTGCCAACACAGGTTTAGCAAGGATCGAGCAGAGGAGAGAGTTATAATTAGATGCTCAAAAATTAGGTCCACAGACTTAATCCTGATATTCTGTCACTGAGGCTGCACCAGAAATGCTTCAATGCTGGGCTTTGCCTCAATCTGGGAAAAAAACCCGCAGTCTGTGAAGCAGTGACCAGTGCTGGTGCCAGCCTGTGCCAAGTGGGACAGGAGTTTGGAGCACAGTTCTTAACAGAAATAACTTCTTTTCATCCCAGCTGAGCATGCTCCATTTGTGACCAGGAGCAGTGTCTTCCTGGAGCTGCGTGATGTGCCACAGAAGGCACCACAAGTGCAGCAGCTGCAGTGGGGTGGCCTAAAGAGCATCCCCACACTTTCACATGCCCTTCAGGGAGACACCAGTTCCTGCTTCCTCTTTTCCTCCTAAACATCCCAGGGCACCATTGTCTGTAAAGCTTGTTTTGTGAGCCTCCTTGAAGTGTCAGACACCAGCCTGAGTGTTAGCCATGAAATTAAGCTCTGGCTTTGCATCAGCCGGTGCTGCAGATGAGTTGCTTAAGCTTGGTCCTTCTCACCGCTGTGACCACGCAGCTGGCAGAGCCAGGTGTCCTTCTCCAGCAGACATGTGGGCACCTAAACATTGTGTGACCCATCACGAAATGCCAGGCTCCCTCTGACAAGAACGGGGCGATGTGCTCAGTGATGAAAAGTAGGATGCTGTGCCAGTAGCTGCAGGGCTGACTCTTCGACATGGATTTCTTCCTGCTGTAGCTTCAAAGCGGAAAAGCAGCCATGAGTGAGGGCACAGCTAATGCGAAAGCATGAAGGTCACATACTCCCTCTTAGATAAGAAAAGCAGCAGATCTGCTGCCGAAGCTTCAGAGGAAATGCAAGGAGCTGTCTGCTTTCCTTACACAATTCTAAGCAAACAGAGTGTGATCCAGAAAATACTGCTGCCCCCCAGCTGTAGCTGTTCAGCCCATACTCCTGAGGTCCTGATGGAGAGCACAGTCAAAGTGAGGGATGGATTAATCTCCAATATATAGTCACTTCCATTTAAACACAGTTGTTACTGTTAACATCTTAGAGCCAAGCTCTGCCCTGATTTATCTTGTTTCATAAAGGGTGCACATATTGCAAAGACAGGGCAGAAAACAGCCCCTGGGATTTTGCCTTCTTGGAGCAGCTTTGCTGAAAGGGGCTGCTTTTGTCCTCTTTCTGTAACTGAGCCTGATGGCACCTGCTTTATGGCTGTTTATTTGCCGTCCCCCAGAACTTCCCCAGCTCCTCTGCACCTGGGATTAGGTTTTCCTGCAATGAACATTCAGTGATCAGTAATTTGCAACATGCCATGCTTGAATCAAGTGAAGAAATAAACCAGTGTTGTTGTTACAAAGATCTGACAGATGGTAGGAGGACTCACCTTTCTTAATCAAGTCATGCTCAGTAATCAGAGCTAGCTCGAGTTGGTAACAAAAGAGAAACCCTACCCAAATGAGGACTAATGGGCTGCATCCTGACCTCTGGTTAGGATGGGCTCAGTGGTGGTGTTCTGTATCAAGAGGGATAACTGAGATCGGAATCTTACCCACTTTGCAGAGAAATTGAAAATACCAGTTAGGTCCCACGGTCACTTCACTTCCCCTGAAATGAAGGACCCTCCCAGGTAGACAACTTCTCCTAGTTTGGCTGTAAATATTATTTCATAGCCTGACCTATAGCGTGGTGACAAGTCATTAGCCCGTAAAAATCTGCAAAGTTTCATTGTCTTTGATTTCATTGCAAATGTATTAGCTGAGCATCCAGCCCTCTGAGCAATGCAGCTGAAACACAGGAGATGGGGGGCATAGACTCAACCTTGACCTCCTTCACATTCAGCCTTTTAACTCTAGAGAAGAATTAATGGGTTTCAGGACTGTTTCTGGCAGCAAATAACATCTCCTGAGCCTCCAGCTTTGATAATAATAGCATTTGAAAGGTTAGGAAAAAAGGAAGGATTTTCCTCAAAGAACATGACGAGGGTACATCCTTGTTCTTCAAGAGTGATTAATAATACAGGAATAAAGCAGCACCTTGGGCAACCCTGTGCGCTCTCCACTAAGTAGGAATTGCCAGCCAGAAAGAGAGAGTTTGGGTGAGGGCGCTCATGTAATTAAAGCACTTTTGTGGGACTGACATTTAAGCACGACTCCGCAAGCCAGGGAGCCCAACCACACTGTTTCTTCTCCTTCGTGTCTTCCAGGCTCCCGAGCAGCTGAGCACAAATCCTTGATCCGCGGCATCCACAAACAAACCCGCAGCTGAAATGGCGGAGGATGCGGATATGCGCAATGAGTTGGAAGAAATGCAGCGGCGTGCGGACCAGCTCGCTGATGAGGTGAGACCAGCAGCTAAACTGGGAACTTGGGGCTGGGCTTGGTGTGAAAGACACATCCAGGAATAGGAGCTCATCCGGCAAAAGGATTTCTAGGGCTGATTCTCTTTTCCATCAGCTTTGCACTGAACACAGAATTGGAAACGAAATGAGCTGGGGTGAAATTTAATGCCGTGTTTAGTCAAGATTAAGGCATTTATTGATCGTGAGTTTGGTTTAGGAATTAGATTGTGCATCAGTTTGACTGGCCTCAGAGCAAAAAGCAGCAATTTAATATTTTCTGAGGATTCCTTCGATTTGTCAAACCTATTAAATGTTAAAAGTCACCAATTAGGTCTCTGAAAAGTCATAGCTGAAAACCACAGACTATTTTTAAAGTGGAACACCAGCTGTTCCAAGCAGCACCGCCGCAGTGTGTGAGCAAAGGGGCCACAAGCCTTGGAGGCTACTGCAGTTGCCTCAGGATACAGTGGGAATTGCTGCATTAGCGAGTCCTAATGGAGAGCTGGAGATGGAGAAATCACCAGTGCCCTGCTGATGGCCTGATTTGGGGGGGAAGGCAAAGAATGCAGGAAAAACACAGTGTCAGCATAAACCTGCACATTAGTGTTGAAAAGTGTAACTTGCCAAATCTGAGCATTTTCTCCTCTGTTTTATTCCAGTCCCTGGAGAGCACCCGTCGAATGCTGCAGCTTGTTGAAGAGGTAAGGGCTTGCATTTCATTTGCACTTCTGTTGTGAACAAAGGTGATGGAGAGTCTGACACTGGAAGTGCTTTTTCAAAAACTCATGTTGCTAAGGCATGTCCTTGGCTTTATGTGCCACTGGTTGCTAAGCGTCCACGGCAGGCCAGCGGCCGAGGCACTGGTTTGCCTATACCTGAGTATCCACTGAGATAGGATACTGGAGATAAATGAAGGACACAGCCTCTGAAGCTGATCTAGGGTCAGGGACAAGTGGCTGAGGTGCTGCAGAGCTCCGGGAGCCTCGTGCTGGCATCTCTCTCTTGTCCTTGCCTGAGAAAGGCCCTAAGTGCATTTGCCCTGTTGTCTCTAAATACTTCCCTCTCCATAAACACTCTGAGCTATTTTTATAGAACATCAGTCACGGTATTTAAATGCCACTTCTTTATGTATCTCTGAAATATTTATCAGGATTTCAAGGCTCATGAGATGTCCTAGATTGACTGCTTTGGAACAAAAAGTTCTCCGATTTTCCATGGTGCTAAGGAAGGGGATCCTGACTCAGTCCTCACACCCACTACATCTTCTCCCTGCCTGGAAGGGTCACTCCCAGAAGGGAAAAAACCAATTCAGTCAGGCTGTATTTCACCCTCTTCACAACAAAGAGGTTTAAAAGTTGGAAAATCTCAAACTCAGTTTAGCCTCAAGTGTTCAGCCATCAGGTGGTGGAAAACTTTGCTGCCGGCTGACAGGACATATTATTTTCAGACGCCATATGAGCCCTAGCGCTGCAGCTGGTGACATTTTTAATCAGGGTCATCAGCACTGACAGTCCCAGTACTCTTGACAAGCAGAGGAGTCTCCAGAGGAGACAACGGGAAGAAAATTACATCAGGTCCCACATTTAGGAACAAGCACAATCCCAGCCGTAGGCTGAGTGGCCTTGGAATCAATCACGACTGTGAAGATCAATGGAGTCCAGTGAAGACAAAATTAAATTTCCATGTACAGACAGACAGATGGGTCATTGAGCATAGTCAGCATCACTTCTCCTCCACAAATACTTCGGATCTGGGCCCCTCGCAGATGAAACATGCTCTTGTCTCATGAGCAGTCTGTCCCTTTTATCTGCACAATTCCCTGGACACCCCATTTCTAACCATCACTTTAGGTCAATTCTGTGCTGGATGCAGCTCCTGTTGAAATCAATTCAACAACATGGAAGAGAGCCTCATATGGGTACTCCCCCAACACAAGGCAGGACAGCCTGCTGCCCCAAAAGGCCTATGATCTAAATAGACAAGGCAGATGATGAGTGGGAAGAAGGAGAGGCACAGGAAAGGGAAGTGATTTGCTCAGGGCCAAGACATCAGTAAATATCAGCCCTCTCTCCTGAGCCGTGTTTGTGTGACCTGTGCATTGCTTGAGTCTTCCTAACATATTGAACCAGCATATTGTGAATGCCGCTGGGATTTCATCATTAAATCACGACAAATGGCAAAGTAGGAGGAGAACTGGGACTGCTGAATTTACCAGTGAATTTATGGAGGACTTGGAAGAGCTCAGCATTTCTCTGGACCTGGCGTTTATTCAGATGCTACAATATCTCCCTGTCCAAATAGAGAAGTTGCTAAAACCAGCACTGAGCAGTCAAGGGAGTTCTTCAAAAATGAGCTGCATATTATTTTCACTAATGTGACTACAAAAGACCCTTAAAATTCTTCTGTGGTCCAAACAGCTGGTTGGTTACTCCGATCCCATCTCCTAGGTACTTTTAAATGAATGAAGCATTTAAGGAGTGAGAGATTTTATACTGAAAAGACAAATGATGAGAGTCTTGGAAATCAAATTCACACTGCTATGATTTAATAGACCCCAAAAATCCAATTAGACTCCCTTACTTAACAGAACCTGTCTAGTGGGTAGAGATAGAAAATATTCTTTCTCGGTGACAGAGTGCTTTTTACTTTATTCTCTTGATACAGCAAATATGTTTATTCCTTTCTCAGGAAAAGGATGCCTCCATGTCTATGCATTATTGCTATATACATATGTATGGATTCCTCTCATGGTTGGCTCCACTCTGTTAGATACCAGGAAAACACAGAATAAACAGACTGACTTGACTCTACTCTGAGACAGAAGAGTGTAGTCCCCCCCAGGGAAGCTCTGCAGCAGTAGAAGGTTTGCTTCATGCTGAATTGTAGGTCCTCGTCTGGGGGATGTCCCAAAGGATCATGTCTTCCTTGACCAGGATGACCAGTCTGAGTTTGGAGACTAAGCTCTGATGTTCCCAGGGAACACTTGCAAGGACAACCAAATATGGAACTGCTTCTTGGTTTTATAACCCAGCTTTGCAAGAAGTTGATTTTTCCAGTCCTGGCACAACAGAGGAAGCAAGAAGTGGTGAGTGGCTGTTACAAAAGCAGCCACAGCTTTGCCCCAAGGCAGCTCCATACTGGAATGGCAGATTCCAAAAGCCACTTTGCTCTGTGATGCCAGTGTACCCAGGCAGCACAGCTAATCCACACTGACCAGTGCTCATTTGAGCCGCGCGCTGCTGTAAATACCTGTATTTTATGATGATGCTGTGCAATGTTTGGGCCAAAAATAAAAATAAAAATTAACTGAGGAAGAACAAGTGAGAGTAAATATGCAGTTTGTAGCTGACCTTCTTATTTTCTTGTTCAAGCCTTTTACCTCTGAGGCCACGTTATGCAATGTAGAATATCGCATGCCAGGGGAAAAGCCATGAGTTTAATATCAACAAGATCAGTACTGCTGAAAGCCCAAAAGAAAGCATTTAGGAACATGTCCAGGCAAAAGGGCTGTTTGTACATTTAAATCCAGAGAGGACTATTTGCTCCTCTCATATGCTCTGAGGTTAGAGTGAAGCTTACCGAAGTATCAAAGCTGAAATGTTAAGCTATAAAAGTTTGATAAGCTCATGACGCTGCCGTACAGAGGACACTGAACGCACAGGATGCCATTTTACTAGCTGTGGATTTCCCCTGACATTATTATCCCAGTTAAATATTCCCTAATCTGAAAAATAAAAGTAGTATATTAAGTTAGAGTTTGACCCAAATCTTGCCACAGCTAATTTGAAAAATCCATTTGCCATCATAAGAACCATTGGAAATATTGAATCGTTGGAACAGTTCTACTCAGGAAAGTTTTGTAACCAGTGTAATTCCACAGAAATATATATCTGGCACAAGGGAATGTGATCCCGAATTCTGGTCTCTTTAATCAGGCACGGAGAGACATTAGAGCATTAATAGGGCAACAGGGAACTCGGAGCAGGCTCTGACCAAATGCATCACCACGGATGACTAAAAAATGTTTCTTTGGCCACATTTTTTGTCTTTAGGGTGTTGACAGTTCTCTTTAGTGTCTGTGGGAACTGCGAGCAATGTCAGCCTGTCCTGGAACATAATTGTCTCTATTAATTTATTCAAAACAAACTCTATAATCCATATTGATTAACGCAAAATTCTTCATTGAAGTGGAAGTTTATGTGTTCTTCACAGAACTGAGAGTGCATATCTGGTTTTCAGGGTATCTCCTGAAACGCAGAGAAAGAGATTTCTAGAATTTGGATTCTCTATCCAATACATCATTCCCTTACACTGTTAGGAAAATCACCCCTCAGGCTAAACCAAAGTTTGAGTAGCTGCCTTTTGTAGCAGGTATGGACAGGACACAACACACTGTGTTCCTGGAGGGACTGATGAGCCCTTTGAGAAGTCATTCCAATTCTCTCCCTACTTTTATTCTCACCTTGGGAAATTAAGTTATGTAACAGCAATAATAAGAAGTGATATAGCAATGCATTTCCACTCCAAAATGCTCGGGAGGAATTTCAGTGAATGTTTTGTTGCTGACTTGTTCTGAATGAAACATTCACAAAAAAAGCCCCCAAAAGTTTGAAGAAGCTATTACAGAAGATCGAGGATAATGTATATTAAAGCCTCCAGAAGGGTTCCCAGTTATGCTGTTAAACTGGCTTCACTGAAGCACTGATAGACTCAAGTATCTAAGAGTTGAATTAAGCCCAGAGGTTTAAAATCATATATTATGCCTTTCTGATCATCAGCTTAGCCAGTGGTCCAGTGGAAAACCTGGGCATGCACTTCATATAAAGGATATGCAAACCAGCACTGCTTGTTGGTTTGCTTTTATCTAAACACTAGAGCTTAGTGCTGGTGAGAGGTTCAAGGACATCAACTTCCATAAACTTTATAGGCTCTGTTTCCCCTAATATTCCCCTAAGTTGAAAGTGATGGCCTCCTGCTCTGAGGGGTCATCTCATGTGCAAAATTATTATCTATATTATGTATTTGTCCATCTTCGGTAAACTTGCACTATGGATAAACAGAGGAACTCCAGAGCTGCCAGTTAAATGCCTCAACATAAGAAATGCTGTGCCATGTTCTTCTAAAGAAAAGAGTGTGAGATATTTGCTGTGCTATGGCAAAATCCAACAGTCCAAATTCTCCTCTCAAGTGCAACGAGAAGACAAGGATTTTCTGTGATACTTCCAGTGCAGAATCCTTTAACTGAAGAGGCTTTTTAGTTCCCAGAGATGCCTCAGTCTGTTGTCACTGAAGGTCAGGTACCGAGTGATTCTCTCCTGCTCAGACATCTGGATGATGAACACATTTTTAGAGCAGTTCTGTCTTACAGACAGGTTTGGTTCTGAGCTATCTAAAGGAGCAGTTACAACGAAAATACTAAGTTTTTCTAAAAGTTCGGATCTGTTTTAAATGCACAAATGTGATTATATTTTAAAAACTGCTTTACACATTTAATTTTTTATGGAAAAGCTGAAAATTAATGCTTAATACAAACTTGGAACAGCAGGAGATTGTCACTTGATGTCTGAATCATCTCCCATCTTTGCCAGTCACCATCTCTTTATTAGCTTCAATATGCTTTTGATTAGACCGCAGATGCAGACAAGTATATTCACTGAACACCCTTTAAAGTCTTCACATTAGTATTAATGTCATGGCACTGATGATCAGGTAAATAAAAGAAAATGTCACCTCTTCCACTCCCTGTAAGGATTTGATACGAAATACAAACCATAAGGACTAATTGCTGAGTTCATCTCTCAGCACATGTCTTATTCAGGTCACTGGACATTTTAGCTGCATCAAGGGAGTTTGCTCAGATGATAAATACAACAGGAAACTAAGGTAAGAGGGTTAAGGAGCAGCAAATATTTCTCAGCCTGACTGTGCTTGAGTCTCTGAAAGCCAACACCTGTCACAGCACCAACTACAGGTTTCTGAGTCCAATATTTAGAAGAGTCCCATGTCAGACTCAGTAAAATATGTTTACTGAAACACAAGATGACTCAGGACCCAAGCAGCCTTCTTGTGTTTGCATGATGTATGTTTGTTAAAATACAATAATAAAAAAACAAATCAATAATAACTCTTTTAAGGTAAGACCTCCCTGGATACTCAGAGCATAGAATAATAAAAAAAATAGCCCAATAAAAAGCACATCCAGTGCTCAGCAGACCCGTCCCCCAGCAAACACAAGACAATTAAAAGTGGTTTCCCTATTCTAAATAGGCAAGTCTAAGATAACCCTTGGACCCTAAGTTTCTGCAGACTTCAAGAAGAAAAGCTGGCCAGGATTCAAGTAAATGCAGTATGAGCTTGGAGGGAGAGAGAGCAGCAGTGGGTAGCTGGGAGGTGGCTGACCTGAGGGCAGCAGGGTGCAGCAGACTATGGGCAGGAGCCCTTTCCTCTCGTCTGGCAACTCACACAAGGATTTTTTCAAAAGAGGGAGGAGGCCAGCCTGCACACTTCTGATGCTTTTGCCAGTTTCTACAGTGACACGGTCATTACAGATAAGAAAGGCAGCGCAGAGAGAGGCAGACGAGACATATCTCATCGCTCTTGAGCCGAGCAGGATCCTCTTGAAGCCCAGCACAGAAGCATCAGCTGCACCAGGCAAACAGCCCTCGACCGTGGCAGAGTCAGGCTTGTGGCTGAGCCAGCGTGGGCTCTGTCCTGCCTGGGAGCACAGAATGGGCAGCTGAGGACCAGAGACACTTCCCTGCTCCCAGGAAAAGAGATGGGCCATGACAGAGAGCAGGGCAGCGGGGAGGAAGGATTATAATTTGCCTCAAGGAGTGGGTGGCTTGAAAAACAAAGGGACCATCAGGACTTTAGGTTTCTGTTCCTTGTGTTCCCCTGCAACTGTAAGCATCTCCTCTGCCCCCTGCAAAAGGGACACCACCACCTTCATCTGTTCCACAGGAGCATGGAGAGCTTTATGTTCTTGGAAGCAGGCAAATTACTGTTCCTTGTGTCCAGGTAGCTCCACTCCACAGAGGACTTACTTCATCTGCTATTGACATGCAACAGGCAGATGATCGTTCAGGCATTAATTATTCACAGATGTTATCACTGCTCCAAGCAGAATGGAGCTGGTTTCCCCTTGGTAATTAAAAAGGAGTTAATCTGATCTGGGATATAGCTCAGTATCACAGCACCCAGAAACTCGAGACACCTGATCACGTCCCAGAGTGAGGATAACAAATGTAAAAATTGTACTTGTGAAAGGTGTCCTGCTGCTGGTTTAGGCAACTGGGAGCTCTGAGTGGCTCAGCTTTGCTCAAACCCTATGTCCAGCAACGGCAGTGATATTCCCACTAAGCTGCGGGAGCAGAGACAGTTTCAGTATGTAGGTGTTTTAAAAATTCTACCTTCAAGCTCAAATCAAAGTCCATTAATGCTAAAGGCGTCTGTTGACTGAATTAAAACTTGGCTCAAACCCATATCTATTAGATCAGTGAACCAAAAAATATGACTTAATCCTATTAAATATTAGGCTACTTTAAAATGGATTTCCTAAGTAGGTAGGCTTTCTGACTTCTGACAGCACCAGGGGCTGTGTACAAACCCCTGTGCCTCCTTCCCAAGCACGCTTGTGTCATATCTGTTTTCCCTGGGAATTTCTTTTGTGGGATTAACACACACCTGCAATACCATCAGCCTCATCCTCCCTTCTTCTGCTTCAGTGAACTTGGACATGAACCCTCTCTTTTTAGAAATTACTGTTGCATAAAGTAATTATTTTAATTGCAAGGTCTGTGATTCTGTGCTTTCTGCAGAAGTTCCCAGGGAATTCCCAGGGAATCCAGAAGGACTGATGGTACAATTGAGACTACCAGGTTCCTTTTACATTGTCCAGGCACATAAAGTCTTCGGACTGTGCCACCAGCCCCCTATGACCTTGTCATTCCTTTCACTGTTTTTCTTTTGTCCTCC
Organism: Pseudotriccus pelzelni; assembly: GCA_035584735.1. Classification (NCBI taxonomy): domain Eukaryota; kingdom Metazoa; phylum Chordata; class Aves; order Passeriformes; family Tyrannidae; genus Pseudotriccus; species Pseudotriccus pelzelni. Next base: position 510,473 of record JAWMRA010000113.1, on the reverse strand, counting down.
TGTGCCCCGTACCAAGGGCTGGGTGTTCCCTCACTGATCTCTCTTTCTCTCTCTCTCTTTCTTCTCCCCTCTCTCTCCTTCCCTTGCTACCACTGTTGGGATGTAGAGTAAAGATGCTGGTATCAGGACTTTGGTTATGTTGGATGAGCAAGGAGGTAAGTTCAGATTGCTTCAGTAAGGAAGTATAACTCTTCTCAAAGTTCTGTACTAACTGTGTGCAACCCTGGAAATGAGGGCCACAAAATACGTGTGGTTGTGCATGAGAACCCCAAAAACCTTTTTGCCTTTAGCACTGTTGTCTGACAGAGAACCAACAACTGCCTAAGAGTCTGTACTTCTTTTGATCTGTCTCCCATGAATGTCAAAGAGAGCTGCAGGCTGAACTCATTCAAATCACCACTTTATTTCAGCGAGCTTTGGGTCAAGATCCAGCTATGTGATGAGGAAGATTTGCCTTCATGAGTGTAAAAATCCAGCATTATTTACGCAGGTGCTACGTAATTTTCCCACCAGTTTAAGTCACAAGTGAAAGACATGCAATAAATGCATGCCAAGAAGAGGAAATACAGGTTTACTTTGTGTAAAATTCAGTTGCTTTTTGTGCAGCCATGGAATTGAGGATGGCAGAGTTTGAACATTAAAAGCTATGGCACCATCAGCTCATTACAGTTGACCATATAGAAGGTTTCAGGCTTAGATGACTCCCTGTCTGTGGATGACAATGACAAAGCCAGAGCCTGATATATTCAATACATTCCAGGAAATTACATTTGTACCCTTCATAATATGACCAAAAAGTAGGCACCTTCCCCCCTCCCCTCAATAAAACTAATAACTCCTCATTTGGCATAGACCCACAGCAAAAAGATGTCTCCAATAAATCAACAGAGTATAAATTCCTGCTACCCTCTATCAGATCAGCCCCCCAAAGGCCATTCTTATTATTTACTATATGTCATGACACCAAACTGTATTAGGAAATGTTTCTTCCCCCCCCACACTCTCCCTTTAGGGAAAAGAATTTAACCCAACCAAATTTTGTCACATCAATTTGTCTCTATGAGAAAAATATTAGAGGGAATATTTTGTTGTCTTCAAAAAATAGTGGCAGTAAAAGAACTATCACTGAATACAGAAAACCAGAAATTACTTATGTTGAAACAGGTATGGCACCTCTCTAAATAATGTGTTTTGTTTCTGAAGTGAATTATACAGTTGTAATAAATCACAAATACTGTCAAAGAAAGTGTAAATATCCAGATGTGTCGTGCAATATAATCCACAGGCAGAGCAGCAGAAATTTTACTGCTTCCTGGGAAAACTTGTTTCTGTTCTTTAACTGCTATTTTTCCACAGATTGCTAGGGAGGATTATTTTGACTTTCACCCTGAATTTTGGAATTCTATTGCTAAACCCCTGTGTGCAAAACTTGTCTGACTGATTTACTCCATAGCCATGGTAGGAAGGACAATCTGGATGAGCCAAAGAGCAGAGACTGGATCTACTCACCTCTTTGGGAGTCCACGGAACTTTGTTAAACTCTTATTGACAGTGAAAGCTGAAATGTGTATTGTACAGTCAGAGATGCACTGAGTCAATACCTACAGGAAAGAATCAGGCAGTTTCAAAGCCTCTTTAAATTGGTCATGGTCATGCCTTAAGTGGTTCAGTAAATTTAGCTGATGACTACACAGTGTGGGTTTCTAAAGGAAAACAGCCAAAGAATGCTACAAACCCTGAAAATATTGTAACCACTGTCCTATGCTAAATGTCTAATTAAGTTTTCTCCATTTTAGCAATATGTAGGTGTAATAATTCCTGATTTTAAAAAAGATTTTTATTTTAGCAATAAATGACATACTACTGGACAAAACATGCTAATGATGACTTTGAACCCTCTGTAATTAGTGCAATGTGTGCAGCTCACGGATGTCTCAGCAGATTATCAGATTAAGAAAATAATTTGCTAACACTGCCATGTGATCTCTTTGCAGCTGACTGCACAAGTCACTTAAGATTATTAGGTGTTAAATATACAGAAAACATGACACTGATCTTTGCAGTGGGCGGCAGGCAGAACGTCTAATCTCTGCAGTTGCTTGCAGCTCTGTTTCTAGGTTTCCTCACAAAAATGCTCTTTTGGAACTTAAACAGACCTTACCAGGAAAACGTCTCTGAGTCAATTCAATTTAAACAATGCAAAGCAGAAGTGATTTTCTGGTATCGTGTAGGCAGAAGTCTTTGGGATCATAAAAGGCAGTAAGTCAAGGTAATTTCCCAATACCAGTATTTGTACAAAAAAGCCAGCCTAGTGAGCTCCTGGTGCCCCAAGGTTTAGCACAGCTGGCTGTGCAGCACATGGCAAAGTCTGCCACGACCCTCAGGCATGTGGAGCTTCACAAGGGCTTCTGTTACCCCTGTTTCCCAGAGAATGGGACTGCCATAAAAAGTGGAGATCTCCTCCAGTGCCCTTTGAGGCCTTGAGTCAAGCTCCCTTAGTTAATGATTTAAATATAAACATGTATATAACTCTTTAAAGTGTTTTGATTTTGCACCAACACCTTCATGCTGCAAAGGATTATTGAGCCGTGGCAATTGCTCTGCTTCATTAAGTGTGTCTTTAAAACATGCTGACTTAGAAAAATGTTAATATTTAGATGCATATAGGTTAGAAGCAGACTGTGGAAATGAAACTGAGAGTACAAAGTGGGAATATGAAGAGAAACCTGAACCTTGTTAACACAGAAGGGGTCCCAGAGTGGTAGCTCTCTTCATCCAAAGGAACCTCCCATCACCTGGGAGTATCAGCAGGGACAGAGATTTGAACCTTCAAGGACATTTGTGTGAGATGATGTCCTCATGCAGTTTGTTACAAGAGAGTTTTGGGTTTGTATTCCAAAGGAGGTAGAGGGGAGAAACTTCTCCAATAACAACAGTGGTAGCACAGCCATTTCTCATCTAAGACAAGACAGAGGAATAGCCACAACTTTGATAAGCGACAAAGAAAACGTCATTTAATTGAAAATTGAAATTTTCTCCCCATGCCAGCAACAGCAAATACACAACCAGTGAAAACAAGGAGCAGATTAATGTACCTGGCAGATCTTAGTCCAGATCAAGCTGTTAAAGGAGATAAAACTTAGAAACAACTGGGCAAACCTCCAGGCAAAAGCACTGGCACCACGTGATGGTACCCACACTAGCTGACCTCTCTAGCAGGAGTTGTGAGTTTGGCAGTTTTGTATGAGTTAAGGGTAATTAGGGAAATAAAGAGTAACTAATGACTATTCCAGATTCTACAGGGAAAATGGTATTAATTATGTTGAAATTGTAGTGCAGAACAAAAGGCAAATGAACCCCCACAAAGCAGGTTGTGCCTTGTCTCCTGTTATTTTTTAGCAGTGCTACATGTGGGCTCACAGCACTCTCTGCCAGCTCTCTGCCAGTCCTACCTATGTTCTGCAGTGCCTTTCAGAGCACAGATAGGTCAAGACTCAGGATTTCTGAAAAGGCTGTCCTAGAAATGTACTACGCTCTGATAGGATTCTCCTTTATGGAAAATAGGATCGCGGTGTAGCATTGGAAGCAGTTAATCTGCTGCCTCTCTTTCAAATTCAGCCCTTTTGTACGTAATTATGATTACAATGTGTTCTTAAGATGTCCTTTCTCTTTTTCTCTTTTTGTTTCTATCTAATTAAAACTGTCCTTGTGGAAATCGCTTCACTGCACAATACTCTGAGCAAAGGAGCGAGTTCCCATTTCCACAGGCATTTAATAACTGACATTCAAGCACAGGGCCCAGATCCTGGACATCAGTCAAGGAATATTTGTTGCAAATTACAGCTGGGGATGCAAAGGTGGAGCAGCACCACACTTGCCCTGTTCTGGTCCTGCATCCAACGCTGTGTGGGATGCTTTTGCAGCTGGGTTTGCTCAGGAGGCCACAGGAGCAGCTGAGGGATGTCCTTGCTACAGCTTCCCTCTCCCAGAGCAGTCACAGAGTGGGGAGTTTCCAGGGTGCTATGGAAGATGCTGGCAAAAGGCCACAGTGCTATGGTAAAACTAACAGGACTGGCTTATTGCCTTACACAAATAATTCACAAGTATAATGATACAGGTGAAAAAATATTCCTCTTTGTGTCCTAAGATAGGCCATTAGCTTGCTGTAGGATCTGGAAGAAGACTTATGGTCACTGCCTCGGAATGAAAGTTCTCAGGCATTCAAGGGTATCAATATGCAAAAGGTATAATAATTAGCAGAGTTTACTGGAGAAAAATAAAATTGAAGGAAATCACACTGTAACCTAGCTCTGTATTCTGCTGCCAGACAGCACTGATTTTCTTATATATGACAGATAAACATACGGATAGATGTAGTATATTCAAAGAATATTGCAACAAACTGTCAAAACCATGTCAAACTCTGACCTTGAAGTGCTTCTGTAAACGGGAGACAAAGGACACGATCCTTGGTAGGCGTGAATTTGTGTAGGCTCATGTCAGTATATGCCAGCAGACTGTCTTCCCTAAAACCTTTAATACAATACAGAACCCTGGAATAGGGAAGATCTACGAAAACAGACATTAAATTAACCTTTTGATAGCCATTTGATTTCCTACCAGCAGTGACTCATTCTGGACCAGATTTTAATAGCAGTTTATACCAAAACAAATCCAGGGTGACCCCATTAAGTTAATTCCACTATAATATTTATGCCTTAATAACTGTGGTTAGACTTATGAATCTATTTCCTTGCCAGTGGGACCAGGACTTTGAGAAGTATAAATTAGTGTTGCTCCACAAAACCAGCATAATTATGCTGATTTTAACCTGTTAACAGTCCAGCCAATGACACCAACAACTAGCAAATTGTTTTAGGACCAGCAGCCTGCTGTCTAGACTTTTGAGCTACAGACATGACAGGGGTTTTTTACACTGATGAGATTTCCTTTAATGGAAGATAAATTAGTTGTGGGTCCCGTTTCTATTCAGAAATAGCATAAGCATCACACAAATCCTGAAGCAGGATGAATTAATTCAGGTTTCTAGAGAGAACTGTAATTTAAATGAAAGTCTTTGAGTCAGTCAAATCTACTCTTCAATTAGGACTCATTTATTCAGGCAGAAAAAGAAACAGGGAAAGAAAGTTCAAACGGCCCTACTACACACGTGGCTTCAGAGGATGAGCATCTGGGCAAGGAAACAAGCTCAGACTGAAAGCCATCAGTGGTATCAGCTCTGGGACTGATCCCTAAAGACTTACCTGGCATTTTCTACTGGGCAGACAAGGTTAGAGAAGGACTAGGAGGAAAATCAGTGGAAGAAAGGTCAGTACCTTTTGTCCTGCCCAGTGTCGAAATGCCAGCTGTGGGTACACCTGCCTTTGAACTGAGTCAGAGAACAGGCTCTGCGAGCACAGCCCTTGCAAGCAGGAGGTGGGAGTCTGCCACAGAAACGTAGCAAGTCCCATCTTGTTGCACGAACCACGATAAAAGCCAGCTCACACTCCCACAGCTGCTTCCCAGAGCAAAAGTTGCCCAGTTGTGCAAGAGCAGGCAGGACTCTTAATAGACAGGAGCAGGAGCACTTGGGAGGAGCATCCCCTTCCACCACAGACTCACATTTCTGATGAGACTGACAATCTGCACCTACAAACACGAACCAAAGCGTCTGCTAAAGCCTGAATTACAGTGTGCACTGCAACAATCCAACCTTGCATTTCTAGTTCTCAGCTCAGCAGTTTATCAGCCAGAACTTGTGCAGTCCATCTCTCAGGTTTCCGTCTTAGTTTCCCAGTCTTTTGCTTACACGATATGTGCCCCCTTTAGAGGACAGTGCCAGGTAACTCCGATCCTCTAAATACATTCTTGGATTTGGGATCAATAACTCCTGTGGTGTCAGGAGACAGGCCCCTCCAGATGAGGAGAATGAGAACTGACACCTGAAAAGCAGATGCATCTTGCCATCCTGACGTGGCACCTCTCCCTCTCAAAACCCTGCCTCATGCAAGAATTAAACAAAGAGCACAAGTTCAATATTCAAATTATTTCAGCTTGAATAATTTAGGCCAGGATTTTCTAGGCCCTTGAGGGATGAAGTGCCTGTTTCCCATTAAAATTAATTAAATAAAATTAATTTTAATGGGAACTGGGTATCCAAATCCCCCCGAAAGCTTTGAAAATCTAAACCTCAATTGTTATTAGAAACCTAAGTAAGAAATTAGGCCTATTCATGTTCCCAAAGAAGTCAAGAGGAGCTTTGTACTGACGTCAATATGCATATGATTTTCCTTCTAAAATACCTTTTTTTTTTTCTTCTGGATAGGACTCAATTAACATCAGGGATGACATTAAATTCCTTCCATAACCAGTGCTCTTAGTTCCTTCCCCTACAGTCTAATTCTGCGGTTTACTATTCCATAGGGCGAATAGGGATGTATTTGTGTTTTACTGGGATTCCTCGACTTTGCCTTTTTAGCTACAGTTACAGCTTTTAATGGATTGAAATGTCATTCCCGAGTAACTCTCTGATCCTGGGTAGTATTTGAATTTATCCTTCATGAAATGTTGAGCTTTTCCACTCACATAAAATGCTGTTGCTACCACAGACTCCACATAAGACCCCGACTCCACTGGATCCGTATCTGTTTACATCAGCAGAGAATCCCTTCCTAAACTTTTACGTTGTGGCATTCTGTTCCTCTAGGACACCTTCCCCAGGTTTAACAGTGAAAAAATTAACATATGAAGTTTTTCTGAGCCACCAAATCACTAAGAAAACCCAACACCGTTGCCAGCCTTAGGTGGGAATACTCCAAATTCTGCTGTCTGTATGGGGCTGGTTACTGAGCTTGGTGCTGCTTACCTTGCCCTGGAGCAAAGCAGAAGTGACTCCACTGAAAACACGAGTCTGCACCCAATGTCTGTGTTCATAAGGTCCCTTGGGGACAGGGAAAATGAATGTCACAGCCGGTGTTCTCTTCCAGTGAGCAGGAGAGGTTTCTCTTCTCAGGCTCCCAGAGAGGTTTCGATTGCTCTGTGTTCACTGCGGTTACTCCTGATTTGCAGCCTCTACACCAGAAAGAAAACCAGTCCTGAGGCCGTACTCAGATTAGAGGTTAATATCCAATGCCAGTCAAAGTGGCAGGTCTCAGTTTCCTCAGCCTCTGGAAAAAGGATACAAGCCCTTAATAGCTCACTCTGGTTTTGGTACTTCTATTATCAGTTCTCTCACTCACTAATCAAAGCGATTGTGCTGCCCAAAATCACCTAGTTCCAAGGCATTTGTAAGCGTAAGTAACAAGTATTTTCCACGGAAGGGCATCTTTTCTCTTATATTAACATACATAAATGCAAAATAATAACACTATCTTTCTCTCTCCTGAATGTCACTGCGTCTTAGTAAGTGGATGTATTGTATTATGTTTCCGGACCTTGAACTTTATAACCCTTCCTTTCTACATCATTACATCTTGTTTATATTAATATATTTCAAATAAATTCCTCCTTTGTTTTACTAGTAAAAAAAATATCTTCAGCATCCAGTGCGGCCCACGTCCCTTCAGCAATGCATCAGCTCGGATTAATGCATTGTAATGTCATTATTAACTCAGTTCTACATGGTCATTTTTCATGTTCTGTTGAAGACAAAAGCAAACAAGCAAAAATACAATTCATTCCACACTGTCATCCCTTTGTCCTGACCAGAACAACTCGATCGTGTTGAAGAAGGCATGAACCATATCAACCAAGACATGAAGGAGGCCGAGAAAAATTTAAAAGATTTAGGGAAATGCTGTGGCCTTTTCATATGTCCTTGTAACAAGTAGGTACTGGGTACCGGCTCTGCTCTGTGGTGTCCAGTTTTTTGTCACAGTGAATGTCTGAAGTTTTTGTCTTTTTTTTCTTTGTCCTTTTCCATCTGCTTCATTCTGTGGGGATAAAATACTTGTGTTTAATCAGAACAACTGGAACGCATCGAAGAGGGAATGGACCAAATCAATAAGGACATGAAAGAAGCAGAAAAGAATTTGACGGACCTAGGAAAATTCTGTGGTCTTTGTGTCTGTCCATGTAACAAGTAGGTGCTGCCTGCCTCATCTCTTTGAGCACTTAAGGCTGATCCCAAAGGCCTTGTGAAGCTCATCCTTGCTAGGCACATGGACAGGATGAGCATGTGGCATGCAGAAAGAACGATTCTGGTTCAAATGCATCCATCTCATAGCATAGACAACTGACTGGGAGTTACTGTAGATGCATTAAAAGCAGACATACTGCAGTGAAAGCTTCACTGTCGACACCTTTTAATGGTAAAAGTTTCAACATTTTATATGAAGTGTACTCAGTGGTTCCATTTTCCAGCAAATAAAAACACTGGGGCTACCTTATTCCTGGACACCCTAAATTGTGAAGCATATTTTCACAAGTTTAATAATCAAAAGAGCTGAAAAACTGCAGAAGAGGTTGTACTAAACATTGCTCAAAATTATGGATGAAAATCACACCTTTTTCTCATTGTTCAATAGAAATAGACCTTGATAAGCTCTCGAAAGACACGTTTTATAATTGGAACCCAACTTGAACTGGTTTTCATCCTGCCACAGGCAAAAAAAATTGAGAAAACCTGAATATGCCAAATTTCTCCGGTTTGGGTAGCATGTACACTAAGCGGAAATGTTGAAATGCATCGAATTTGCTTGCATGCCATCACACTTGAACGAAACCGTCCTCCAAGTAATGCAAAGCTTGTTTTAAATGCCAAATGGAAATGTGATGTGCGGTTATGCGGGTGGAGGAAACCGGGGACAAAGTGAGCCAACCCCAAATCCTTGAGGAATGGCAAATCCAGCATGCAGTGAGTCGGCATGCAACTAGGGTACACTGAACACTGTCATAAATGGTTGGCCAGAGACTGTGCAGGAAACAAAGCAGAGAGCAGTAGTGCTGAGTATTGAACTCCCTTTCTGCACGATAGTTTGTTCATAGCCAAAGTCTGATCCTACCACGATTATCAAGACCAAAGGAAAGAGAGCTGTCATGGAGTTCAGGGGGTATTTTGCCAAAAATCAGAACAGCAAGACTGGGGTTTTGCCTTATCAATCATATTTATTTTAAAGTTAATTCCCTTGGGACACAATGCAGATACTTAAAAAAAAAAAAACTAGTTCTGCCCTGAATATTTTTTGAGGGTAAATATTTTGCCCAAAATACATGTACTATTGCCTTGGTGTGCACAATGGGAGAGAGGGCAGGAGGAATGGGAAGAGCTACACACACATAAACATACAGAGCCTTAGTCAGCAGGATTGCCTGTAATGGGTATCAGGTTTTTATCTGATACAGGCTTTAGCCAGAGGACCTGAAGCAGAAGAGCTGCACGTACAAATGCAGCAGAAACTTCACATCTCCCACACTGTACAAGCTGTAAAAGCTCAGAACTGACAGCCAGACATGTGACAAGGATGGGATTAGCACCTGACACGTGGCCTTAAAACATTTGCCACTTCACTACAGCTGCAGTGCCAGGCTGCAAGAACAGAGAGGTACTGTGTGCATGCCATGTGGGGGACATTGATTTGTAAGGGTGTCTCTTCCCTTCTCCAAGGCAGTGTTCTGACCTTGACAGTCTGCAGCCATATTTCAGAAAGCAGCATTGCCAATCAGTGTTCAGAAAAAGAGAGTGGATGAACAAGGCTTTTAGAGACTGTTCCTTGAGTCTCTATGCCAAGACTCAACTGGTACAAATGAGATGATGTTCTGAGGAGTGGAGTGTAGGAGGGAGAGAAATCCACACAGTTCTGGGCAACAGAATCACCATGATCCACTAGTGCTTTTGTGGCTGGTGGGAGATGAATGGCATGTATTTAAAAAAGATTAACCATTTCACACATGACTATACCCTGATGCACAGTGAAAGTCCAACTCCGTGAGCCTTACCAATACATAAGGCTTGATCCTACACCCTTAGGGGACTCAAAATGCCCATGGCACGAAACTCGGATCAGGTAGCATTCAAAAGGACAACTACTATTGAGTATGAGCAGACCCAGGCTTTAATAGAAAAGTCCATGAGAAAATGGAGATCAGATTCTGAATGTATAAGATCACTTACCTCAAACATAAAGGCAGTTTCACTCTGAAAGCTGCACAGGTCTAAAGAACAGGCAAAACCCTGTAAAGGTATCTGCAGCAAGAGAATGACTCATTTGCTCATTTCTAGTAATGCCAAAGCTGATAGTTTCAGACAGATAAGATTAAACAAGTCAGCCATCACCTTTTAAGTCCTCACAAACTTTAAGAAGAAATAAGCAACAAAACAGATGAAAGATCCTCTTTTAATCTACATTTTAATTCTGTATGGGAGCATACAACACATCTTCAGGCTGACTTAAAACTGAGCTGCTTCAGGGGGCAGGAAGAGAACATAACACCAGAGATGGGTTTGTCATGTTCTTTCCCAAATCCCCCAGAAGCACGTTCAGTTCCTTCCCCAAAATCCAAGCCACATGGCTGTTTATATGACGGATTGGAGCTGACCAAAGCACAGGGAAACCACAGAGATTTGCAGTTCCCAACAGTTTTTTTTGAAATTGCTCCATTTCCAGAAAAAAAAATCAAGACCTTGTACCTGTGGGCCCCAAACACTGACACTCTCCTGTTGAAGTGTTCAGTCTCATCTGATGACCCTAAATAAGATGCACATGTCAATCTGCCACTCTAGGTGTGCCTGGATTTTAATTTTCTATCCAGGGCAGCTCAGTCAAAAGTGGCTCTCGGAAAGTTAAGGTAACTGTCATGAAGAACAAATATAACAAGTTGGTAGGCTATATTTAAAGTCCTATGGTTTAAAACTCCTGAAGGAAGTGATGATCCATTTTTGCCTGTGTCTTGCTTATTGTGAAGGCTGTTAACTGCTGATGCATTAAGGGTATGATGAACTATTGGGGCAACTGTGCTTAGTGAGAATGCTTTACTCCTTATTCATGCCTGTAGCTGGTGCATGAAATAAAATGTAGAAAAACTTCCCTTTCTGATGCTAGATTGCTCGTATCTTTTATTTTCTCCTGCACTCATTTCATTTCTGCCTATTTTACTTTTTGTCTCTGTGGACAAAGGTTTGTACATCAACTGTCGATGTATGATTACTACTCTCAAGTACCGATATATTATTTGAAAAATCGAATGAACCCTATGATAAAATCATCCCCAAATCACCTCAGGAAAGGTCAGTGGCTTTAAATGCCTACTATGCCACATACATATTGAAAAAATATCAACAGAAGCCCAACATTCTGCATGGTAAAATGTTAAATTCTAGCCAAATCTGTTTTTCTCTAAGAGGGTGTGTTGCTGTGATGTGATGTACACACTACACTTGGCAGTTCTGTTTTTATGTCTGTCTACCAGTATGTTCTCTGTGTTTGATGTCAAAACATATGTGTCACTGAAATGAAACAATGTTTTCTACTTATCTGTTCTATTCTTCTTTTTTACTTTTATTTTTCCTTTTTTTCTTTCTTTTTTTTTTTTTCTTTAAATTTTCCTTCTTTCTGGAAACTAAGTCAACATCCAAAAACCTGTGTGCAGTGTTGTAGACTTGACAATTGCAATTCACTCTATTGGAAACTAAACCTCTGACCATCCCTGTTGTTGTGGCAGTAAAGCAAAAAAAAAAAAAAAAAAGAAACAAAACCCAACCCCCTCCTGTTGTTCAGGGTTATGATATATCGGTATACAACCAATGACCCTCTATCTGAAAACTCATTTGCTTGATTCAGCTTTTAGCTTGGAGAGGTAAAGAGTTTTGCGTTTGTCCTTGTCCACTTGATGCTTTGTTACTCATCGTGTTTTTTGCATAGGCTCAAATCGAGTGATGCCTACAAAAAGGCCTGGGGCAATAATCAGGATGGCGTTGTAGCCAGCCAGCCTGCACGTGTCGTAGATGAGCGGGAGCAGATGGCCATCAGTGGTGGCTTTATCCGCAGGTGAGCCTTTGGATCCACTGTTCTCTATTCTCCTTGTCGCTGGTATATTTAGATTTCTTCCATATGGTGATGAGTTCTGGGATGCTCATTAACTCCTTCAGTGGTGCTAGGTAATCAGATGGAGACAGTTTTCCACCAAGTGGTAGGTGCTGGGATTCAGGTCGCCGGTGAGTAACACAGGGACTAAATGCTTGTTGTATCCAGTGACTTCCCCTGGCCCTGTAGGTCCCCTGAGTTGGTGCAAAGGATGGTTCCCTTGCTGGAAATCCTGGAAGTAAGAGTCTTGGTCCAGAGAACCAGAAGACGCTTGAAAACACAACCCTAAACCTTCCTCTTCAAGAGTACCTAGATTTGGGCAATAATAAAATAGAAATAATATCTATATATTTCTTTCATAGCAGCACTGTGAGGGTGCAGACAGTCACAGTCAGTCAGCACTGTCCTCTGTGCTCCAGCTCCCTGCATGAACACTTTTCCTGGGGGCCTTATTATTGTCTCATTAATGACAGTCGTCAAACGCCTTAGAAATGGAGTGTCAGATAAATACAAGTTTATTGCCATTATGTCCCAAGGCACGTAGTGCCCGTTATCCACCCTTGCCAGAAGAGGTACTAAAACATCTAGCAGCCCCTCCTTTCTTTTCAACAAAAAAAAGAAGCCTCAGGTTTCCTGCTAAAGCACCAAGCCAGGCGCAGAATTTGAAGAACGCTTTTAACTAGAGGTGCGCCCCTTCCCTACTCATAAGCATCCAGGAAACCTCGCTGAACGGGGAATGATGCGCCGTTCCTCAGCTGCTGTAAAGCCCTGACACAGTGGGAACTCCTGAGCACTCAAATGAAAGATGATTTTAAATACACAGCTCTACCAATGGCAACCACACTGCAAACTTCCCCAGTACACAGGGACCCAGCAATAAGCACTTACTGATTATAGTGCTTGCGGAGCATCATTTAGATGACAGTGTTATCAGCTGAATGGATAACAGCATTCCAGTAGGCAAAGCTTTGGTCTCTGAAGATTAAGGACACTGATTAATAAGTAATTATCTTTCCAAAAACTATTATCCACTTATTTTTTTGGCTGCTGTGATAAAGGGAAATCAGTGTGATAGAAACAATGCTGTCATGCAATCTGGAGCGTGGGCTGGAGTTGCCATTTAAGTTTGCTGGGTCTGCCATTCACTTGTTTTTAATTTCTGGATGGCGGCCCCACCAAAATGAAGGCTGGGACATGATCACAAAATAGCAGTGAAGGAAGTTATGCTACATAATATTAATTGTCCTGCAAATAGCACCGTTTGGGCACCTACATGAACAGAAATTGTATGAGAGGCACAAAGTAGGAATTCTCTCAGTGAAACCCATGGACCTTGCTTTCCTCAGTGCCAGTCACCACACGCCTCTTGAGTCACTGGAAAGTTGAACTGGGCCTGGGCTCGAGTACAAGTTTTTTGTTCTAAAAAGCAAGCAACTGCAAAAAACAGTGCTAAGAATGACAGACAGAAGATCTTTACTAAAAGAAGCTGCTTCTGTCATTTACCAGAACTAGTTACTTAAACAGGGTGTTAGGTCAGGATTTTCAGAGCTGAAGCAGCTCTTCCACAACATGTCTGTGAGCCCCAAGCATAAGAGGACTGGCCAGTTACCATTAGCTATGTGCACTTCAAGGAAAGGACCTGGAATAGCTATAATTCCATGAACGCTAACCACACACAGATCCCAACAGGTCATCCTTTCATTCTCTGTTTGAGAAGGATGATCACTGCAGAGAGGTGCAGTTTGCGGCACAGGCAAACTCAGACAGCAACACTTCTAGCAAGAGCAGTATAAATGGAGCAGTGATGAACCCAGACAATTGATCCCAGCATCCAAAAAGAACCACGTATTTCAGGCAAGCTGCTTATAAATCCCTTTTCTTCAAAGCTGGGCACAGCAGCTGCTCCTCAGGTGACAAGCGATGGAGGATGCAGGGGAGGTTTTGGGTGAATCACAGTTTCAGGGGGAATCTCCTGTCTCTGCTTAAAAGAATTGGTGTTTTGCTCCCAGGGTAACAAACGATGCACGGGAAAATGAAATGGATGAGAACCTCGAGCAGGTCAGTGGCATCATTGGCAACTTACGTCACATGGCCTTGGACATGGGTAATGAGATCGACACACAGAACCGCCAGATTGACAGGATCATGGAGAAGGTAAGAGCTGCCATTCCTAACATGACCCCAAAAGGGGCTGTGTTTTCCCTTCTACAGTTCCTTTTCAGCTTGGAGGAGGAAAAGGGACAGAAATAGCTGCTAGCGCTTCTCTCATCTCCTCCAAATCCTTGGATCAAAGCTGGGATCCGCTGCTTTGGATCTTCAGGAATGTCCAGCGCAGGTTGGGTCAAACCCATCTGTTGAATTTGCCAGGCAACAGCTGCAAGGGGACCCCTTAGAACATATCAAGGCTCCTTCTGCAGCAGCTCTGGGAAACAGAAGTGCCCTGAGCTATGCAGAATTGTGAGCATTTTGTCTAAATGCCCTGGCCCTTCCTGGAAAGTTTTAAACCTTCCTGGACTTCTGCTTCCTCAGAAACTCCATGAGCAGTTCAGGATTAGATCACCTGCTTGGAGGATCAGTCCCCAAAGGAGGATGGGGATTTATTAAGCAAGGTTTTGCTGTATGGTAAAAGTGCAGCCAGTTTTGTCATGCTGCCTGCTTATAACAACATTAGGACGGAGATCTACTTGCTCTCTTGGGGGGGTGTGTGTGTGTTTGTGTATTTATATATAATTGGGCCCCACATCGCCCTGCTGAAATACAAAAGCTCAGCATTACTATTCCAAAATCAGCCCCTCCAAAGGCAGAGAGCACCATTCCAGTGCCAGACCTGCACTGCAGATTTCTGAAGCAGAGAGCAGCCCCCTCCAAACCTGGCTGCCATCCTCAGATCTGCAAGCCATCTGCATTCCTACTGGCAGAGCTCCAGGCACAGGCACAGCCAGGCTGAAGTGACATAAGAGGCTTGATCTTCATCTGGTGTAAAATCAACACAACACTTGATTTCTGCTGAGATTTACACAACCAAAGGACCTAACCCACGGACTTACAAGGGGTGCTTAGAGTTAATTCTGACCTTAGGTGGTCAGAGCTTGTACTCTTGAGCCTCCTTACATATGCAAGCATCCTCACACAAGCAGGATGCCCATGCCTGGTTTTCATGTCCATTAACTACAACAGAGCTTAATGAAAAAAATTGAAAGTACTACACTGAGGGATTCACTCTGAGAGCTCTCCTTATTGGAGTTTGATTCCAGAGAAAACTAGGTAAAGTATAAATTATCTTAAAGGCTGGAAGTTCATCCCAGAGAGAGAGAGACAGTCACATGACACCACAAAGCACATGGCTCTGCATCAGTCAAATTTTTTATTTTATAAAGCTGCATCTGTTTGTTTGACTGTGTTGGAAAATACATAGTATTATTGGGATGTCATTCTGCAACATTCCGTGTTTCTGGGAAAACTAGGAGCATGGGGGGAAAGATTTACTGCTGTTATTCATATCATCCTTGCTCTTGTCATAACACAGTGGCAGGAGATGTGCCCTGTGGATGGAAATCAGTGGTGTCCTACCCATGCCTACAGGATATTATCCCAAAGTACAGCAAGCCTAACAAGTCACTGTTCTCCTACCAGCTCAGGCTTGCAAACATCTGGATTTAAAAAACACTGACCAAGCCCTTTGTGCACGTAAAGCCCTGGGCCCAACCTCCAGGCAGTACATGCTGAGAGCAGGCAGCTCATTAAGGGACTGGCCTTCCACGTTGCTGTGTTCTTCTTACAGAGTTTCCCATTTCATACAGCAATGGCAAAATAATATTGGCAGCTGATGGGATTCATTAAATCCAGCCTCTCAGGAAAGTCTCGTCACCCAGGGCCCTTGGCTAAGAAACAGTGACACATTTGTGGAAGATGGATTTGTGTTGTACACAGAGGAGTCGTCATGAGAGCGGCACAGAAACAAGACAGTCTTCAGTCTTAGTGAAAATCTGCCAGATTTCTCAGAGTAAGGAGACAGCAATGAGAGACTAGAAAAAGAAACACAACATATTAGGAAAAAAACCTCTCTAAAAGACAGAACTGATGGTTAGCTGAAACCAGAAATGCAATGAAATATGCCAACAGAACATCATCCCTAGCTGGTGGTGGGCACACAGCATTGCCAGGGTTGTTTTCTTTTCCTGACCTGCTGGAGCACTGTGTTTTGGATCAATTAGGACCATTAGAAAGACCCATGGCTGGCACACTTTGGGGTGCATCACAAAGCTAACCCAAATGCTCCTGAAGGATTTATGTTAAACTGGATGCCTGCATCCAAACCAGAGCAATCTCGAAGACATCACCACCAGAAGAGCCTGGCCCTAAAAGAGGCCATAAATAGGAGGATGGGAGGAAAGTAGGAAGGGCCTAAAGCACTCTGTCTTGACCTAGGTGGGAAGGTCTGCACAAAGACTCCCACTGCCTTCCATGCAACTTCATCCACCAGGTACTAAGGTCTAAATATCATTAGGAACATGATGTTTCACCAATATTCAATAAATACTCACGCATTTCATCAGAAATGTAGCTGCTTCAAAACCCATTAACTTTTTAGGAAGCCTTTAGGCACAAGCACACAAAATTGTCCTGTGGTAGACAAGGTCAAACTCATGGCTCAAATAAAGGAGTGAGGCTTGTAATGAGCAGTTTTGCTGATTTACACTTGTTGAGGATCTGGCACATGCCACTGCACTATAAATACACATCCATATAGCATTCTCCAAAATTATGGAGAAAACCCCAAGGTATTTCAGACTGATTTATTGCACACCAGTATAAACATCTTTAAAGGATTTTTAAATGCATCTGGGAGTGTTGCTTCACCATTCTGTTGTTTCAAATTGGAGATTTAAAATAAACCTGTGCAATTTGGATACACCCCAGAGATGTGGGAACAATCATCAAAACTAATAAAATGCAGCCATAAACCACAGAAAAGACTTAGCCATTTGAGCTCATGCTTTTAAAGCAGCAACACAACTCTCACCTTTCCCACAGGTCTGATTTTTAAAAATTGAAACCATTTTCTATCTAATCCCTCTGCTAGAGTAAGTAGGCATGGCAACGTGGGCTTGGGATGGAGCTCTGCCAATTTTTGTCAGCTCAACCAACGTCTCCAGTCTCCAAAACCAACTTCTGCAGAGCTACAGAAATAGCCAAAGTGTCTTCCCACTCAGAGAGAACTCCCAAACCTCCCAACTGGTGCCATTTTATTAAAAGCGTTTTATATCGAAACCTATAAAGAGATCTTTGGGATCATCCAGTCCAACCATCAAAAAATTCCAGTTGATTGCTTCAAATTACAGTAGAATCCCCTCTTTTCCTTAATTCCTGTTTATGCTGCTGCCCAATGAGAGAGGTTAGTCTGTCTTTCAACTATACTGGTGAACTTTGTTTGAGTACTGGCATCACTCCTACCTATTCCCTTCCTTTCACGTGTAGAGCAAAGACGTCCAGGCTGATCTTTCCAAAGAAATTTCTCTTTGCCAGCATTCCCAACATGAAATGATCTTTCTTCTCTGCTCCAATGGTTCTCTACACCGACCCAAACTTCAGTTTTGACTGCATGCCTGGTGATCTGAACTAGGACAGAGTCCAGGTCCACTTAATCTTAGAGGGTCCTGAAGCTTTTCACCAGCAAAGTCCACATGCACACCACCAGTTCTCCTGAATCCATCACCGTCAACACCACCAGTGCTATCAGCAGTGCCAGCTACACACCTGACACAGCATTCCCAAGAGTTCAGTGAAGCTGAATACAAACATAAAAGCTCTGTTCAAAGGCTACATGAAGTGTCACAAACCCAACAAAACTGTAATTTCGTTTTGGGATCCATAACACCACTATAAAAAGCAGCTCTCTGGTATTTTCAAGTTTGTTTTTTTCTCCAAAACTACAGAAGTGTCTTTTCTCTTCCTTCCCTGTACTCATCTGTTTCTTTCCTTTGTGTTTCCCTAGGCTGATTCCAACAAAACCAGGATTGATGAAGCCAACCAGCGTGCAACAAAGATGCTGGGCAGCGGTTAAATGCAGCAAAGTGCATTTCCTTTTAATGCTGCCCAAGAGGGCAGCACCTTCATGCTTTTATCATGGTATTTATCTACTAGGTTTGCACACATGCACATATCAGCCCCATTGTAAATGTTGTCCTGTGTAGTTTGTCAGCTTTCCAAAAATTATACTTGTAATTATTTTTTTCTAGATATCTTTCTTTCCAAAGGTTGTACATAGTGCTGATTTGATGGCTATAGCTCACTATGATGTTTTTTGGGGTTTTTCCTTTCCTTGTTTCTGTTTTGGATTGGTTTCCTTTCTTTTTCCCTCTCCATTACTTTTTTTAATGATGTTTGCTGAATGACAACACTGTTGGAATGCTAAACGTGCTGTTAACCTTTAAATATACAGTATTGTTCTTGTAAAACTGTGACATTCCACAGAGCTACTGCCATGCTCCTGTCTTTGGGTATCATGATGTTTTAGCACTTAAACCTGCTGTCTTCAGTTCTTCATTGCCATTATCTGTTGTTATGATTTCATGATTAGACAATGTGGAATTATATTACTATAACAAGCATTGCACTAAAATGTGACGTGATTTATGCATTTATGCATGAGGAATAAATAGACTTTTAGACTCCTACTTAAACAAGAGTTTTCCCATGGCAGTAGCACACCAACAATGACAACAAAAGCATGCTCAGTATTCGGACTCTTTTGGGACTATGTTATACCAGCAAGTTTGCAGTTGTGCCACTTTTTTCTTGTTGATATATATATAGTTATTAATCATGATCATTTTTTTTAATGATGAAAAAAAAAAAAAGGAGGGATTTGGCACTCACCATTTAGCCATTGCCAGCAAAATAAAAGCTTGGCTGAAAATACATCAAAGATAAAAAGAAATAAGTGTAATATATTGGGTTTGTCTGCTGCTTTTGAAGACTTATCTTTTGGAGGAAACAACAACCATATGAAATGGTGCAAAGAAATGTAATTTTTATAAGGCTCTCTCTTACTAGTCGCTATCCCCATGTGGTTTGTTATCAGTACAGTTCTCTGTTGCTTACCTAGAGCTATGCACACCAAATCGCTGAGATGTTTAGTAGCTGACAAAAAAAAATAATTAAAAAACCTAAATGAATGAACTCTAGATAAACTGTGAGATAAATATCATTTACAGCATGTAATACGAAAAATTCCTTATGTCTCCTGTCAGTTTGTGAAGTGATTGACATTTTGTAGCTAGTTTAAAAATTATTAAAAATTATAGATCTCAGAATCCATGCTTGCTTTATCCATTTGTTGCCCTGCGTGTCAGTGACAAGTAGTTATTTGCCACTCACCTGGGAAAAGGAGGAGAACAAAGCCCAGAGGCTCTTTACAAACGGGTTCTATTACACATGGGAAACTGAAGATTTTGGGTTGCAATACTGTAGAAAAGTAACCACTCTAAAAACAGAACTTTAGAACTTTAGAAGTGAGTATTATTTAAAATAACCTGCCTTGGATTGCCAGACACTGAATCAAAATGTTTTCTCTTGTTCAAGGGAAAGAAGAAAATGAAATAAATGTTATGGTACAGAAGTTCCTTACTTGCTGAAGTCTATTCCTGTAGTGGATGTAGCCATGTGCTGATACACCTTTTTTTAGGGAACACTTTGAACCACAGAATTTCTATGGTCTGCGAAGAATAATTTTCTCAAATGACTAACAACAACTAGGGTGTGCTGCCAATGAAAAGTGTTATCATATTTTCCCAGGGTTTTTTCCTCTATATGGACAAATTATAATTAATTCTGCATGAGTGACAGTTCACTCATTTGTCTCACACGGCCGTAAGTCAAAATACACAAAGAACATAAATGCTTTCATAATTAAAATTGCATGATAATGCAGACAAGCTACATTTTCTTTAGCAGCTTTTTATTTTTAGTACCTATTAAAAATTCATGTATGCAAATATTTCCCCCCACTACTTCAAACCAAAGAATAAACTTCAAGCGAAGCATTTTTGATCTGCTGACCATTTCCAATCCTGTGCATTTGGGGATTCTAATATTTGTGACAGCACAATCCTTCTGCAATGTCAAAGCCTGCTGAGGGAGGGCAATAATCATCCTGGAACGTGCATCAGAATGGGAACATAAAAACATAAGGATAATTGCAATGGGCAAGAAATTGCAAAGGTCAAGGGTTTGTCATTAGAACAGTCCACTTCTGTTTGTTCAGTTTGTTGCCCCCCAAATCCCTGAAGGAGCAGCTGACTCAGTCTTAAACAGAACATTGCCTCAAATGTGGCTTTTCCCTTTTTACCCCCCTTTCTCTCTCTGGTTGGCTCCTGATTCCTTGATACACTGCAGACTTTCCCTGAGGACGGTGCAGAATCCCCCCTTGAGGGACAAAGCTCACTAGAAGGAAAGGGCCAAAGCAAGGAGATGGAATTACAGTTCCCATCAGATAAAATGGCCACACTGATCATGGAAACAAAAAACAACCAGGTTTTTGAAAGCAAAGCCTCCTATTCCTGGTAAGAAATTTCCTTTTGAGCACATTATACTTTTCAATCGGTATTTTCTTTCATCCCTGTGGAAATCCAGGTTTGAGAGGGAAGAAAAAAAAAAAAGAGAGTGCTCAAAGACACAAAGTTTTATAAATATCACTTATTTCTAGACCTTGAATGCAATTTCACCAACAGTTTGCAACAGGGCAAGATTCTCAAGTTGGTGTTGGTTTGAGGTTGCCAAAGGGAAAAGCTGTTTTGATGTTCTCAGGTGCCAGAGCTGAATAAACCACCCAGCTGGATTACTTCAAATTTTGCTTAAAAACTGAAGGCAAACTAAACAACAAACTTCTGTTGATCTCTAAAAATCCACAATTAATGACTTCTTTTATATCAGGCATTGTCCTCCTCTCCTAGTCCAGGCTAGAAATGGAAATAGCGAAATAACCCCAAGAAAGGATATTTGAATGTTATTCCTCAACAGAACAAAATCCATATGGAATGTAATAACCAGAGAAAAAAGAAAAAAAAAATCATCTTCATTAAATACCTGGCCTGATTTCAGCAGTGAGAAAGAGGAAATTGGAAAGGCTAAGTAAAAAATCAAAGAAACCTTGAAAATTTAGGATGTTAATAATTCCCAACCTTAGCACAAACACACAAGAAGAACCCAGAAGAGTGTGTTACAGCTTTCTGGACTGACACAAATGCAAGAAAAGAAGCTACAGATCATACGGAGTGGTTTGATGGAGCACATCTTATGAAGAGCAGCAGGATTTGATGCAAAGGTAAAAGATAATTGATTGGTATTCTTGAAGATTTGGCGATATTATTGTATATAACAAAAGCTTAGGACTAAAAACCAATGATTTGGTTTAATTTTTTTAAAAGAAATGTAAATTTTCCTGGCTTATATGGATGAAATACAATGCCTCCTTCATTTCCGAAGAAAACTAAATATGCCAGAGTTTGCATGGCAAGCTGTAAAGCAACCCCTAGCAGAGCTGCCTGTGCCACGTGACACTTAATACAGATATACTTTAAATCTAGAAATATAGGTTACAATTATTCTCCAAAATAGTCTGTGTGTCACACTAACTGCTAACCTCCACAGGCTTTGGATTTGGACCTGAACCTGGAGAAATCCCCTCCAGATGTTTATTTGAGGGATTTAGACGCAGACAAACCAATCCCCACATTTTATTTTTTTCTTCCCTCTTCCTTCTCTTGTGTGTACACATGAAAATATAAATCTTTTATTTTAAAGGCGTGGAGAAGGGAAGAGCGGAGCACTTGGAAATAAGGAAAATTATGTGTGTTAAAGACAGCTTAAGTACATGCAGGGCTGCTGTGTGTGCCCGTGGGTGTGGGTGTGTAGGATGTGAGTGAGGTCTGCTGAGCCATTTTGTTGCCTTTCCAGAGAGAGGACAGTTTGTTTGGAAGTTAGTGGAACACAGAGTATTTTTAAACCTGCAAAGAGCTGCAAGAAATGCAGATATGGGAGAAAAACCCTGCTGCTAAATTCCATGTCTCTAGTCCACAGCACTAACAGTGCTTCTCCATTAGACAGCTGGAAAATCTTCCCTAATAGAAGCAAAACAACTCACTTAGCTTCTTCCATGAATTTCATTCATTAAACTACCAAGACTTTTGGTTATTTAATCTTAAATCCAGAACGGCTCAAGTTGGCATAGGCAAAAAAAAGTTAAAACTAAATACTATATCAGAAATGGTTTAGTAAAATTTGCTCCAGGCAGTCTTAAGTTCATTTGCTAAATGTTAACTTAAATACAGACAGCTGTAAGCTCCACTTACAGCACAGTAAGTTTTCTATCTAAATTCTGATCAAAAGTTCATTAAAAGGAACAAAATGGTTCTTGTCCACATTCATGGGGGGATTGATTAGACTTCCAAAGTATGAATATGCACAAATCCCCCTGGGCTAAGGGTATCTTTGAGGATCAAAACCAACAGCAGCGAACTTGAGCCAAATGTTTTTAAGAAATCTTACCTATTTTGACAGGATTCCCAGATTTACCCTATCAACAACAATAATTCCAGGTGATGACAATATTTTATTCACTGCTCTTGATGCTCTGCAGGACCACAAAAGCCTGGGTGGCTCTAGAGTCAGTTTAAAACCTCCATGAAAACACATGCTGAAAAGTTAATTTTGAAGAAACAGCCGCTGTAATTGTGACATTAAGCCTTAAGCCCTTATCTTAAACCAGATTTTCAGTGCCCACTGCACATTTCTGTTTCTTGGATTAAATTAGAATATGAAGAGAAATTAACCAGAACCATAAAATTTAATGAACTGCTGCTTCTTTTGGGTGATCCTTAGAGCGTTACCCTCAGAAGTTAACCCATATTCACTGACTCTTGCTGGGCCTTGAGGCGAAAAAGAGAGGAAAAAAAAAAAGAGAGATATTAGTTTGCCTTCAAACTAATGTATAATTAGGTTTTAAACCCCTAAACACACATCAGAAGCACTGGAAAGCCAGAGAGCTGGAGAAGGGGAAAGGGCTGAGGCCAAAGGAGGATGCAGAGGATAAGAAATGAAAGCTGAAAATGGGCACAGTAAGGCACACGCTGGGAAGTGGAGCTGCTGTGGTGGACGTAAGGACACGGTGGGAACTCAGGGCACAGCCGTGTGGTGTCGTTCTGCTCCGCAGCGACCTCCTTTAAAGAGGAGAGAACAGCCAGCAAGGGCTGGATTGCACAGAGCACTGTAAACATCAAATCATTGCACGGTTTGGGCTGGAAGGGACCTTAGAGATCATCTGGTTCCAAACTCCCTGCCACGGACAGGGACTCCTTCCACTGGAAGGCCATGGACAGTTTCTTTGAGGGAGCAAAGACTTGAGTAAGATCAGGGGCTCGGTTGATGCTAAGTTGGAAACCTACAGACTGCAGATTACTGTATTATGAAATTACTCTGTAATTCTGATTATGCTCAGTAGTAAAAGCTAAACCAAGACAAGCAGTCCGGGAGGAGGGAGAAAACTCTCCCCAGGTGTCTTGGTAACCTACTCAAAATATTTGCTTCTATTCCCCCCTTAAAATATTCCTGTTTAAAGCTAATCAGGAGAGCTAAAAAGCTTTAGTTTCACTTCAGTCAGTAGCAGTTTGTTGCAGGGAAGGGCCTGACGCGTTCAGTGTTAGATGCCAGGCAGATGTTCTCCCTGCCCATCAAATCCTCTGCAGCAGTAGTGCCTGTGTCACAGCAGCACCTCAAGGCTGCTCCTGAGCTCAGCTTCCCTCTTCCCAAGGCACGTACAGCCTGTCACTGCCCCCAACAAGCTTCAGCCTAAGCAGACGAGACAGGCAAAGCTGTACTGAGAGCAAAGGAACTGTGTATAGGCAGGTTTGCTGCAGTCAATATCCCCACGTCACAGGGAGAAAGTGAAGTGGCACAGGAATATCTTCTAATGATAAAGGTTCGTCTTAGTTGAGTCTAGACGGCAAATGAGTTGACAGTGCAGAAGTCTGAGTGAACTCAGTTCCTTTTCTCACGGCTATCTACAGGCTCTGCAATGCTACGCTAATCAAAAGCCACCTGCTATTTATGGTCCAACACAGAGAGAATGTTTCTGTAGAGTTTTAGAAGTGAGAATGGCTGCTGAGAATCGAGCTCATTACCAAAGGAGTGATACACGTAAAAATACACCATTGCTGTGCACCACCTTGGATTTTCATCCCTTATTTAACTGTCCAAAGCAACTAAGCATGTTATGAGTCATTCAGAGTTTCAGTCTAATAGAATACTAAGGAAAACCTGAGAAATGACAAGTGGAGGTTCAGCCACCATAAAATATTTGAGGTGTGCTTTATCTCAGTTCAGTAGGTCTTGCCTAAGACAAACTCCTGAAGCTGTGAATAACTTGAGGTGTAAGAAGTACTTGAACAAAATTTCAAAATTATTTTCACAAATCCTTTGAAATACAGAAATCTTTGGGATGTAGAGGAAGTATAAGATGAGGGTGACAGGACTAGAAATTTTATGGTTTTTATGAAATTGGGACAGAGGACTAAGAAGAATATTTATTTTCCTTTATTTCCCTAGTCTTCTGACAGGGATTGCTAGTCAAGTATTCAAACCTGAGCCAGCATAGCAAAACAGCCAATTTAAAAACTAAGTCTTGAAATTGGATTACTCTTATTTTGCTTTAAGGAAAACTAACTGAGACACGTGACTTTTAGTCAATGAAGTGCACAGATAACAGTAAGATTAACCTGAACAGCAAAGAAGGTGCAGGCCCATAGAAGCATCTCCTCAAACAAAAATACTCTGCACAAACTGTTACTGTTCTGATAAAATTCTCTAGGATTAGGAATCCACTTTCTGTGTTGTATAACAGTGTGATAACATCAGCTTTTTCTGAAGTAGTGATTCACAGGGCACACAAAGCCAACGCATCAGGCAAGTTACAAGAATCAAACATGATGGCAAAGTACAAAGAAGTGGTTGTGGGAGACACAAGGACACCGACATTCTGCCAGGGAGTTACACAAATGTGGAAAATGGGAATGGCTGAGGCAAGGCAGAAAAGGCAAAAGGCAGAAAGACAGGTGAGGAAGGGACAGCTCTCCAAACAAGCCCTGTCCATCCTTTCACTGAGACTGGCTCCAGAGCTTCAGTCTGGACTGAACACTGAAGTGACAACACAAAACCACCAAATCTCTTGGGTCTGGCACAGTCTTTGGTTTTGGCCCATTCTTACAAAGTATCTTTGCAGATATCCACCTACTCTCTATGAAGTCTCTTTCCACTTACTTGAATCACCAGCCAAATAAAATCTATTTTAACACTGAAGAAATCAAGTACTTCGAGCCATTTTTCTTCTTGTAAGAAGTGATTCCTCATGAAGAATTTTCAGTTTTATTAAAACAAACAAACAAACAAACAAACCCACAAACAAAACAGTTTATTTAGACAAGCCTGAAACAAAGCCTAGTGATTTCAAGACTTAAAAGTACCACCCCTGGTTCTTGTTCTTTCCTCTGAGCTGCATTTCAGTGCTGACAGGGGATTTTACACAGCACTGGTGCCATCATAAGTAATAGGAAGTACTGCAGGATAAAACAAAGATTATCCTCAGGAGGGGATTTTTTCCCTGCAAATTTTATCTTGGTTTCTAGAAGAACTAGGCTTTTTTTTCCTTTTAAACTCAAATTTGGGGATTTGTGGCAAGAAAAGAATATTTTTTTGTAAAATGTCCCTCTGTTTTTCAACCATCTCTGTCTCTTTCAAGGAACACCCAACACCTGCAAAGGCATTTACTGCAGCATCTGATTTTCATAGCAACAAGGTTATTTTGCAGCTCAGAGCAAAGAAAAATATGCTGTCAAGACAAACTACAGCTGTTTAAATCACTCCTCTGTGAAGTAATGGTTCCCCGCAGGGAGAAGTCCCCAAAGTGTATTTTTGCATCTGCCTTCCCTGCTCCTCTGCCCAGCACAGAGTGGAGAAAACTGAGAAGATGAAGTCACGCTCCCACAGCTTGTGGTTGGGGCTGTTTGTTGTTGCTCTTCTTTGAACAAATACTTCAGAAGAGGAAAGAACATTTCTCCCAGTCTCAAGCAGCCCAAATAAAATCAGTGTATTTTAAGTGGTATTAAGTGTTTAAACACAGCACAGACTCTCTGGCTGTCAGTGGGTTTCTGATGTTGATCCCCATATCACAACCACACGGGTGTAGGGATAACTAACAGCAACACTGAGGAAACTTGGGGATATTCCATACAGTTTTGCTCCACAAAGTCCCCGGACAGGGAACACTTTCAGGAGATCCATATGGCTCTGGGCCAAACGCTATTCAAAAAAGCACAAACTGACCTGAAGTTGCTCCTGACAGCAGATCCTGCAGGGTAGGAATTGCTTCTGCACAGCCATATCCGTGGCATGGCTTTATGGCAGGCTGTGCTCTCTAGACTCTGGAGATATAAGATCACAGATTGGGCTGGAAGAGGCCTTAAAGATCATCCAGTTCCAATGGCCCTTGATGTAGGCAAGGGCACCTCCCACTAGACCAGGTTGCTCAATGTCCCATCCAACCTGGCCTTGAAAAATTCCAGGGATGGGGCAGCCACGGCTTCTCTGGGCAACCCGTTCCAGTTTCTCACTCCCCTCACTGTGCCATCATCTCCATCAGAGCAGCCTCAAGACAAAAATCAGACCTAAGCATCTGTATTTGCCAAAAAAAGAGAAAAGCCAGAAGTAATGAATTATATTTTTCTTTTCAGACAGGGTCAGGAAATGAGGACATATAAATGCAGAGGTAGAAATGAGGACTTAGAAATGAGTCAGAAATAAGGACTGAAGGGTAAATTAAGAAAGAAAACAGCTTCACATCTGTAATTTTCAAGGAAGAAGTGCTAAGATGTGTAATAGTGAAAGAAGGGGATCCAAAGCAGCAGCCTGGAATTCAACAATTTCTCTGGGAGTAGAGCCTGAGCTCTCAGCACTTGCTGCCTCTGCTTCAGGAGCAGGTGTGTTCAGGTGTCCACTGCCATTTAGGAGACCTCCCCTTTCCCAGATGCCAGGAGGCATCTCCTCACAGCACAGGTATAAAAAAAACCTAAAGAGCAAATAAAAATCCCCTCAATTTTCACACAGACCCCAAATGATGTGCTTCCAATTTGCAGAAATCACTGTGATCAGAGAAACAAAGAGGATCTCTGCATAGGCCGTGGATTTAGCTGTGCAGGGATGCAAGGACATGGCCTGCACTCCCCCCGAGGTGTGCTTGTCAGGATTTCTTTTAGAAGTCACTGCTGCAGAGCAGGGGCTCTGGTGTGTCTTGGCACATCAGCCCTTGGCTGTCAGGGCTGGCTCTCCTAGGCACCTCCTCTACTTGTGCCACTGCAGCCTGCCCAGATGGAGGGATGAGGAGCACATCCAGCCACACCTCCTGGGGCTTCCTGCTGCAGCCCTGCCCTGGAGAGCTGTGGATATCAGCGAGGGACAGAGACCGGTGGCTCTGCACAGCCCGGTCTGATCTCCTCTGAGCTCCAAGCACTGTCCAGCAGACCACGAGCTGAAAACCCTGAAGCAAGTTTTGTTAGTGCAGCTCTTCAGGAAAGTGCTGGATAAGCCTGGATTAGCAGTTGACTTTGTGGTTGCACATAATGAATTACATAAACTGGTGCTGTTAGTGTAAAGCAAATGTACTACCACATGACTTCAGCTGCAGGCACAGTCAGGAATATAACTGAGTGGATTCAGTTAGGGGAGGATAAAAAAAAAAAAAAAAAGGAGAGGATTTCATATACTTCCCAACATGCTCTGTGTTTTACTGCTTATTCCAATGGTATTTGAAAATAACACAAAACAGTAATTTCAGCAGGAAAGCAAGATAGAGTTCACCACTTACAATTAAGGGAAACAATTTTCCTTTGCCTCTCTGTTCACAGTTACATGACTCAGGGAATACCATATGAGCCTCCAGGAACAGCAAAATCAGCCACAGCCTCTCCTGAACAAATACTGAAGATACAGTCTAATCATTTCCTATTTAAGCAAAAATGCTTTCACCTAATAGGATTAGCCTATGCATTTTGATAACATGCTTCCCTTCAGAGTTCAGTTTTCTATCAACTTAAACAAACCCATCTGCCAATTAAACAACAAGCACAGAGACATTCACCAGCCAGCAAGGATAAATACGGGAAAATTAGCCACTGGGAAGAAGGAAAGACAGGACATCTAATGTTTTCAAAACAAATATAAGTGAAATTAATTTAGATTGAAATGTGGTCAACATTCCCTTTAGATATTGCACAGGAAAATGCTACTTTTGGAGAATATGACCCAGAGCCCAGTGATATCATACATTCCTTACCAGAGGCAAACTTCACAGGAGCAAGTGCTAACTGATGTAGAAACACACCATGAATAATTTGTCTGCAGTGACTCACTAGAACAGCCAAGGCAGACAGATACTCTGTACAGTCAGGTAAAAACACGTGATTTTAGTTTTCAGAGAAGAGCCCTCCCCTTCTACTGCCAGTTCTAGTAGAGGGACCAGTCACAGGGAACTCTCCACTTGCTGACCTCTACCAAGATTTCCATTCCTGAGCAGCCTCAGAAATGATCCTGCCAAACCACAGCCACCAGTTCTTGTAAAGCTTCTACTTCAGGTCTGCCACTGTCTGGGTTCAGGCTAAGGCACAGAACTGAAAATACATTACCGTACTGTCAGAGGGGAGAAGACAGACACCCATCTTCACCCCCCGTGCTGCTGCTGCACTATCCAGCAGCAGGAAAAGTGAGAACTGGCTGTGTGTTTGCCAGACACAAGTGGCAGGACTTTAAGGGAACATACTGAAACGGTTTTAGCCCTTCTGGAGAAATTCCTCCCCGTGACAAGGATGTACAGCCTCCACTAGGAAATTCACTTACTGACCACACCACAATCAAAGCTCTGGCTGCTCTTTCAGGGCTTACAAATATTGTAAGACTGAGACTCCACTGCCAGCCACATTCACATGTTCTATTCCTTGGGATTACACAATTTACTAGTAATGATAGTCTTTTGGATAAAGTTTGTGGATGGAAAACAGCCCAAAAATCTGAGGCTGGTGAGAAGAATATAGAGCCAAAACAAGTGCTTTTTTGTTCAGTTGCACTTCATGTAACAGAGATATCAGAAGCTCTAGAGATACCATCCCAGCCCAGCTGATGATTAGGATTTGATCACACATGCTTTGCACTGAGTTTACATCTATTACCTGGCACCTCCTATGATAGGGGTGTGACCTGTTAGTAATTAACTAGTGGCTAACTAGCATGGAAAACAATTCCAGCATCAACACAGCAGCTGTTTAAAAGCCTCCTGGTTAACAGCCATAATCCACTAATCCCATATTGCTATCCCAATCTGTGATAGTTTGCCAAAGCACTCTAAAAAGAAGGAGAAGATCAAAAGGAAAAGAAAAGGCTCAACAAAATCTTTGTAGCTGTCTGCATAAATAAATTGTGATAATAAATTATTTTCCTACTTCTTCTAAACCACAGGTTTTGGATTTGGTTTTTGCCTTCCAAACTGACTGTTTTCAGAAAAATGTATTTCACATTTTCAAAGAAACCACCATCTTCTGCACGAGGATGAAAGGGGAAATAGAGAACATTATGAGTGCTGCTTTGTTCAGAATCCAGTTAGATATTTGTCTGCAAAAAAAAATAATAGCACTTTGATTGAGAAAAGATCTATGAACAAGCAAATCAAATGCCACGGAAGTTGCCTAGAAATGTACTCTGCAGCATTTTCTATTGCAACATTCTGAGCTGCCTGTGAGCTCTGCACATTTGGGTGATTTTCATTGAAATTCAGTGCACTATGTTGCAGGCAGGGAACTCTGCCAATGATTTTATTTTTAAGATGCAGCAGCTCTATGACCCATTTTTGCCTCTGACAACCAGCAACTTCTCCCTCAAAAGGGAAAAAAAAAAAACTTAAGCCCCAGTGCACATTTGACTACCTGTGTTTTACTTTTCTCCCTTGCCACACAGATGAAGTGGAAAAGCAGCAAGGATTAACAGTGGATAGTTCGAGATCTGGTTGTTTTCCTTCTCCGTTCTGTGTTTAGTCTCCTCTTGGCCAGAAGAAAAAGTCAAAGACTACGTGTGAGGCCCTGACAAAAACAGAGATCAGCATCAGGATAACAATGGCATTTGCCATCCCCTCCAAAACATCTGAGTCCTCTTCTGCCCCTGTACAAAACAGTGCTTTGGCTGCATGTCAGAACTGGCCCTCTCACTGCAGAGATGGCAGAGGTCTCAGGAGCCCGTTATTTATGTAACACTCCAGTGCAGCAGAACAGCCTGTTCCTGAGGCTTCCTATGGCTCACAGTTCTAGGAACAATTGGACTCACCGCCCACATGGAGGAAGAAAGGTGGCTTGTCCAATTCCTCAAGCGGAGACAGACATGGCAAAGTTGGAAGGTGTGAAGGAAGTGGAAAAAAAAATAAAATCGAAAGCCCCAGAGCAGTTACAGATCTAACAGACATCCCTGTGCCATGAGGAAATACTCACTGTGCACATCAGTGGGGAAAGATGTGCTCCTTGTACTTTTCCAGAACAAAATTCATCATGACTCCCCACTGGAGTCCCTGAGCACACACACAAACCCAGCCCACACTTTTAAAACAAATATTAATCATGTCAAACCTTTAGGCCCCCTCCAAAGCCCCCTCCTTCACAATAAGGTAGACCAAAGGACTGTTTTTAGAGTTACAGGTTTTTGCCTGCTTGGGAACTGTCAGATTCATATTTTTAAGCTTCTCTGCACTGCAATCAGTACACATGGATTTTTTTCTTTTTATTTTTAAACTGAAAACTGGGACTCCAAGCGTTTGTAACTGCAGCAAGAAGCCAAGGTCACTGAAGATTTCTCAGGAAATGCAGGTATTTGCCTATGTCCACTGCTTCAAAACAGAAATCTTAAATTTTGTGTATCTGCCAAGTTAAATCATTATATCTGATTGCTTAACACTGCAGAAGAGGAGTAGTCCAGACTTCCTAGACAAAAACAGTGGACACTTGCACCATGATTTATAAGGAATTAGCAAGATATACAGTAAAACTCCTGCTATCAAAGGGCAGAACTGCTTGTGGCTCTAAAACCCCAGAGTACACTCTAGATCAGTAAACAGGCATGAATACAAGAGTATTTTAGCAGAAATTTAGGATACAGATTATCCCAAAACTAGGAATATGGGACAGGCTTCTTGCTGTACAATGCCTATATTTGCCCTCTGTTGCATATACAATATCCTCAACTATAATTCTATTAGCTGTACATGCACACATGTAAAGGAAAAGCTAGGCCTTATTTATGATCCAAATATGTCAAAATATTCCATTTTTTAGCAGATTAACAAAGGCATGCTTATTTGATTTTCCAGTGTACTTCTGTAGAGATGATTTGCGCTCAAGATTAACACCCTGTGATCACCAGTTCTCTTGACTAAAGCTCCAAGCAAAAAAATATTTCTATACATTTATATACAGGCACATATATGAAGGCAGATTAAAACATAAAAAATGAGGAAGGCCATTGCAGTGGATGACTCCCCAGAAATGGATTTAGCTGATGTGAAAATGGACAGGACAAGATGACAAACAAGGGTAAAGTAAAGTAGTCCAACTGGAACAGAGGGAATCCTCCTGACTGAGAGGAAAGAATCCAAATTAATTCACTTTGTTACTTCTTGGAGGATTTGGATCTTTGCTATTAGTTCCCATCATTTAAGCAATTAGGCTTTTTTTAATGTTACCTCAGAGCACAGCAACTATGATTTTATCTTGTTGTTTGATTTCAAAATGGAACTTCCTTAATGAATAGCAAAGTTTCTCACCCAAACTCACAAATTTCCCAATTTCCTGATACAGATCCCAGAGACTCCATGATCCTCCTTTATCCTAACCCTCAGGGCAATGGTCAGAGGCCTTCTGGTGGTCCATAATCTACAGTCATGGTTATGGAAAGTAATTTACTGCCTCAAATGTTGCCGTGTATAAAATAAAAACTGCCTGTACACTGCTGCCCTTTCTATCAGACTTCTCCAGGACCCTTCTGCTGTGTTTGCCACCACACTGGTTCAGAGGCCTTCCCAAGAAGAACAATAAATACGCACAATGGGCGTCTGAGAATCCAGAGAGACTGAACATCACTTGGAGCAGTTCACTAAAAAGATCAAGGGACACAAAGATCAGTCCAGCAGGGCTTGGACTAATAATAGGCAACCCACTACAGGGATGAAGTAAATCAGATCTTCAGAGAGCTCTAACAGTGTTTTCAGGCTTTCTGTACTTCTGAATGTCTTTCACGAAGTCAGAACAGAGGAAAAAAAAAAAGGAGGACACTGACTTTGGATTCAAGATGGAGACTACCAAATTCTTGAAACACAGAGAAAACACCTTAGTTATTTTAGAGAAGAAATTGCAGAATTTAAAACATGTGTCTAAATTCACAAAGAGGAGCATTTTGGAAAGTTTTACTTGAAAAGGTTAGAATGATCTGGAATAGAAAGCAGAAGCAATATAGGTAAGCAATTGTGAGAAATAAAGACTGAAGAATGCTCAGCTGCCATTTCTCCAACAAATCACTGGGACAGAAATCCTGGTAATTTATTCTGTGATTGCCCAGGAGTTTTTGTATTCCTGAGGATGCAAGCCAAGGAATTTTGTGTCTGTATATAACAATCTGAACAAAGAATTCCCCTTGTATTTATAAGACTGCTTGGTCTTCTTCTTTACTGTTTTAAGATGGAAGAACACAATGGAAGTCCATAGTACAGACTGTGGCACAGGTTATTTTGGTGAATTGTCTCCAGCAAACAAACCCATCCTTGCTTTGGCTGAATAACCCAAGAAATCTCTTGATCAAGCATGTGAAGGTGCCCTGAGAAAGGCAACACTAAAACAATTCTGTGCCCTGCAGTCTCTTACTATTCCCTCTTATTCCCAGTCTCTTCTGCACAAGCTTCTTGTTTGACTTTTAAACAGAATTATACCTAGACTTTCCATTACCTTCAAATATACCTATAGAATATATTTTTTTTAAAAAGCCTTTTAATTGCTATATAGTAATTTTAGGCAGCCACTTAATGCTCACTCATATTAAGCAACCTTTACTTTAATGAGCCCGTTCAAAGTGTCTCAACATTCAAATTACAGAGCACCACATCTTTTCCTCAAAAAGCCTGCAATAATCCTATTTTCTTCATATCCTTGTGTGATCAAGTAGTGTTTCATTGTATTTTAACCCAGAACACATTCTGAAAAGGCAGATATCACAACGCAATAATCTCAAATGGATTCAATCAAGTTCCTGCAGTGAAACTGGCTTAGTTAATGATTACTTTAATCTTATCTGTATTTCCTTTTATGTTAAACATTCATTTGCTCTATGCTACTAAAACAGCAGCAACAAAAAGGACTTTGGTATTTTGTTTTACTTTTTCTTTCCCTCTTTGTGCAAAACTCCCATGTTTCCATTACAAGAACACTGTAGTAACAAAAATATGTTTCATTCCCCAGATGCTATCTTTTAGCAAGCAGATTGTTAACTCTAGTATTGAATTCTGAGAGCCGGTTGAAGAGATTACTTCTCTCAATTCTGCCCCTAAGATTCCCATATTCAATTAACCAAGCTGGTAGAACAAGATATGCAAGGAAAATATAAAGACACTTCTTCTTTTTGTAATGAAATTCTGCTGACACAATACACTGATACAGAAGACACCAAAGACACCCAAGCACTGGATCAGCTACAGTGATAAGACCCCTGGCACTGCTGGCCAGGGAGAAGTGCACACAGGGGAAAAATGCAAGAAACCGGAGAATAAGAGTGCTTATTTTTTTCTAGAAGAAACTGCAGTCTGGCCCCGGTAGCTATAAGAGAACTGAGAAAAAAATTCAGCAAAGGACTGCCCAGATGTAAATTGCCAAAACCACAGTGACTGCTGCAGCTGCAGGGCAGGCACAAAATCGCTCCTGCTGTTGAGTCACAGCACCAGGAGCTGTGAGTAGGTGTGGAGCGCTTAGAAAACCACAAAGCTACCACAGGATGACGACTGTCAGACGTGACTAGTGATTCTCACTATAAACCAGCTGGTGATAAGTGCAAGTATCTGAATGCTGCCATCTCTTTTAAAAAGGAAATGCTTGGCACCTCTTGGAGATCAGGTCCCTCTGGTAGGTGACTAAAGTCACAGTCACTTTACCTGTGAAATACAGGAGGTCAAAATGACTCGATGTGAGATGAGTCTCGATAGAACTTTTAGGTCATGGTCAGCTACTGCCTTTGTGATAAAGATGCAAATTTAAGTGTTGAACCACAGTAACACATACCTATTGAAGTGACCCCAGACTTTTTTAGTATGGACACATGCATTTTAACCCAGAGAACAAACAGCTGGTTACATGGAGGGGACTGTTGTCCAGGCTGGAGAAGGTTCCAGGCAGACCTTATAGCAGCCCTTCAGTACCTAAAGATGACCTACAAGAGAGCTGAAGAAGGGCTTTTGACAAGGGCATCCGTGTTCAAGGCCAGGCTGGATGAGGCTCTGAGCAACCTGATCTAGTGGAAGGTGTTGCAATGAGATCATCTAAGTCTCTTCCAATCCAAACCATTCCATGATTCAATTCCATGATTTGCTTGAGCTAAGAGTTGCTGCATGTTATATGGTATTGCTCCAAGGCTATATGATTATCCTTCACATGACAGTAGCATCGAACACTGATGGAATCACAGAATGGTTCGGGTTGGAGGGGATTTTAAAGCTTATCTCGCTCCAACCCCCCTGCCATGGGCAAGGACACCTACTAGACCAGGTTGCTCAGAGCTCCGTCCAGCCTGATCTTGAGCACTTCCAGGGATGGGACATGTAACTGTCCTCTAAATGTCACAACACTCCTGACAGTGCAACTTAAATAACTGTCAACAGACGAGCATTGAAGAAAAAAGTGTCTCAGTTTTTCCAAGTACCCACACTATATCCCTGCTTTTGCTGCTGGAGACCACTCCTGCTGATTTCATGGAAAAGAAAGTCATTCCTCCTACTCTCTACCCTCGACACAGTTAGGACAGATCAACAGGTGAATTGAGCGAATACACTAGAAAAGAAAGCAACAGGACGAGAATACTTTCAGACATAGCCAGGGCACATCTGCTTGTATAAGCAAAGTTTAAAATTTTGTCTTAAAAACAGAAAACATGAGACACAGTCACAGCCAGTTACAGGGGGAAAACTGGTGCTTTTGCTGGAAGACACTTTATACGCTGTATTTTAAAAAAAGGTGAACTTGTTAGACACTTGTTTTTTTTATAAAAAACTCAGAGAGAAAGAAATACTGTCTGTCATCCCAAAGCAACAGACCAGCTTGGCGTTATGAAAAAAAAGATGGAATTTGCACCACACTGTCATTATAGAAAGAGCTATTAGCACTGATACTGGACAAACCAATAAAGTGCATCTTTGGCTTCTCAGGTTTTAAAACCACAGCAAAAAACATGGGGTTTAGGTAGGTCTTGGAAGAACATCTGGACACACTATGCAGGACTTCATGTATTACTTTTATCCTTTTCAGGCAAAACAAAAAAAAGAAAATATTAGATGTTTCATAAAATGCTCTTCATCCATCTGGACTTGCTTGATGCAGGATTTGTTGAAACCTATGGCACAACAGCACCTCCTAAACAGAGGTATTTATTAAAGAAAACAGTCATAAATATAGATCCAAATAAACAGCCTTCAGTGTGAAAAACTCTCATTTGTTTATCCAGGTGAGCTCTTCCTTGGAGCACGGTGTATTACACACACAGCCAATGGCTGAGGATTAATGCACATTATTACAGAGCATCATTATGGTTTGCTTAGAACTGACTTTATACTGCTTTAGCTCCCCCTTGCCAAAAACAGTCCTTGGCCATCACGTCATGCTCCCAGTGTTAATTGCAGCATGTTGGCTCCTCTTCTCTAACTTAATCCGTTTCACCTGCTAAAAAAATAAACCAAAACCCATCAAAAAACCCAGCAAAGCCAAAAAAAAAACCCAAACAAAAAAACAACTCACTCAGACCAGAAACAATTGGTTATTCCGAAGGGGACAAGTAGAAAGGACAGACTGACTGCAGTCATGGACAATGGCTTAAAGAATCTGTTCAACCCACATCTACTCTACAATAGACTGAAACATCTAAAAATTAGCTACTGAAATATTCAGTTTATAGCACAGCATTGTTTTAGTGCATTGAAAGGCTGTGGGTTAAAGTGCTGGAGCTCAGCAATGAGAGCACGGGGGGGCTCTGACCTCTTCGGTCTCACTGTTCCAACCCTCCAGCCAGAAATAAAATATTTAGAGAACCTAAGTTCAACAGCATGTGCTGTAAATTTAATATCACCAGTATAAGCAACACTGTAGCGTTTCACTGGTGTATTGGGAGGAACACTGCAAAGCCTGAGCTGCTCTGTCTGTTTCCAAGAAAAGTGTAAAGTGTACATCTGCAACCCAACTTTACCATAATTCCAAATTTTACAAGCACTTTGTGCAAATTAAACCAGAGGATTGTGGCCGAGGTGCTTCCTTCCCACAGCAGCCTGCCTGCAGACAGCACTGCAGCAAACTCCAGAGTAACTGATGACTTCGCTTTATCATAGCAACTAAATAATTTTTTTTTTTTTTTCAATTTTGCTAAAATGAGATAGGGTTTGGAAGGATGAAACACCTGCCACTTTCTCTGTCCTCCACTTACGGCCCATCTGCAGATGACAAAAGTGTTGAAGCACACAAATAGCAGAGGGAAGCAAAGCAGAGCAGCAAATCTTTTCCTTGATTTGCATAGTTTCTCCAGGCATCAATTCAGCAAAAGGCACAGATTTCCTCACTCATGGTTTCCTTAGTCTAACAATTTGCAAAAGGGGCCGAGTCCAGATGAACGGAGTCTCTCATCCTTGGTATCAAAGGTTTCAACCTCTAATGCAACGTCAACTCCACTATTAACTTCCCACGTAGGTACAGGAGAAGCGTGTACAGAGCTGCCAAATCCCAAATGCCCGGATCAAACCAACACTTACTCTTTAATTTATAAGGATGTGGATGTAAAGGAGAAAATTTCAGCACCCCTGTAGGCAAGACACAAATTGAGGACTCAGAAGACAAAAGATAAATAACACCTCTTTGCACCTAAAGGTGACCTACAGCATCCAAAATTGGAAAGATCAGAAATCTTCTAATCTACCAGGAAGCCACATCTCCCTGCACTCGCTCTGTGGTAAGGATTGTCTTAGTGAGCCTGACTTGGCTACTGGTTTGGTTTGTTTTATATGCAGAGAGTTCGGATTTATGTTCGCTTTTTAAAATAAAAACAGAAAATACAAGCTAAGAACATGCGGAAACTAGGATCAGAAAAGGGTGAAAGTACAGTTTAATCACGTTCTAAGCATGATATTAGCATGTTCTTAGCATGATATTAGCGGTTTTTTTTGCTTTTAAAAATAAACCCAGGAAATACACCTATGGGTTTTCCTCTGGTCAGACTCCCATTGGCAATCAGGGCTCTCCCCAGGGCTGTGGGATGTTGCCACACAGCGTAAGGATTTTCTGCTTAAGCAGTGGAATATCAGCCACACTCAAGTGGGTCTCTCCCAACTTACTTCAGCCCCATAAAGAAAAAAAAAAAAAGCCTTATTTTACTGTATTATCACAACAGG
Organism: Pseudotriccus pelzelni; assembly: GCA_035584735.1. Taxonomy (NCBI): domain Eukaryota; kingdom Metazoa; phylum Chordata; class Aves; order Passeriformes; family Tyrannidae; genus Pseudotriccus; species Pseudotriccus pelzelni. The sequence continues at coordinate 472,694 of JAWMRA010000113.1, read as the reverse complement.
AAACAAGTCCAAAGTTATGTCTCCAGTTTAGGTCAAAAGATGTGTTAAATTCACCTTGTTGCACTTCCATTATGAATAATTCCAGGCTGCTCCTGCTGCAGAGGTCAGTACTCCAGCACTGGTGGTTTGTCCAGCCTCTGCTGTGCTTCCCAGCTGTATTTTGTTAATCTTGAGTTTTGCATGCTGGTACACAGCTCAGTGCACTGGTTGACTCACAGCAGTGTAACCACTTACACATCAGAAACCTAAACAACCTTAAATATTCCCTGTTACAGAATAACATCGGTCTGGAGTGAATTCACTAGGAACTAAGTTCCCTGGGCATTGTTATAAGTTACCGACGATGCCTGGGACACATTAAAGAAGCCAATTTATAACAAAGAATAAATTTATTAGCAAGCAATAGACAAGCAAAAGCGACGGGCCGGGCGGCCGTGGGGAAAGAATGTAGATAGGCATGTCTGCCCACTGGCCCCTCACAAAATTTATATGATCAAAGAATGTTTATCGTTGAGCTATACCACCTGTGCATAGTTAACCTTTAACATATGATTTTTACTAACAAAGTTTAATTAGTTTATCACAGGCATCTTCACTTGTAAATCTTTTTCTTTGTTCTTAAATCCTTTGTATTATGACTTATCATCTGATCCTGTGAGCTCTAGAAGAGGTGGGACTCAGCATGAGTAGGTAGAACAGGAACAGCAAGAGAACTGAAGGAGGGGACATGCCCATCCTTTGTATTTCTTTCTCTGCTGTCACACAATAAATCTCTTCAGCTCTTAAGCTCAGCCTTCCTGCTCTGGCCCTGACACAGATAAAAGTGACCTCTGTAATCTCATGATTCTTATGACCAAAACACAGCCTGAAAGATTTCTCACTACAGTAAGATTTTTGACCCAGGGCCTCAGAGAGACTCCATATAAACACTTTTGGATCTCATCCTGCCAATTCAGTATTTTCAGCATGGCTTTTAGGCACTGCTGTTAGAAGTAACCCAAGAAAGGCTCAGTCCCGGACATGCTCCTTCATGAAATCTCAATTCAGCACTTGTTTCCTTTGTCTCCTTCTTGCGGGGTTTGAGTTTCAGACTTGCCAGCAGCAGCATTCTGGGAAATGAAGTCTCAGGGACTCCGAGGCGCACGTGCACTGAATTTCCTCTCCAGGATTGGTCAAGAAAGTCACAAGTTATGACGTATTATTATTTGAAACCACTATAAAAACCCTTGTTCTTGCTCAATAAAACCAGTTCGTTTATACATCACATTGGCGTCTGTCTGGTCTACACAGACCCATTATTTATTCATTTATTATATTAATAATATTGCTACACTTTCTTTCCTGTTAAGCCAGATTTTTAAATAGTTGCTCCAAACCCAGACAAACCTAAAGAAATTCACATTTAGGCATAACTGGGAAGTAGTCCTAAGAGTGTCCAGTAAAACTGACAATCCAGATGCCGTCAGACCCAGAGGCCAAAAAGAAGCTGTTAAGTGTTTGTGTGAGCTCTGGGAATGCTGCAGTTCCCACAGCTGGCTGACGCTCTTTGGAAGACATGCCGTTTTCACACAAAGTCTCCAGGTTCTCCACTCCAGACCAACAGGCAGAGGCACAGCCTGCCTTGCTCTGACAATAATCAGAACCACGGAGTCCTTCTCCAAATTCATCACACAAAGAACTCTCTGTTGAGATAATTTCCTCAACTCTATTCATTACCAACATGTCCCTGATGATCCTGCCAGAAAGAGCCTGAAGCACGGGGTTTCTGCTTCTGGATGTTTCCTTATGGCAAAAGGTTCTCATCTAAGTGACTAGACCCTGACAAAGATAAACACTGTGTTCAGCTGCACTTCTGCTCACGGACAGATCCACCAGTACGACCAATTGTTGGTTCCTGTGACAGCTAATGGGAATCTGTGTAGGAATGTAGGTGAATTATTGATTAAATATGACTGAACACAAGTGACAAACATATGGGACAGAGTTTGCCCATCTGCACCCAACAAAGTTCAAGCTTACATGTATAATACATTGATTTTTTTGTTCAGGTATTCTTTCCCCTAAACACACAGTTAATACCATAGGGTACTTGCCAAACCAGTCTATGTTTTTATTACCTGAAAACACGAATCTAACGCTCTATCCACGGAGCCTTTCTACGCAATTATGATAAAACGGAGTGTTTTATTTTCCCCTTCTACAGAAATAATCTCTTGGCCTGTGGCTCCAAATCTACTCTCCTCTCTGTTTCATGGCTGTTTTTAAAACTGTATTTGTTTCAGCTCTGGAATTGATCTTGTGTCTTACAATTTCTTCTGGCTTTGCCTGTTACTATGCCCAGTCATCACTCAGGCTGGCAAATATTCTATTATCTGAAGCTATAAATATAGACAAGTATTTTATTTTGAATTCCTTAATATCCCCTGCCTGGCACCTTGCAACAAATGCCCAAAGCATCATGGAAAATGAATCCCTATTCCCCAATATTGCAAGTCATCCTTCTAGGGCTGGTAGGCACATTAAAGAGATGTTTAATATTAATCTGTTACCAACATAACTGTCTGCAACAACTTTCACTATCCAAAGCTTCAAGAAAAATGTCCATCAGCAAAATGTAACCTCACCTCTGCTATTTAAAATATCGAGACCTAGTAGTAAAATGCAGATGATGCATTTACTGGAGCAGAGGCTGTATGTGCTTGCAAAGATTTTAAAACTGCAGAACTTTTAATATTATTAAGATCCAAGTCTCAGGAGAAGAATTAAGACTTGAGAATTGAATTTACAGGTAAACTTCTGTGCAGTGTCAAAAATATTTATAATTCCCAAGCTTTTGTCTTCTGTAACAACACAGGCTTGTTAAGTTTAAATTAAAACAGAATGACATGGAACTATACTGTTACTTTAATTAAAAAACAAAACATCACAGTTTTTTTCCCCCATCAAATGCAATTTGATACCATAAAACTCTTTTTTCTTCCCCCAGTATAAAAACAGTGTTATTTTCCTTTCCCTACAGGCACTAAATTCAGATGTAGTCCTTTTTGCCCGTAAGTAAGAGTTTTAAGCAAATAAAAGTAACCTACAATAAACAAATATCTTCTTTTCTACTCCTGCCTTTAGGGCCAATAGCAGGCAGGTTTTAAATGTGCAAATCCAACCCAAACCACATTCTGGAGACAACACTGGGTATTCACAGCATCTACTCTGGAGCTTGTGGGTGCTCAGGATTCCCTTTGTGATGCAGGAAACGCATTTTGCCACCTTGCCATGAGATTTCTGGCCTATATTTTGCAGCATGCACCGCATATAAAGTCATAGAAGATGTGCCTACTTGAATTAGCACCACTTCAAGAAATTTTAGACTTTCATTCTGGGCTCCTATACATGCAAACTTAGTATAAATTTAGCAATTGTTGTGACCAAACTGCAAACACTGAAACAAACCACTCATTCCGTTTTCTTTTTGCTCAAAATGAGCTTAACCATAATGCAACCTTAAAGCAATTGGTTAGAACAATTCAGCCACGCAACTGCATACTTTTCTCAGCTCATAGATAAGCCCACTGCCTTAAACATAAGCCATGCATTAGGTACATGCTGCTACTCAGTGCCTCCATCTCTTCATAAATTGGTTCCACCCCATACCAACATGCACAGGCCCAAATGAAAACCAGAAACAAGTGTTTCTCTAGTGCTTAAAACAGCAATCCACAATTAACCTCAGGAATTCTGTGATGTATTCCATCTACTGCTTAGCACACTATATTAAACGTAAGCAATAATGTCACACGTGAGTGTGACATTCTTTTACTGAGGCAAATTCTTCCCTGGCCAACATAAAATCTGGAGTGACATCTGCTGTTTCACAGGCAGTTTTAGGAAGAAGATTTTTCATTTAGCAGCCATTTTGACTGAACAAACACAACAGATCTTCTTAACACCTAAAAACAGGGCATGTACACTCACTTTGCTCCTCTCAGAACGCTGCTCTTCTGTGGAACACTGATATAAAGTATTCCTTGAAGGGATTTTATATTCAAAAAGACATCAACTGCATCCAGCTTTGGAGGTTTTCTAATTATTCAATGCAGGGTTCAAGAATTCCACTTTCTTAGCATTTTGTATCATTCTCCTAATTACCAACACATATAAAACAGTTAATTTCAAAGGTAAGAGACAGCAAGGACATCTCCAACTGTCTCAGCTGCTGCCTGATTGACCATGTTTCAGATGAGAACAACTTTCAATTAGAAATGTTGCCCACTAGGGAACACTCACACATTTGAGTGGCCACACCAAACACTTCAGTGCCTGAAAAAAACAAACTTATGGACAGACTCATGTTTACAAGTAATGTATCATGACAGGACAGTTCAAAACATCATTCAGCAAAGATATCTGGGCCAAACAAAACATAGAATTCAGTGCAGTGCTGATCACAGCTACATGACGCTTCAGTGATACAGGACAGACAGTTTCTGGACATGCTTTCTTGGATCATGATTTTAAACACTCTAAAAGAACTCAGGTACAAACTAAAGGACTAATTTTCCTGTCCTCACCTCAGCTGGCAACCTGAGAAGAAAAACCACAAGTGAAGACTTTGTCCTACCTTTGTTAGTTACAGAAGAAATATTTTCTTGACTGCTTAAAAATGAAGCAATAAAAAGCAAAAAAGAGAAAAAAGGCTGGGAGACAGACAGCCATGCCACACACACACATCTGTTTAGAAGGCAACATGCTGATACAAACTAAATATAGAAAAACTAACTTTTGGAGTCATAGACTGCAACACTCAGGTGATGATGAAGGGGCTGTGGGTCAATCCTGTCTGTATCACATACACACTTCTATCTTCAGACCACTCTTAACGAGTATTTTATGGGTGTGAGTAGGTGGTGTTCCCATCTGAACTCCTTCATGAGCTGATATTGGGCCATCTTAAAGATACTGGGAAGTAATCTCAGCCTTTCCAGAAATGGCCCACTTCAGGAAGCTCCCCAGTCCTTAAGCACACTTTCGAACTTTGTTTATTCACAGATAGAGCGTAACTACCCTGGATCTGCCTCTGGGGTGAGCAGGGCAGCCTGTCACAGCAACCACACCTTTACACCATCCATATCTAACAGAAGCCAGCTTTTTTTTTGCCCCTGCCTGTTTTCTGAGGTCAGCCCTCCAGCTGGCTGATCTCCAGGTGTAGCACATATGCCTCCTGAAAAGCTCACTGCACGGGGAAAAACCTCTTTTTCCCAATGCCTCCCCTCAGGACTGGCTTTGCTGACATCTCTAGTGTTCTTGCTTGGGTCCGAGCTGCTTTAAAATCAGCGATTCGTCCACATCGCTCAGGAGCTTTAGGAGGGCTCACAGAATGGCTCCCTGTGAGGTACCTGCGAAGCCTCTGTGCGGAGCAGCCAGTTCCAGCAGTTGCGCCACTGGGCCCAGCTCAGCCCTCAGCCCTAAGCCTGCGGCCACTCTGCCTAAACACATTTTAAAAAGGCCAAAATGCCCCTTGGCAGCAAGGAATATAAGGGGACGATGTGGGAAAGATGGCACAAGGAGGTTTTACTTGAGCCAGGATGTTTTTGATCCTGTTTTCTCCATTGAGGTGAGGGGTAGGTGAGCAGATGGGCAGGCAGCCGGCAGGAGTAATATTAATTACATGGAGTAATAAACAAGGGTGGAATAGTTTTGCTTCCACCTCTCAAAATCACAAAGTCTTCCAAGAACTGAAGTACCACAGTACCTACAGTTCTCTGAAAAGAAAAATCACTCAGCCATCACCCCTGAGAGCATCATCCATCAGCAGAGGAGCCTGCATAGCCCACACATAAGCAGTGACTTGTAGTCTTTCCAAGTCATCACCACAGAGTAGGGAACTCAATTTTCCCCAAATATCTCTCTTTTTTTTTTTTTTTTTTACCAGGCATAATACATCAGACTACCAATATCCTTAAACCTTAAAGGGAGAAGAGACTAGGCTGAATGATTTATAAAAATAAAAAAAGGTACCAATAAGGAATAGCTGTTGACATGGTGGTGCTGCCACAAAAACACTTAGTAGACAACATGTAATAGTATCACCATAATAGGCAGCTAGTATTTAATGTGTATTTAACATGTACCTGAATAGAGCTGATGTTGTCAGGACAGAAAATAACAAGGACACCAGTAATCAGCTTGCAGAAAGCAGGCACGCACAGCTGGGGCCTTCCAGGCACATGATGAAGGCCTGAATAAAAGCTTTTCATGTGCAAGCAGATTTGGAGGTTCAAGTTTACAAAGATGTTTGCTGTAAGATATGAAAATAAAACCCTGCAGGAGGTATGCCTAGAAGATCTGTATCTGCGTTTAATGGTTAGGTCAAGAATAATGGAAGTCAGCACAGTTAAAGATACAAAGTGTTCAGCCCAATCCTGAAACCTATTCTGCAATTAATTTTATTAGCGTCTGGACTAATGATGTGGTGGCTCTAACACATATGCTGTGACTACATTTCTCCTTCCAGCACAAAGAATAAATCTGCACATTTGAGCTTATGATGTGCATGACTAATTTATACCATGTAATGTATACAGACAAAAAGTAAAGATCCTTCTTAACTGAAAATTTAAGATGATAGTGTTACTGGTCAAAAAGTTATTTCTTAGTACTGTGAAACTTGTCTCTGCTGGCAAACAGAAATAACTTGTATTTACAATAACAGATAAAAGCTACTAATATTCTACAAATAAACATTGCAATGTGACTTCTCAAAAAGCCTGTCTGTGCAGATTATAAGCATGCTGGAGGTAGTCCCCTTGCAATAAAACCACGCTCCTTCTGCATCTTCAGAATGGGAGCAAATGTAAATCGAGTTCTTCCTATGACATTGACTGACTCACAGATATTGATTTTTCTGAGATTAAAGAGTGCAGTACTTACATGACTCAGTTCACATGGCATTGCAGAAAATGTGATAAATACTACATTTTGCTACTCAGTACAGCAAAATAAGGGCACAAGTAAAATTCAGAATTTCAAGTTTTGGGTAAGGTGAATTGTTTTGTACATGGTCTACTGTGCTTGTGATACTCCAGGCACTATTTTTGTTACACGCTTTGACAGTAATAAATACTTTTTACTTACCAGGACAGATCTAATGCTGTAACAGTGTTAGCTGGTCAGCCTAAAAATGCCCAAATACTCAAAAAAGATTAAAAAACAACAAGGCCATGTTATGCTACCAATATAGGAAGGTTAGGTTTCCCAAACACACAGATCTGATTTTACCAGGATTAGCAGCATATGAACATCTGCTCCAAAACGCAGAGCACAGACTCTGAAGACATACGTGATTTATACAGTAAAGATTGCTGATGTGTCTGACAATGCTCATCTTGAATTTCAACCATTCCCACACAGAGTTTTAAGGTCACATTTCTCTCTGTGCGTGTATTGAAGATGCAAAGCAAGAAATTAGATTACTGTTAGGAATAGTGACATACTGTAGCTGAAACTTCAGAGAAATAGAAAATGCATTCAATATACAGGGAGAACAGGGGTGTTTTCCCAAGCAGACTAATTTAAGAATCTACATAAATCCTGGCCAAAGCTCCCTTCATGAAATTAAACTAATAGTTTAGCAAGGATTTGAGGTTTTTTCCTAAATATCTCTTTGTTCCCATACAGCAAGTAGTTCTTCACTTTACATCTGGATCTTGAAACTCTTCACCCACAAACCTTTGTTCCCATTTTAGAAAACACACAGAAAAAAACCTCAGATGTGGCTGTTACTGTACAAATTCACAGATCAGTAGCAGAATCAGTGAAAACCAGGTATTCTGCATTCTTAGCCAATGCCAAAAGAGTAATATTTAATGGTATGTCAACTTGAAATAGGACACAATAATAGAAATAAAGAACCCTAAATTAATCAGCATTTTCAGGACTTCACTTTGAAGTTTTAAATACCAAACAAACAATGAACTGAGGAACAACTACACTAAACTGGCACCTTACTCAAATATGCTGACCTAAGTGATTATAATATCAGTGCTTTTTTTCTCCTGCTAGGCCTAGAGCACTAACACAGCTGAGAAAGCTGGAGATTAATTTTCTTACTTCTTGTGCATTATCAGTAGAATTATTTAAGTTTAAATTAACAGCCTCTGAGCAATCTGTGGAAATCAAATACAACTGAGGTTGTGATCAGAAAACGCTTGTCTCTTAATAATACTTGTATAATGCTAATTTTTCCCACTGAACAAACTTTAAATGCCAAGGGGAACAGGAATAAACCATAGTGGCTTCTCAGAAGCCTTGCAACTGGGGATATTTCATTTTGTCAACTTCAAAACACAGGGGGAAACCCTTCCAAATATGAAAGTTCCACAGTTGCTGTTGAACTGAGAGTCAAAATTCTATTTGCTTGAATTTTAAACAGTATCTGAAGTTGTATTACTCATGCTACCCATTAAGATGAGGCAACACTAACCACTAAAGGTTCAGCAGGCATAACTGAAAACTGAACCTGAACTGTCCACAAGCAGCAGAGTCAGCTGCTTATTTATCCTTTTCAGTCAGTGAGAGACAAAAACTCGTTATTAAAATTATCTATAAGTGAAACAATCTTTACTTCAGGTACAAATTAATTTTCAGCTAAAATCTGACTTACCAAAACCCAAATTTAATTTTTTCATAGGTTTCTAATCTGTGGTTTTCCTTGTGGGAGAATAAAAACCGTTGTCAACTCCGATTCAAGAGCTGTGAACCAACCTTCAGATACCAAGACAAAAGAACGCTCACAAATACTTCTACTCAAATACTGTTTTAATTTTTACTTCACAGCTGTAGTCACTAAACTCAACATTCTTCCACGCATAACAAGTTGCTATTATAGGAAGTAAAATACTCTAATTCAGCACTCTGAGTTAGAGACTCATAATTAAAGTATTACCAAGATTCTTCTGTGCCTGAAGATATACACCATCATTTGGCTTCATTATTCCTGATGTTTTCATACGGTTCACAGTATATGGCAAGATCAAGATATGAAAGCAGCCTTTTTATTAATCAGCTTTGAACAGCCTCCATTTTCAACCCTTGTAACATTCTTCCACAAGTTCCCAAAGGATGCCTTATAGCACTGAAACAATCCTTTCAGGTCATAAAAAGATAAGGAACTTTAATTAACTTTCCAATTTTTTTTCCCCGTGAGAAAACTATTATTTACACTCTTAAAATTAAAAGGGCTTTGTACAAAAGGTCTAGAAAGATCTGGTTTTAATTACATATTTCAAAACTGAGTTATACAAAACAATTTGACTGCTTAGACCCAGTAAATGTATTAAAAACTTAAGAGACCAGGAAACAAATAAGCAGACTAGACTATAACTGAACTGGATGTTTTCTGGAGAAGCACACCACGAACAATTTGTCCCTTGTGACTGAAAACAAAGGGGGAGAAGAAAATGAGTTTAAGCAAGAAACTATAACATCCCTTTTTGATCTTGCATGCAAGCTGAGAATGAGAAAAAGTTTTGATCCTTCAGTCTACAGTCTTATTTAAAGATCAAAACAAGCCTGAGCAGCTTAAAGCCTTACTTCATTAAAAGAAGCCACGCACAGTCAAAGAGTTAATTGAATAGTAAGTGGGACATTCTTTCTTGCTTAAATGATAGAAACTTCACCATAGACTGTCCTGTGTTCCACAGGAGACAATCAGGGTCCAATTCACAGAAGTTTTTTTCCACCCAGTCTGCCATTTCTTTTCAGAGCTTTTCTTACCTACCTTAGGAGCTCCAGGATGAGTTTTTGTAACTTGCTAAATATATTACAGACATGAATTAAAATCTTCCAGCCATTTAGAAACAGAACCTACACATCGTACATGGTGACAAGAACTTCAGAACAAAATTTAAAAACAAGTGGCTCAAGATACCTGCTCAGGAAGGCCTTTTTCACTTGCAAAATTTAAAAGTGTCAGTGATAAAATTCTGCTGCATTACAAAAGTCTGTTTGAATGTGTAAAGCTTTTCCTGAGACTACATCAATTCTAATCCATAACATGTTTACTCAGCAAGGGAATCCATTTTTCCCATTCCTTTGAAGATGCCACAGAGCTAACAAACATCCAAAACTTTCCTTTATGCAGAGGGAACACATGAAACATTTGAAAATGCTTGAGAGCACAGTAGAACAACAACAAGAAGAGTATTAATGGCCAACTGTTGAATTTAAAATTTCTGTTGTGCATTTCTAACCAAATGAATTATCTTAACACACTAAATACTACCCTGCTTTCAATTTAGTATCTTGCTATGCAACACAATTTACACCAAATCAGAACTAATTTTGATCTTCAATTATGTATGAGAGATCTAGGATCAGGTTGGCTGTCTCCAGAGCTACTTGCAGGCCACTACATTTTGCAGCAAAACAGTCCAGTGTCAGAAAGTCAGTAATTTTTACTGAGGGCTCTTTAGGGCAGCCCTGTATAACAGGAGAGCAAGACTGGCCTTCCAAAATCCTCCAGTTGAGGTCCTCCGTATTACCATTCATCCCACAGCCACATTTTGAAACTGCATCTGACCAGTTTGAGACAGAGAGAAAACCTGATGGAACAAACCAACAGTGTCCATAAACCACGTCTGTAAGAATTTCTCCACTATCACGATTCAGAGAGCGAGCTACAGACTCCAGGGAACGGCAAAACCCATCAGCAACCAACTGGTATTGTGTCTGAGAACAACCTAGGTCTTTGAAAGTGCTGGTGGACAAACTAGAACTCTAAAAAACAAACCAAAACCAAGAGTTAGAACACTGTTTTACAGAAGTGATTTTAAAACACAGATCATATGGCTGCGTTTTTTTCCCTAAACTAGATGATTCAGCTCTAACTAAAAAACATTTATGTCATGATTATTCCACAAAAGGAAGAATTCTAGACAAGTCAAAGTGGAGTTCTGCACTATCATCTTTCAATATAAAAATTCTATACATTTTTAACACTTAAAAACACGCACTTATTATAATAGATACCTTAAGAAAGACTAACAAGTAGAAATACAGCATTAACAAGTCTGAAAGGTGTAAGTAGCACCTAGTGCTGCAAATAGACCCCTTCATTTTGTAGTAGCAGTTAGACAGCAAAAATCCCACATTAACACAGAAGTGTTTTAACTGTAGCAGTGATTCTACATAAATTCTTAACTATATTAAGCAGCTTTAAAAAAACCCTTGTCTTACATACCTTGTATCTTATGTACGAAGCCAGGTGAGTTTCTGTACAGCCCCCTCCTAATAATGCCACAGGATCCTTCATTGTTAACTGTAACACATGTTCTGCAGTTTCACAGACACGCTGAAAACCATATAAAATTCTTGTTAGACGTGCCACGGTTAACAGGATTTGCCCCAATAGAAAAAACTACTGGAATAAAGTTTTCAGTAGTTTCTAGTACAGATTCCAGAAACTTGAATTACATGTGGATATAAAGCTGCTGAGTGACTTCCAAAACCGTATTCACTTAATGAGAAATTGTCTTTATTTGTCCACACTATGAAGAAGTGCATTTTATTCCTTCTTTTTGCAAAATAGGGTTATAGATAAAAAGTCAGTCAGTATTAATGACATTTCTAGAGCAACTACTCAATGCAAAACTATGCTTGACTACCACTGCAAGTTTTGCTGCTGGCCTTTTGCTGGCAGTTTTTATTTTTATGCTCTCATAGACCAAGTAATGAGAATGAAAATATTTATCCAGCACTGGCCTCAAAGAACACGTGAAAAAGTTTCCTGTGTCTAAACTTCCTGTGTTAAAACTGAGTGATAAATGAATGTGAGCACTTCAGGGGTTTTGAAATTCCGGAAACAAGTAAACTTCATTTATTTACTGAAAAATCACTTTTCTAAACTCACCGTATTTCTATTTCTCATTAATTTTTCCATTAAAAGCATGACTTTTCAAGGAAAGATTTGAGAACAAATTTACCTACCTTCAACTCATCCCACGCTGTTTCACTTCTGTTACAGAGTATCAAGCTGCAGATAACCGTGTCCTCAGGAATTAGATGCACAAAATGTTTTGAAGCAACCCTCTCAATGCTGACATCTTTCAAACTGCCATAACAACCAGGAGACAACAAGTGTATGGAAGCTATAGGCTTTGAACCTGCCAGTTATGAGAAGCAGAGTACCATCATCACAAGAGTTATCTGTTGCATTTCATAAAAAATGAACTTTTTCTCCCTTGGCTTTATAAATTACATATATTGCTCAATATCTGTCATTTCAACCTCCACGGGAAATCACAAACAGAAACCACCATGTTCAAAGTGCAAGACTTGGTGAGCTTGAGATTGAAAAAAAAAAGTAATTGTCTCGTTTACTATAACTGGATATCCCTCATGCAGCAAGCGGTAATCACATGTGTGGTATGTCACTGTAAGAACTTGCAAAAGATCAGTCTCACCGTAAGAAATGGTTTTCAGACTGGAAAAAAAACCAACTCCTGCTCAGCTGCTAAGGTAGGATCCAGACAGAAATAAGAACCCTTACTCTGCAATGACACCACCCCAGACAGTGTTGAACTCCCGATGGAAACGTGGGGACGATTGTTTAGTAGAGGAAACTTGCCTGTTACCTGTCATCCGGCTCAGGGGTTCCATCCGAGACAGCCCAGCTCTGTCCACAGCCATGACATGGCTCTCCTTCAGGTACTGTTTCAAGGATGGATGGATCACTTTCTGGCACACTACAAGGCCGACCTCATCATTAACCAGCTGCTTCCCTACATTAAGCAATTGATTCAGCTCTGACATTTCTAGAGAAATTCCATGGTGCACTGCTATAGTTCCTTCCTCAGGGCTGAAGCTGTCTCCTGACAAGGACACACAGAAAACTGCAATCTTGATCATGTTTGAACCAGTCCTTTTGACAGCAAGTGGTGTTCCCATATGAATTTCTGGTGTTTCTATCAGTAGTCCGGGAAGAACTGCAGAATCCATAACTCTTCTACCTTTCACAGGTACTATTACACACTTCCCTAAAACAGCGTTAGTCTCAACATGACATGGAACAGAAAATAAAAAAGCCTTTAAAACCAGCATGGTGAGATGCTCAACTTCTGTTTTATTAAGCATGCAAGCAGGTTTGCTTCTTAAAACGCTACGTACCAAACAAGCCAGGGTCTCAACGCTGCTAAAATCCACGGACACTCGGCAACCACAAGCCTCAGACTTCAGGTAGTCCATGCACCAACTCAGGAGATGCCTGGTTATTTTAATGACAGTGCAAGATGCAACATTCAGGCTTCTGAAGTTTTCAATCAAGCCACAGCAAAGAATGGCAGTAAATAAGCCGCAGTCGCTGAAGCGCGAGATGTGGTTCTGCACAGAGGCTGTCAGAACACGGAACATAGGATTGCTGACGGAAAGGTGCCTCAGGAGAGCTGAGGACTGGGAAGTTGTGCAAACACAGCCTCCCACACCATTGTGGAGCTGTTTGAGTCTACCAGCAGGACCATAGGAGGATTTAAATATTCTGCTAAGCAGAAGCAGCGACTGATATGCCGTATCTTTAGTTAAAAGTTCATTAGTAAATAACGGAGGCTTTTTAGCTTCAAGGCGAGACATTTTCAAAGTAAGATTTTAATTCTGACCAACAGAACAATTCATTTGCACTTGGGTCTATAATTCATAGCACTTTTAAAATTTAAAAGTAACACATTTTAACTCTTTGCAGCTAAGGATTATTATTTCCAGTGTGAAACAGTACATACAGTACAATAACATTTCTGTGACTGGTCACTCTGTCTTTCTCAAAATGAGGCTTAAATCATGTTGCAACACTGAAGCAGAATGACGGCAGGAAGCTATTTTCACTCATGACGATCTCTTTTAACTTCTGAGTGTGACTGAGCAGATTTTTTTGCAACAAAGTTTACGAGCATGCTTCCTAAATGGACACCTATAACTGACAGTCCTACTACAAGCAGCAGGTTCTTTCTATTCCAGGTAGTTTTCTTCATCTTTTCTAGCAACACTCACAGATGAAAAGCTTCAAGGCTAGTTATACCTACAATTAAAACCAGAAAGATATTAGGATAATCTTGTGACAATACTGCATAGCTTGAACTGCTATTTTATTTTTCACAAAGTCATATAAGGACAAATACTGCACGACAGAATCATTTCGGTTGGAAAAGACCTTTAAGATCAAGTTAACTGTTCCTCCAGCACTGTTAAGCCCACCACTGAACCATGTCCCCAAGTGCCACATCTAAACATCTGTTAAATACCTCCAGGGATGGTGACTCAGCCACTCCCCTGGGCAGCCTGTTCCTGTGCTTGACAAGACTTTCTGTTAAGGCAGCTTTCCTAATATCCAATCTAAAACTCCCCTGGCACAACTTGAGGCCATTTCCTCTTGTCCTACCACTTGTTACATGGGAGACTGACTCCCACCTCACTAAAACCTCCTTTCAGGTGGTTGTGGAGAGTGATGAGGTTGCCTCGAGCCTCCTTTTTTCCAGGATAACTGTCCCCAGCTCCCTCAGTCACTCCTCATCAGACTTCATCCAGAGCCTTCACTAGCTCCATTGCCACTCTCTGGACACTCTCCAGCACCTCCGTGTCCTTTCTGAAGTGGGGGCTCAGAACTGAACCCATAATTTGATGTGTAACCTCAACAGTGCCAAGCACAGAGGGACATTCACTTCCCTGTTCCTGCTGGCTACACTAGTCCTGATACAAGCCAGGTGCCACTGGCCTTCCTGCCCACCCGGGCACCTGCATGCTTTTTAATTGAGAAAATCTATTAATCTGATCATTACTACAAGCATATAGTAAAAAAAAAGATAGAAAACCAGCACACCAGTTATACAAATATTATACTGTTAATAACCTCAATTCTGATCACCAGTCTCTACTGTTTTACCTGTAGGCCTAGAAGTAACAAGCCACTAATAGACTTCACTGAATTGCACTAAAGTGTCAAAACTACAGTGACAGTTTTGTGTGACAGTTTACAGAGATAATAAAAACATATATTTTTTTTTAACTTCTTTTTTACTTAAAAACAAAAGAACCGAATTACTCAGCACCACTTGCCAGGCAACCACTTCAGAAACAAAGGATGTTCCAACAGCTTGAGAAACCTGTGTCTTCACTTCAAAATGCTTAACCGGAAATTTTTTCAGTTCTTAAAACACTATCAAACTTAAAGGGATATTTATTTACATTTCTATGCAATCTCCACAGTACTTACAGTTCCTTCATACTTAATTTTGTTTAGTTTTCCACTGTAATTACTATCTCTACAGAATACGTTCCTAGGTAAAGTCATAATTGTTCCTGGGCAATTTTGAGACTGAAAGGACGCTGTTACACTCCCACTCACAGGAGTTTTGACTGTTGCCTTGAAGTTACTAGAATCTGTTTTTAAAGACACATAACACCAGCACTCAATTGATCCCATCATATGGGATTTAGAGTTTTTCTGAGTTTTATCGTGCACTTTTTGGGGCTATGTGGCTACAATATTAACTCAGTTGCAAAGAAGAATAAAACTCTGGAAGACTCAAGTTAGAGCAGCAAGGCTGCATTTGTCAGAAAATTCTCATTTAAGTGACTCATCTCCTCCCTCTAAGACACAGATACAACTAATTAAGCAACTTACCTACAATGTACAGTACTAATGCTATTTTTCTTTATTTTTTTGATCGCTTTGCATCACGTATGTCACAATCCCAGGTTCTGGAACATAGTCCTCTGTCTTCATTTGGAAAATAGGACTGGACTTGATGTAAAACCAGCCCCAGTGTACCAGCCCAAGGCCAGTTCCCATAACAATCAGAACTTTGTAGTCCTTCCAGATGGTTTTAAGACCCATTGCAAACTGGCATCTACCTAGGCAAAGATAATTTATTATTTTAAATATATTCTAGAAACCCTCTTTTTTTTTACCCTATAATAATAGCACTGAACAGATGAAGCTGAATGCTAATGCCTTTAATTACAGTGCAGCAGATGACTAAAACAGAAAACAACACACGAAAGTCTCATTTTGTGAACTTTTTAAAAAAAAAAAGGTGCAAAAATAACCTCAATGCAGGCATTCTGAAATGTTAATTGCTGCACTTGCTTCGAGCTTTGGCATGCTAAATCTTAAACACAACAAAGCAACAAAGCTTTATCTAATTACAAACGTTACTGCTCAGATGCTAAACATTTGAAGCCTTAAAGCAGTTTTAAAATACACCTTTTTTTTTTTTTCCCCTCCTCCCGCAGTTAATACAACTGAATGACTAACTGAGCTAATAAGAGAATAAATACAGAACTTTTAACTTGCAGGCAAAGCAACCTGTGATGCTTCTGACCCCGCTTTACCCTGCCCAGAGTGGCGGCTCTGCCTGACCATTGTGGTACCCAGAAGCTACAACAGCACCAGCACAAACAGAATGATTTAATCCTTATGAGAAGGTGGAAAACACAACTCTCCATTAAGAAGCACCTACTTAAAAAAAGAAAACGCACGTATACTCAGGTTTTATACCAACATATCACACTGGGTTGAACAGCTACAAAGCTACAACTCAGGGAGCAGATGCTCCTACTCCTCCCCATCTCCATCCAACTGATGGGGGTAAAAGCCCTACTAACCACCCCTTCGTGACGATGGGGAGCCCTCACAAATCCCCTCCTCCTTCTTCCTCGCGTCCCAGTGACCTTGAAGCGCGGGCGGCTGAGGGGCAGCGGCTCACCCGGGACAGAGACCGCGAGCACGGCGCACCTGAGACTTCTCTCCCCGTTGCGAGAGAGCGAAGAAAGGCGCTGCCCAGGAGCCCTCCCGGGGAGGCGAAGACTCACCCGCTCCCAGCACGTTCAAACGCGCCCTCACAGGAAACAGAAGGAGAAGCGCGACCCGGACGTTCCGCTCTCCCCGCGCCCACCCCCGCCCGCCATTAGCCGAGCGCTGCGTCACTCGCGGCCCAGGCCAGCCTCAGCCCCCGGCGGCCATTTTGCGTGCGGGCAGCGCAGGGCGGGCGGCGGCGGCGGGCGCGGCCATTTTGGGTAGGGCAGGAGAGCGGCGGGAGGCGGGCGCGCTGAGGGGAGAGGTACGGCCGCCTTGGGCCGTCCGGTTCCTGCGGGAGCGGCAGCGCCTCGGGCTCCAAGCTCTCTTTCCTCCTTAGTTAAACGTATGAGGGGATGGTTCGGGAGAGCCGATGTTGTGCCTTTCGGCTCCTGCCGTGCCTCCCCTCAGGCGCCGCCTTGGTGGGGTCGCTCCTGCGGTGCCCCCAGCGCCTCATCCCAGTTCGGCCGCTCTTAAAAATATGTCTGTATCTCAGAACTTTCTTTCTTGCTTACCTCCTCTTGTAGTCGCTCCGCGTTACACGAGCGCGTATCTGTCTGAGCTTTCCTGTGGGCAGGCGAAGGTGCTCTGGCCAAAACAAAAGAACTTCGTTCCCTGACCTCCGTGTTTCCTTAGCTCTTCTGCTTCACTCTTCTACTTCGCTTTTCTTGTATTGACTCCTGTGCATGCGGGAATACTTTTCAGGTATTCACTCTTCTCGCCAACTCACACCTGTCAAGAGTATCTCGTTTTACATTCGCATGCTAATGGATGAGTTTGTTTTCAGTTTCGCTTATAGTTTCAGAGTTTATAACTGTAGCCAAAAGACAAGTATTTAATGCCTAATCTCCATACAAAAAGGACCATCATGATTTTTTTCATTTTATGATAATTTTTTTTTCATTGTTCATAGTTTGCTCAGCTGTTCCACAAAAGTTTAAAAAAAATAGGTGTTTATCAGTGCAAAAAGGTAGTAGCCAGCACCTGTCTGTGACAGCCCTCACAGTTCCTCATAACCTCTCCTTACTCTAGTTCTGTGCAATGGTGTGGTGTGTGGGTAACGACTTCGAAATTGAATTGTTGAACTTTAGAGGTGAATGGGCAGTTCATGAATGAAGGAGTGCGGGTAACAATGAGGTAAAAAGATGCTGACTTGTTGGAAGAGTAGTTTCTAGGGGTTAAGTGGAGCAGTTGGCAACAGCGGGCACAAAAATCCTGAAATGGCAAAATTGTGAAGATTGTGATATGTCTTTTCAGGACTACAAATGCTTCACTATATGTGTGAGTATGTGAGTATTCCACTATTCATCCCAAGCTTAGGATCTGCTCCTAAAACTGATGAGTGCTGGACAGTATTTGACCCCAATATCTAAGGACTAAGAAAAAGTTCAGGAAACTTCTGTTATGCTGTGATAGTTCATCTTGAACTACAAAAATGAACTACAAAAGTACTTAATATCAAATTACTCTACAGATTTCTTTAATCAGCATTTGTGTGTTTGTGCTTTTTTTTTCAGGCATCCACCTCTCCCCGCTCAAGGCAAAGGCATCCAGAGATGGGCAGTGTGTGAATAGTTTGCTGTTGTATCTTCAAGCAGCTGGTACGAATTTTCAGTTTCTCATTCCCTTTGAGTTCCAAATTCCCTCGCCACAGGAAGCTATTTCTTTGCTAAGGTAAGATGCTGCTCCTCAGCTGTCAGAGACACTTCCACTCGCTATCTGGGAGGCCGTATTTTCTGGCTTCTCCTGAGTGTCCACCATTCCACTTGCCATCAAATTTAGGAAAGAAAGATATTCTGCCACATTATTTTTTCAATGTGTCTCGCTCTAGCTACAAGTAACCTATGTGTTTAATTGTAAATCATGTTTTCTTATACATACTGTCTATGAATAAACTTTAGATGTTGAAATACTACAAATACCACATCAAGACTTAAGAATATTTTTTTTTAATAGATATAGTTTCTGAGAGGAGTTCTTCTACCTTATTTTCTTATCTTTACATTTCCTTATGTAGTGTTTCCTTTAGAGGCTTGCAGCAGAAATGTTATTCCATGAAAAACAGTCTTGTTACCGAACAGTAGCAAGTGTAATGAGATCTGTGATTTTGGTGGGGTTTTTTTTCAACACAGAAAATGGCAAAGTATGTTGGGGCTAGTTGGCTTTTTCTTGTACAATTGCTGGATGCTTTCGCTCGTTTTCTGATGTCTCAGTATTGGGTATTTTTTCAACTCTGTCACTCCAGCGACTTTCCTGATGGCTCAAACATGAGGTATATTCTTTTTTGTTTTCTGCGGGTTTGCTTATATTTATTCTATCTGCTGTATTTCCTTTCCCTTATCTCTATGGTCAGCTATTGAGTGGCACTTACCACCTGGCTGAACCAAAATATGGTGTCTCAGGTGGTATAGAGAGCTGTCCCTTGCACTGTGCTTCTCAAAATCAGTAAAGTTGTCAGGATTTACTCTGGTAAGACTGAAAAGCTTCCAGGATTGTTTCGTACAATGATAGAGAATGATATTGGTGTGGCACAAGCTGTGATGGTATTCCAGCTTTCTTCTGTTACTTTAAAATTAAATTTACTGTATATGTCTTTCTGCTTGCTATTACTGTACAGCTGATAAAAGCTCTAACTTTGACCTTTTTTCAGGACAGCATTGAAACATGAACTGTATTAAAGTTTATTTTCAGTAGTTAGTTGGAGAGTGGTTCTCAGTTTTAACCTGGTTACTGTAACAGCCATTTTACTTCTTACTGCCATCCTTTTACTGTTTTTGTATCTTACTGCTTGAATATTGATATGACATTTAGAAAAAAAAAATCATGTAAGTAATTGGGAGTTTTCCTTCAGCCAGTACATGGAATTGTGCCCTCAACTATTTTCACATTTTCTCATAGTTATTTTGAAATCTTTGGTCTCAACATTTAAATATTTGGAATGGAAGCCCTCTGTTTATTGAGTTCAACAGGATTACTGTTGAATCTTAAGATCAAGATTACCTGTGCTATGCTGTGCAGTTCTAAAGTGGGTGTTTGTCTTGTTTTGCTCTTATTTGAAGCTAAATAGGCATAATGACTGCATTTTGGAACACTTAAGTTGTAGTGCCGGATAGAGACACATATCCCCAACCTGCCTTGTATCCTGAAATTTTGACAGCTCTATCTCAGTACTTTCCAGTAACTTGAAGTATGCAGTGACAAATGTGGAGGTCTTCCTCAATATTTAGTATTTTCTTACACCTCTTGTACAAAATTGACCAGATTTGTCCACCTTAAGAGACTAATCCTTTAGGAAACTTTAGGATATAAAAGGCAGCTCTATTCTCTGTGTGATTTCTGTTGCAGTTCATCTATTGCAGGCAGCAGCTACTGACACTCATTTTCTGTTTTGATTTTGAAGCTCGAACTGTATTGGTTGGCTACTCTCTCCTGCCATCACACAGAGACCTCATTTCAATTGGTTTTCTGCCCAGTCCAAGTATCTTCCTTGTCTGTTGCCTCTCTTCCTGTCTTGTGTGAAAATAGAATGTATCTGATCTTTTTAATTCCTGTTTTTTTTGTAGGTATTCATTTGGTACCTTAGGGCCCATGGTGTGTCTTCTGAATCCCAATTCTGTGGGGTTGGCTGAAAAGACTTCCATGAGCTAAACCTAATTTTCTACTTCTAACAAGTGAACGTTTAGCTCCTGTTTATGTGGAGGATGATGAGCTTCCCAAGTAGCTTCAGTGCTTTGACATTAATTGTTGTCAGTTTGGAAAAAAATCTTGGCAATTAATTGAAGGTTTCTTCTTGAGCCCAAGGGTTAGGGCTGTGTGTTTAATTTCCAGCGTGAATTGGTGCTTCCTGAGTTCCTTGGAATGGTCTGAGACAGGGTCAGGGGCTGTGCAGCTGAATGCACTTCACTCAGGATCCCAAATTAAACAATTTCGGTCCTATTTGGGATAAGCAAGAGAAGGGGATGTCTGAAGTTCACTTTACTTTTGTGCAACCCCAATAAGGCTCAGGTTGTGTTGCTTTAAGTGTCTTGTAGTCTAAAATTTTAAATATAGTGTGTATGTGTTTATATAATTACATGTGTTTATATGATTATATATGCATCCTATATGCACCAAAAGCTGTAGTTTGTTACTTAAGAGTTCTAATTTTGTATTTTGTATGTTAGATATGAAGTGCTCAAACAGTTATGAAGTTCACTAATAGAAATCAACACAGGTAGCTAAGTAATTCTCCTTTAAATAAGAATTCTCCTTGGATTTCTTAAAGCGGAGTGTAGGATTTGAAGAACAGCAGTGCTGAAAAAATGAGTAACAGATGTAAAAATCCTTCTTGATTGGTGTAGGGATCTGTTTCTCTGGTGCTGATTACTGTCAATGGATATTTTTGTAGGACCAGCTTACACTGACCTATCATGGCATCCAACAGATTTGTCATTAAGGTAAGTAGAATGTCATAGCTCTAAAAAAAAAATCTGTAATATTCCTTAGAATATATATGTTGATTTTAAAAGTTAATGATGAAGAGGTGCATCCTTCAGGCTTCTGGTCATAGTGACATACTCTGTATCACCTTTTATCTCTGGAAGCAAACTTTGAATCATTTCTGTGTCGTGGCAGAGTGTGTGAGAAATATCTCTGAATAAAATTTGAAGACGGCCAAAACCAGTGAAACAAAGAACTTCAATTTCAGCGCGCTGGGCGCAGTCAGGTCTACCTAGTGTCGGAACCTGGAAAGCACACGCGCAACGGCAGGGGACAGTTCTTATACGGTCCTTTGATTTTGCATAACCACTCCCCTGTCACTCGCACATTCAGTTTCCCCCCTTTTCTTCCCTAAAAGGTGACATAGCCTTCTCCTGGGGTTTGATTGAGTAGCTCGCACGCCCCTCTGTCAGTCCATTGGTTGTCTGGGTGGACCTTCCCCCGGCCGCATGATCATTCGACAAAGAACCTTGATTGGCCCTGTTGTCTCACAGTCATCCCGGTTTGCCTTACATAGCTGACAGTAGTCAGCAGTACCAAATAACTATTAACTGCTTGTGGCTGAACTGCAGACCACTCCTTGTCACAAACCTCCTCATAATGAGGTAACAATATAAACCCTGCTTGTAATAAAACTAATAAATCTTTTCCTTACAGTTGTGTCTGAGGTCAGCTGAAGATTAAAATCATGTAGCTAAAAGTGATTAGTTGTATAGTTAAAATTAGAAACTGCATGAATTCTCAGTAAAACAGTGCTTGCTACCTGAAATAAAATTCTTTTCTTACTGTAGTGTTGTTATTTGTGTCCTTCCCAGGTAATCTGAGTTCCTGGTTTAAGGTGTAGCAATGTTTTTAAACTATTTATCACACTTGACACTTTATTTGCTTATTTTTTTTTGCCTCTTTTCCCATTTTCAGGGATTAATTGTTTCACATCCAGTAAAATGCCATTGAAGTTTATTTTGCAAACAGTCCCAGACTCTTGATTATGTATCTGAAGCCTAATGCTTTTTAAAACATTCTGTTATAAACATAGCACTTCATAATTCCTCTCCTGTAACTGTATCAGTTTATCAATAAATAACACTAATTGGGATTAGCACAATATATTATTCTCTAGGAAATGTTTTTCCAAGGAATTTTCTGAACAGAAGAAGCTTTTTCCTTTGTGGATAAGCTTGGGTTTTTTGGAGGGCAGCTACAAAATCCTTCCTGAGTGCTTAGGCTGCGGAAGCCATTTGTGGGTAACCAACCTGTTCAACATATAGACCAAGTGCTTAATTGTTGCGTGCTGTGTGTTCTTTTCCAAGGAAAGCTGCTGGCATTTATTTGGTGGGATGTTTGCTTTAACTTTTTTACTGTTTAACAGGATGGTAAACCTTTAATTGACAATGTCATGTCCAATTTAGTGCTGATGAGCTGATACAGCAATTAGGAGAAATATCTTTGATTTTGAACACATTTTAGCTGGTACTCTGAGTCTGTAGACCACTGGTGGGGGAACAACAGGAGCTGGAAGCTGAGGGGATTTGTTTTTCTCAGCTGAGAACCCTGGATGTCATCAATATGAATGTAAATGCCCAAGAAAACAAGTGGTATGAGTTGAAATGTCTTCACTGGGTGAAAAGCATTAAGATCCTTTGTTGCTGACCTGCATTGTTACAGCTTCATTATTCAGCACAGACATCGTGCTTTGCCATCACCCAGTGTTTGAACACTCCTGACTGCCTGAGCGACGGGCAGGTGCTCACTGAGTTTGTAGGGAAGCAGCACCACAGACACAGCTTTTGAGAGTGCCAATGAGATACAACTTTTGCTTTCTGGTGGTGTTTGAGAAATAAGGGTAATTTTTTGCATTTTTCAGCAAACATTGAAAGTTAACTTCACCTTGACCTGATTGAAATTCACTTTGTATGCAGGTGTTTAACATTCTACTTGTTAGATCAGGGATTTCGTGTGTCAGGTTTTGCTTCTTTACATTCACTGGATTTGTATTTAATGTGTATCTTCTTTTATTTAAGACTTTCCAAATTTGATGTAAGTGTTATGAGGAATATCCATGTGTAGAAGATTCACCATTAAAACCCCAAAAAATTCTCATCCTTCTCTGCAACGAGAGTACAGAAAATAGTATATTCTTAAATTTAGATTCCTTGTGTTTAAAATTGATAGGACCATTTTACTGAGTCTGAAAATGTTCAGGACATAGACCTGTTGAAGTGAGTCCAGAGGAGGGCCATGAAGATGATACAGGGATGGAGCAGCTCTCCTATGAGGAAAGGCTGAGAGGATTGGGATTGTTCAGCCTGGAAAAGAGAAGGCTTTGGGGTCGCCTAATTGCTGCCGTCCAGTACCTGAAGGGTGCTGACAAAAAAGATGGAGACTCTTTACAAAGGCCTGGAGTGACAGAACAGGGGGGAATGGCTTCGAACTGAAAGAGAGTAGGTTTGGATTAAGTATCAGGAAGAAATTCTTGTCTGTGAGGGTGGTGAGTTACTGGCACAGGTTGTCCGGGGAAGTTGTGGATGCCCCATCCCTGGAAGTGCTCAAGGACAGCTTGGATGGGACTTTGAGCAAGCTGGTCTAGTGGAAGGTGTCCCTGCCCATGGCAGGGGTTTGGAACGAGATGATTTTTAATGCGCCTTCCAACCCAAACCATTCCTGATTCCGTATTTCACATGTGCCTCGCCTCATTTTCTATAGTCTTTTTTTAAAGTTGTTAGATTTTGTAAACGTGTGTGTGTTAATCTTTTTGGTAAGAAAGTGAAAATGACATCTTATCAGTCCTTCAGGTCTTAGCTGACTGGCAAGTGGAAAACCCCGGTAATGTGTTTAATGACTTCTTACCAATTTTATCTGGGAGATGTGATGGTCCGTTATTTCCAGTAGAGGGAGCCGTCGGCCCGTTTTTGAGAGGCGATCCTAAGCTTGGCTTTATGGGCAATTAAGAGGGATTGAAATCGATGCGGTAAAATAGCTTTAAATCTTAGTACAAAAACTACAGTTAGGTCTTAAACACAGTGTCTTCACCGGCCAAGTGGCTGGATGTTGCAGTGTTGGGATTTGCAAGAAGTAATGTTTTATGCAAATTAATTTGATCAGCAATTGTCAATTTTAGGAAGTATTGATACTTCATAAAGCATTGCATGGTAAAATACCCCCAACATATGAATTTAATTAAGCTTTCTCTGTGTGTTGCTAAAATATTTTACTGCTGTTCTGGGAAATAAATCTTGACTATAATTGGTTAGGCTTAAAGCAAAATCATGAACTCTATATGGATTTCAAAAATAATATCACTAGGGCCTTGTTTAAACCTTTGGACAAAGTAGAAAGAGTTGCTCTTCCAGAATTGTGTAAATGGACTTTATTCATGCCAAGTTGCAGAACTAGATATAGTAATTTTTATGGCTGCAATAGAAAAATTTCATTTACTGTTTTCGGCAATTGGTTCATATGAGAAACACAGAAGACTTCAAGTTGTTACTACATTTTAATAACTCAAAGGGAAGCTTTTTTTATTCCAGTATTTCCTACATTGAGAAATGTAGAGCTCTGTTCTGTCTCAGATTTGTAGGCTCTTGCGAGCACACAGATTAAGGTAATTATAGTTTCAGTGTTCCCTCTGGTCATCCAGCTCACTCTGCAATTGATTTTTTAGCCGTGTTGCTCCTTGTTATCAATCTAATTATTGCATGTTGGACATATATATGTAACTTTTTTGATCCTTCAGACTTTTTGCTTGCTTTAAATGGCAAGTTCATTTGAAACAGCAAGCATAGTTTTCTGGTTTATATTGGGAACAAAGATGGAAATGATTGGGCAGCAAAATGACAGTGGGACTGTAATGGGATCAGTTTTCCCCTTGATTCTGCTTGTGTGTGTGTATGATGTTCTTTATTTTATGTTGATGTATTTTAATGTAATTGTTAAGATACTGACTTATAACCAAAGGCATCATAATATCTCTCTTTGGATATGTTAGAAGTGCTCCATGAAAGAAAGTGTGTGTAGCAAGAAGTTTGATTATAGGCTCTTACATTAGGAAGAAGGAAATGTCTTGTCAGACAGCACTCCAGGATGGACTTAGTGCTGTCCACGTCATTCTAGGGCGTTCTCATAGACCTGTAGATGGTCTTGGGTCTGGAGTAAGAAAATGAGCTGTTTATTTTGGTATTTCAACTGCTTTTTTTTTTTCAGCTACTGGTTGTAATGTAATACTGTGACAGAATGATCAGCTCTGCCTGTCTGGATCGTTCTTAGGTGGTATCTAAGTGGGTTTGACAGGTTAAAGTTCTCATTTCTGTGAAGTGTGCCTATTGATTCAGCTGATCAATATTTCTGTAAATATTTGTGATTAAACCACAACAAATATTTTTGTAAGAAAGTGATGTATTTGCTTCTTCTTGGTGTTGTTTGGAGAGTAAGAAACTAGGGAGATGAGCAGGTTTTCTTACCTGATTTTTTAATTTGTCTCTGATCCCATACAATGAGGGATGAGGGACAGTAGGTTATGTTTATTGCTTATATTAAGTCCGTAGATATATGACTGCAGTGTTCTCAAGTGGAGAATAAGGAGTGCTGTTTGTATTTAGGATAATTTTGTTGTATGTTGTGACTGATCTGTAACTAGAGTGGTAGTACAGCTGCTTGTTTTCCATACAGAGCTGTGAACTTGCTAGCTTTCTGATTGCTAGTTTGAGAGCTAGGGTTTGGGGTTTTTTGAGAGTACTTACTTGAATTAACTAATAAATACAGTGTTTTCTGATGTTCATTTCTTGTCCCCGTTCAAAACCAAGACAGTTGTACGTGAAATTCCTGTGGTTGGAGTACTGACAAGCGTTTCAAAGGAAACAGGCTAAGATTAGGTTTCTGTGATTAGATAGAATTTATAGAAACATTTTAAATTTTAAATAAGGTACCGGTTCTCCAAACTGATTAAAGGTTGCTGAATTTTATATGTACTATGTGTCTTTAAAAACAAATAAATAGCTATATTAAGCATTAAATAGTGATTTTTCTAGAGAAGGAGTTTTCCTAAAGCAGCACTGCTCAGAACAGCTGGAAATATGGGTGGTTGGAATTGTTGCTCTCAGGGAGCATCACACACTTCACTCAGCTGTCAGGTTTGTTTCTGTGTAAGTGCATAAAGTATAATACTTCTCTAAAAGGGCTTAAAAGTCTTAAGGGAGATGATGAAAAAAGGCAGGGGGGGATATGATTTAAAATAGGAAGTGCCAACAATAATAATGAATGGAGGGACATCTATTTAGTTCTCTTTCTTAATGCTCCACTTAATTCCCAATTTCATGGGACCAGAGGTGGAATGGCTCAAGTGATGAGTAAATAAGTTCCAGAAGAAACAAGAAAGGAAGTTGGGAGGTAGAGCAGGGAAGAAAATAAAGTGTACAATCTATTTCTAAATCTCCTCGAGTCAATGGAAGTTTCCTCACTGACCTCAGAGGATTAATTTTCAAGCCTAGGGAAATGATGAGTGGACAAAGAGTTGAGAGATTAAAGTGTTAGCTGAAGGAGAAAGGAGTAAGAAGCCAGAGGGATAAACATCAATAGTGAAAACACTGCTTTCATGGGGATCACTTCAAATAAGAAAGAAAAGGATGGTTCAACTTGCATTACTGTTTTTGGTAATTCAGATCTGATTACTTTTGAAAGGACCACTTGTGCCTGAAAATTAGGTTTTTGCTAACACTGAGCACTACGCTACTGTGGCAGTGATATGGGATTCTAAATACACACCATACTAAGTAATTCAATTTTTTAGATGTAGTTACTTCCATAGTATTTGCTGTGTGCCTTATTTCTGAGCAGCACTTAGCAGAGTTTACACCTCTGCTGTTGTGCTGCATGGAGATCTTGGTGGTACAGCCTGCTTGACTCCAGAGTCCAGCCCTGCAGCAGGAAGGGATGGGAAACTTAGAAGGAGACTTGAATCTCTCTGAGTCCAGCAAAACATCAGGGCTTAGCAAAGATGCTGTATGAGGTCACCAAGTGTCTTTAGGTCCTGGGAGAGGCTTCAGCTTATGCTGTAGGTGAAATTCTTCAATTTTTTCCAGTGGGTTCAGAGGGAGGTTAGTAGGCTGGGAGGTAAAGGGATCCACATTTTGGTAGTACCTGGGACAAGCAGTTTAATGATGCAGTTTTTGCTCTTGATGTTATTATCATGAAATTTTAATATAAAATTTTTTTTACATTGTTTTGTGTGGCTTCTCTCCACTTTGGGCAATGTAGGTGGAAGTTATCTGAGTATTTGATGTCTGACTGTGTTCTGACAGGATTATGGAGTAAAAGGGAGAAGAATGACTGACAAAACATTTTTATTCTTTCTTGATGTTTCATCCACATAGTTCACAACTTCCTTAAAAGGCGTCTATTTTTAAAAGCAAAATTATCACTTAGTTTCAATTCTCAAATAAAAGTTTTGTTTCTGGGCACTTTGTGTTCCAGTTTCAGGACACTTTGTGTTCCCTGCAGCACTTATTCAACCATGACTTTGCAGTATTTTTCTTGAGTCAGTGGCCCAACTTTTCTTTCAATAAATGGTACCACAAGACGTGGCAGAAAATAATGTTTCATTCTTGCGCTGCAGTCAGTGCTGAGCGTGAGCCCCGATGATGCTCAGCTATTGTGAAAACCCTCTAAACTGCTGATAAAATGATGACTCATGGTCACCTGATGAAAACACATTCATTACCATGACTCCAGAAAGTTTAGCTCCCATGGAAGTGTTTCACTTCCCACACCAGTTCTTCTAAAAGAGATGATGATGCAGTTATTTTCTAACAGTTGACAGCTTCTCAATTAAGCTGTGACAGTGTGGGTGGCAAAAACTATGAATTCCAGACTTTTTAAAATAATAGTTTAAGGAACTAAAATCTGTATGAGCTGTGAAGGAGTCACTAACTTTCTTTACAGTGTTACTTGGAGTGATTTCTAATCAAATTATATATTTTAGATTTCATTTACCACTCCTGATTCAAACTCTTTTTACAGTGCATCTGACCCAAACCTCACTGATGTCAATGGGCTTTGGATCAGAGCCTGTAGGAGTAGCCTGTAGTAGTATATTGGTAGCACTGTGGTTTAACTAAGGACATACTAACTTATCTTTAGATCAGTTTATCTGTGTTTGTAATTCACTGTGTTTGTCTGTAATGTTTAAAGAAGTTAGGTTGGAATAATATGGAAGAGTGATACAGCCAAATAATAAAATATAAATCAATGGTAATTCCAGTGTGAAAAAAGTAAAAATTAAATCCCATGTGTTGCTTACTGGTGATTGTCCAGGGACTGTGAAAGGATGGATTAAAGATGGAAAATAGAACTATGAAAAAACATTACATTAGACTATAGGTGTGCATGATTTTATGTTACAAAGGAGAAAAAGGTTCTCAGCAAGTAATTGAATGCAAGCTAGTGCAAGATGGTCCATTCACCCTTAAATGATCAGGAGTTCACCTATTGATTTTTGTCTTGCACTAATTTCCCTCTTTTCACTGGAAATATTTCTAAGTCACAATGCTTAAGAAAGTCAACATGTTAAGGGATTTAAATTGTGAATGATTGAAACTTTTTCTAGAATGGATAATGAGAAATAAAAAATACTACTTTCTTTTTAAACAGATGTTGGCTAAGTAAAATTCAGCTTTAAAATTTAGCATGCATAATCCTACAGTTCTTTTAGTTGTATCTTAAATTCTGTTTGTTTTTTTTTTCCATTTATTTTCCAACTGACTCATTTTAAACTTAAATGATGAGCATTATGTATTTATTCTGTGCCAGATACTTGGACTTGTCTAGTTTGAAAAATAGTGGTGTCATCAGAGTTGAAAATTAACTTCAGATACTAAGGGAAAAAAAGGTAGAAACAAGATAGAGTTCCTAAATGTTGTCATTTCAGTCATCCAAACTTTGTCAACAGATTACATATGGAAAAGACATGGCTTGTTTGTGTGGTGGTGTTTTTTTCCCTGAACACCTCTGCACCATTTTTTTTACCACAAGCAATGTCATAATGAAAAGGCAAAGTGTTACAGATTTAATAAAGAAATTAAGTAATAATGTTTGAAAATCCTTTGAAATACCTTTTTAATCCATATTGTGACTTGTATCTTAATTGACAAAAGAGAACTTTGAAGAAGGCCTGCACAGGAGACAATTCTGCCTTCTTGCTACAAAATAGTGTTTTGTAAAAGCGTTTCACTTGGAAAAGAATAGTTTGTGGTCTTGATCATGTGCAGATGTTGTTGAACCAAGGTCTTCATGTCAGTGATCTGAGTGTTTCAAGGAGATCTTTTCCTGTTGCCTGTTAACACTTTGCTAGGGAAGTGCAGCTCATTTGTGAAGCCTTAAGGGCAAGCGTCATCGTTCTTGGGTTTGTGGCTTCGCTGAGGGTTCTTTGCTATTTCTGCTGGTGGAGTGTTTCACAAACAGATCCTCGTGCGTGAAATCCTCAATCTCCAAGCTTCAGCAAACCAGATTTTATTCCTTGCTCCAGGTAACTTGCATGTTCATATGAAATAGCATTCAAGTGGAGAATCACTGTAAAAGTGTTGCATCAAAAGCTGGCTGGACGATAGTCAGTTGTCAGTCCCGAGGGAGAGTGAGGAAAAGAACAGAGGTTAGGAAGAATGACACAGTGCTTTCCACACAAGGAAATGTGTCGTGGCCACAGAATGTTTTCTCAGCATTTTTGTATCATTGATGACTGAGGTTTGTAAAGTTACTTCAAGACTTCTATCCTCATTTTACTCTAAAAGGTTGTGCAATAACTAGGCTAAACTAATCTCTGTCTCATGCAAGGTCCTCTTTGCCAGGTCCTGCTTAGTTTCCAGGAATTAGTAAGGTTCCTGGCATATCTGACACCACTCAGTCAGTGAAATAATAGTTTATGTAAGATATAGTTAAATACAGCCTTTCAAGCTCAAGCCGATATTCTCCTATTTTAAACTCAGAGAGCTGCCTTTGTTCCTTGAATATACCAGTGATTTAATGACACTCATAATGGACCAAATATACACAGTTGTGGTTTATCCTGCTTTGTATCATACAGATAAAGGCTGATAGAAGAGCAACATATAGCTCTGAACAGAAAGTATTTGCTGAACTAAAGAGGAGGGAAAGAGCTGAGTCTTCAGCCATTAAAGAGGATCTGTTTAATGCCAAGATCTTAGGATTTGACAGTTGGTAGGGTCATGTAGAATATAACTTTCCCTCCTTTCTTTTTACATTCCTATAGCCAAAAAAAATAAGGAGAGTAATTTAGGTAGCTCTAACAGAGTGTGTTGTTCTGCCATAATAAGAGAAGTCTTGCAGTTCAGCAGTAGAAAACAAATTCAGAGTTATTTCCTTTGTCCTATTGTCTGCAAGTCTCTGGTTCTCATTTGTCTGGGTGTTAAACTGACACAGTCATAATCTGTGGCTCAGGGAACGTACAAACTGCTTGCATGATAGGAGTGAGCCTGACACATCAAAAGTTGAAAATTAAACCCATAGTTTAAAAAAGCAATCATACAACTACAGAGTCTCATCTCTAGCAGTGAGTACTGAGTGCTTATAGCATGGCATTAAATAGCTGAGAATCACTGAGTGGTGATTAAATCATTGTTGGCTGCCATGGATGGAATAAAAGACCAACTATTGGTTTATAGATTTCTTCAGCAAATTGATAGAACTTGTCATTAGTTTTAAATGTTTGTCAGTTTATGCATGTTTCAGTAAATTGAGTAGAATATTTAATTTTACTTTTATCGTGTGGTAAAAACAAAGTGGTGTTTTGAGATGACCTCAAAAGACAAAAAAGTGTTAAGGAAAATGTGTCTTTGTCTATATCCCTTCACCCTGATAATTGGCAGGAATTTTGATTTGTGGAATATTTGGAGGGTACAACTGGGGTACTTGATGATTATGAACTGGAAGCAGATTTAATTACAGATGCTCAGCATATTCTGCATAGTTCAGAAAACTCTTTGCTAATTTGAAGCCATTTTCTGTAGGGCTATTAGAGATGGTTCATTTGTTGTTGCTATTTTGGAGAGGCCTACATTATTGAGCATGCTGGAACTGTTGGGATTTAACCTGGTTTTTGTAAACTCCTATTTGAACTATGATACAGATTTTAGGAAGGAAAAAGTCCAGCGAGGAAGAATACAATAAATATTCTGGAAGTTCAGAAGTGAAATGATACTCAGATATTTAGAACCTGCCTCTTTGGGATCTTTTGCAAGCATCAAGAAATCTCATAGTATTTCAAGCTGTACACCTAGAAAATCACTTAAAGCTCTGTTGTTAGTAGCCACAAGGTGAGCTAAGTTATTTATGGACCATTATAAGGCAGCATTCACACTCCAGGCAGAGAAAATTCAGGTGGCTAAATAGAATTTCCAGATTTGTAAGTAGGCCAGGCCATGTGTTACAAAGTGTTTTGAATAGCACTCATAAGCACACATTCTCAAAACATAATAGAAAGTTTGATCTTTACTATGGACCACAAATTCAAAGCTAGTTTAGAAGGAGAAAATACTTCTAGAATTTTATCTGCAGAGATACTGATGACTTTAGATTAACACAGATGGTAGTTTCAGAATAGGCAACATAATAGTACTTAAGAAGGTAAACTCGTTCACCATGAGCATCTGCTCTGTAGTAATGCCCAAGTCCAAATCATCCATGTTGCTGCTGGCTGTCATCACGTTGGTACTTGGTGTTAGAAATCCTACTTCCTTCCCTTTGGATTGCCACACAAATTTGGTGTTCTTGATGAGCCAGTGGCACTCTCACTTGTGTCATTTGACCATCTGCAGGTCAGTTCAGTGACCCTCAAGAAGTTTAGATTATTTTCCTTGTGTTTTCAGTAATGCTTTGGATCTTCTCAAAAATGCAGTATGCTGCATGTTTAAATATCAAAGTAGTAAGACATTAATCCAAATGTCTTAAAATATAGTTTAAATGCTGTTTTCCATTGCCTTACTAGTGTGGAGAAAAACAGCAAGGTTTCATAGTTTTCTTTGTGAGCTACGTGATGGAGGTTCCCATGTATTTAGGGTGAGGATTCCAGGCTTTTCCAAAAGTGAAAACACTATGAAAATTCCTTTCTGTTGGAGCTCCTTCTCAGCAGCAAAGATCTCCCTTGCTTTTACTTTCATGTTTACAGCAGCTGTATAGACCTTACAAATCAGACAGAAATAGGAAAAGGAGTAAAGTGAAAAGTGTCAGGGTTGTGGAACAGGCTGTGGAAGGTCAGTGTCCTATTGGGGTGGGAGCAACTTCGCCATAAGCTCTTACTTATATGACTGCTACTGAATAGCAGGGGGAATATGTTTAACTTTCTTAATTGCAGCTAAATGTAGATTACAAGGATGAAAATACAAAAATGTACCATTTATTTTCTGAGGAACAGATTGCACAAGAACAGGTAATGGAATTGGAATGATTATGCTGCTACCTAAAGAGAAAGGCAACCTGCCACTGAATACTTGTGTACTCTGGAGTTCCCCTCTGTGACTTCCGCAGGAAGGTTTTACAGTGTGAAATTGCACAAAATAAATTCTCAGGCTTTCTTTGTTGTTTGCAGCTGTCTCCAACCAATCCCTGAATGTTTTTGGACTAGAGCTGAATGTTTACAAATAATTCCCCACTGAAGAAATGTGTAGCATAATGGTTTATTTAGCTAAAAACGCCGACTCCAGCAGCCAGGCTCCAATAGCCAGCCTGCCAGGCTGGTAGGGCCATGGATATCCAGTGATGCCGCTTGGGATGTGCCTCTCTGGGATACTTTATCTGAAGAGCCCCCTCTTCCAAGGAAGAGGCAAGTGCTGTTAATGCACCGAAGTTCTGCCTGGTTACAGAGCTCTCCTGCTTCCTCCAGGAAACTCAGAAGGACCCCTTTCAAGGGTCATTTACTGTTTGTTTTAGTGCTGAATTACCCTTCATACATATTTCTTTTCTATTGGCTCCTTGGTCATTTCTCTAATTTGGGAAGTGTACTTTTAAAGACTTCTGGTGACATGTTTATTTTTCCTAAATGCCTATGGAACAGAAATGCAGCCTCATGAGACAAGTGTGTCCCAAGTGGAATTAGAATGGTCCCACAGTGTTAATTCTGTTCATCCATTATGTTCCTTAATTTTTCCCTTTTAATTTTAATACTGTAATTCTAGAGAACAAACTGTTTGGAGGACTTTGCTTTCTGTGCACACATTAAAAATATTGACAGGATATAAGCACATGGAAAACTTAATAGGCAGTTTCTCCTTCTTCCTTCACCTTCTCACATGTGCACCTTAATAACTGGGGGGGTTGTGAGAAGGCAAATAGGACCAGGAATCTGTCTCTAACCTTTCTACACCTTGATAACAACCTTGTACTTTCAATTTGTCTTTTTTTTTCACTGAAATCTTAGGAATTTCAGCCATGGGTGGCGAGGTTCACAGAGAGATGCTGGAAGGGTGGTGGCTTCTGCTTTTTACTGCTGGCTGTGGCAGGAACTCTCAATTAGTGTGAAAATATTGAGAGTTCTTATATTAAGCAATTGAAAAATGCTTTTCTTTATGCTGCACATTTGCCTTTTAAAATAGTATGTTTGATTGCTAGACAGAGAATGGAAAGCCATATGGGACAGCTTGAAATACTTTACCTATGGCAATCTTCAGCTGTAAGTATGTGAATGGTAAAGCTACTACCTGATATCTCTGTATTACAAATAGCTGCATCTTCTTTTCCCTAATGATTTCACAGTGGCCTCTCCTCAGTAAAGCCTGAGAGCAGTAAGGCTTTGTTATTTGTTAAAAATAGAGGGGGAAAAAAAGTAGTTACAGGAGATTTCCCCAGTGGTTTATAAGTAGATTAGCAATATCAATTTGCAGCAAAAATTAGCTAAGAACCAGCAAGTTAGAGAGTTAAGACATTTTTGTACTAGAGCTGTGATATAATAGTTACACTTGTATCAAAATTGAAGTAATTTAATACCTTGATGTGGTTAAAGAAACAAGCGAAATTACCACAGTTTCAGAATGTCTTGGCTTTTAGCGATGACATTTGTTATTTTAATTTCTGGATTTTTTTTTTTCCTCCTTTCTAAACAACTTAAAGGGAGGAAAAATTAACTTTTGTGCAACACAGGTCCTCTGTTTAGTTTTAGAAAAGTTTTGTTTCAACTCCTTTATTAATTACTTTTAGAAAAGGAAGCAAAGGCATAGCTAAAATTATGTTGTAGCACTCATTTTCAGAACCTTAAATCTCAGTGCTTCTAATATTTGCAATCTGGCATTGACTGTAAGTATAATAGGTTATTTCATGCTGCTTCTCTTTATATTTGTGGTTATGATGCTGAAATGTTAAGACCACACACAGACAACAAGCTCTCCAGCCACTTACACATGTAAACAGTCTGGCTTTTTACAGAGTGGAAAAGTATTTCTTGTGCAGTATTTTAATATGATCAGCATGTTAAGGCTCAGTCTACAACTGTGTCAACATTTCTTTGGCTGTAACCATTCATTCTGTAGGCTCTTGATAATATGTAAAATGTGAGACTGGTTTGTTTACTACTGAGATTTGTCAGCAATTACTGTCTGCATTTAGCTTAGTGCTTTCAAATACATAATCGATCAAAGAGTTCTTTTGCATCATCACTGTGGTTTTAGTAAAACAAAGGATTGTTTTTTATCCCTGGCTGGCTTTGGGCTCTTCAAAGGGCCATGGAGCAATAACTTTCATAAATATTGTTCTTATACCTGTTTGATATTAGTAGGCACAGGTACAATACATTAAATAACCTTTTATAACTACTGTTGCACATGAATTTAGCTCTAGAGACAGCAACATTTATCCCCTTCTTGAGTTATCTTGAGACCTGACATGGCCTCAACATAGCAGGGAATCTTTGTTTTGTTTATTTTGGTGTAATCAATGTGTGTTTTCAGTATTCTTATTACCATAGGAACTGCAAGTGCTGTGCTCATGTGCAATATTATCTGAGCCCCACATCATTTTCAGCACAAAGAACTGTGAGGATTACAAGTTCTGATTTGGTTATAGCTAATAAGATGTAAGATGGTACAGAAGCATTTTAATGGACATCAAATCTGTTCAAATAACAAGTATTTGGGTTTCTTTTATCTCTGTTCTCAAAGTCCTTATAATATATTTATGAATTTACTTTCAGGGTATCTTTGAGGTTTTACAGGTAACAAAAAAACCCAAAACTCCCAAACTTATTAGACAAATCTGCAGAACTTTGGTAAGGATTTTTTCTTTAGTTAGAAGCAGGCTGTAAAATCACTAATACTTGCCACTGCCCCTGAGAAGGTTGTCATTAATTAATTCCATGATCTCAGGGGCACTTGGTTAAAATGTTTCACCTGAGCTTTTTGTACAATTTTGTACAACTCTGAAGTTGCTGTCTTTCTATCAGTATTCTGTGTAAGAGATAAAAGGACACAGCAATCCATAAGACTGACTCTTTAAATTTCCCAAAATGCAGATACTGCAGTGTGGATGAGGTAAATTACTGGGGGAAGTTCAGTTTTAGGAATAG
The DNA here is from genome assembly GCA_035584735.1 of Pseudotriccus pelzelni. Lineage (NCBI taxonomy): Eukaryota > Metazoa > Chordata > Aves > Passeriformes > Tyrannidae > Pseudotriccus > Pseudotriccus pelzelni. Next base: position 436,827 of record JAWMRA010000113.1, on the reverse strand, counting down.
TCAGCTGATTGAATAAAACTTTTAAAAGGCAAACCTGGATTTTTAAAGTCGTTATTATAAAGTGTTTAATAAATGTGTCACTGTTAGTGTGGGAGATTAGGAAAGCTTTCAGTTTGGAGATCATTATCTTTTAATATTTAAGACTGAAATGCTTTTTGCTGCTTAAATTCTGTTGCTGTTACTGAACACCACTCAAAACAGATGTTTTGCTAAAATTTGAATGAATCTTTTGCCCAATAAAACCCAAACATACTGTTCTCCCAAAAACCATCTGCACAAAGAGAATGGATGTATTTCATCATTCCTGCTCCGCTGTCTGGCCCAGCTTTATTTCCGTTAATGGAACAGTGATAAATATAAATTTAAATGAGGCAGCAAGTGGTCTTTATCAGTTAGTTAAAACTAAATTCTTGATACCAGTTTTCACAAATTTTAAACACTGAACTTACATTGTGAATTTTTTGCAAAGAATTGGTCTAACACAATAATTGGAACAGAATTTTTTACTGTTTTTTTTTTTTCCCTGCAGAGGTTGTATTTTGGACATAACTACCAGCTGTGTACCCAAATTCTTTTAATGGTAACAGATCCCAGGCTTTAGGAAGCAACAGTAATTGTAAATTGAGTTTTGTGATGAGCCCGTTGTCCTTGTCTCAGAGATCCCCCCACTATGTTATACACACCTGGGAAAATCAGTTTACATTTATTCGGTAGATTCAATTTTTAGTTGGGAAAACCTTCTAGTGAGAAGGAATCTCAATTTTCAGTTGGAAAAACCCTCTACTGATAGGGAATCTCCAGTGAACTGAGTGGCCCCTGCTGCACTGGAGGTCAGAAGGGGGAAGAGGGAGCCTGTCCAGTTTGAAAGTAAAGAAAAGAAAGGATCGGATGACTGAAACAAAAAACCCCACCACCAACAAAAAGCAGACCAACCAGAAACTGCTGAATGTCCCTGTTATTTGTGGGGCAGAGACTGGGGGTGGCTGGTGTGAGAATGGGCTCCAGGGATTCAGTAGTTTGGGCAAGGAAGGGAGACTGGCAGGAGAGCAGTGGAGCAGGAATGAGGATAAAATTCCTGAGGGACCTCAGTGCTGGAGCCAGGGGTGTGCAGGGAGTGTCAGGCGGAGAGCTGAACTAAAAGATCATGTGGAGAGAAGAGTGGGAACAGGACAATAGTCGCTTGCTTGCCCTTTCTTTTCGCAAGGTACGGAGCAGCAGAAGTAAACAGGAGTTACCAATGGTTTGATAATGAGATGAGGATTAGGAGTAGTAAATTATATTCAAATTGATGGGAAATCTTGAGTGGCAAGATTAACTGCTTTTGGCAGCTTGAAATAGGGAAGTGATTAGGAGTATCCAGATGTTGGGAAGCATAAATTTTGGGGGACGGTGAGCACAACGGTCTGCTTTGTTTCGTGTTCCCCTTTGCACCCTGGGAGGAGAACCTACAGCCCCTGAGGTGACGCAGACACAACACGTTTTATCCTTCCCGGGTGCTAATCCAAAGAAAGGATGATGGTTTACTGCAGGTTAATTGTATTGATTCAGTGGGGGAGGATGTCTGTGGTGCTTTCCATCCAGCTGATTTCCCTGTGGGAGTCAACGTGTCACCATATGGGAGATTTTCCTTAATCAGTTTTCCGCCTGCCCTTACCAAGGTTGTGTTCAGAAACTGTTTAACTTCCCAAATGTTCCTGCAGTTTCAAGGAGCGTGGGTGGTGTCCTTTTCTGAAGTCTTTCTGTAGTATTTTGTGTTATCACTGCTTCACTCTGTGCCTTTTTATATATATAAAATATTAGATATTTTATATAATTGTGTATATATATAATATTTTTTATTTCTCATAATGGCTTTGAAATACCTGAATTTTTCAGAAATACTTGGTTGATAAAAAAATCAAAGATTTTTGTGGCAGGTTTTTAGTTTTTGGTGTTTCTTTGAAAGCCTAATGAAGGGAGATTGAAGGCCATATTAGAAGACTTTAAGGCCAGCAAGATTTGGAGCATCAAGTACTCTTATCATGTTATAGTAATTAATATTAATGAATTAAAATGTTTACACATCCTGGTCTCCAGTGCTCTCTTTGATGTTAATTACTTTTCAGTAGATCACGAGTTCATTCTTCATATCAGGCAAGTAAGGAAATATTTCCTCTTCATTTAACTGTGTCCCTTAGCAACACAGTAGGGGTTAGTAGTTGATGAATAATATATATTTTTGCTGTATTTGTTATATGGAAATGCTTGTCTTCTGTCTTTTTAAAAAGCTCTGAGTGGAACTTTGTTACTAAATTCAAGCAAAATATAATATAAAGATACAAATATATGGCCATGGATAAGTATAATGAAGCTTAACAGTGTCCTTGGATATGTTAAAGCCAAGTTGGTTTTTTTTTCATGCTCTTAGTAATGTGAATCAGATTAAATGAACTTCACTTGTTCCTATCTCTGTGGTTCCTGATGTCCAGGAGCTGGGATCTGTCATGTGCTGCCATCTCTGTTCCTTTTAGCAGACAGTTGTGCAGCTATCATGCTATCTATCAATTTTTTAAATTAAAAAATGAGCTGTTGCTTCCCAAAGGGCAATTCCCTCTCAATCTGTAAAGTAGATGATGTTTGTGGGGTTTTTTTCCTGTTGAAATCCATGGAAGAAAAAGTACTTCTTAATTTACAGAGTGTAGTCCTTCCTGTGTGGCTCTTTAAAAAGATGCAGACTTGTAGGAAGTGAAAACTCAGCCATGGTTGTTCTAGCTCTGCAGATATCCAAGTTCCTTAGCTGGCACAGTCCTGTCTTTGGCAGGTGATTCTTGCAGCTTGTGGGGTTTCATCCTCTGGTTTTGTTCCTGGGATTTTCACACCTTATTGTATGACAGTATTGAGTTTTAACCAATGAAATCACATTATATCAGTAGCATCTGTTATTGTGTATTTTAATATAAAATTTCTGACTTCTGGTAGGCATTGCTTAGGTTCTGTCAGAAATGTTCTTGCTGTACACAAAGGGGCCTTTCCATCTTGTCTTTTTGAACTGTGTGGATTGCCAGTAGTTTGGGCACAGGTGAGTATTGTAACAGGGAGAAAAGAAACTTTTTGCCCTGTAATATGATTTGTCTGTTGGAAGAATGGGTCATAGACCTGTTTGTCTGCTCAGAATTTGACCTTGTCTTTTAAAATATATTCTCCTCCATTGCTACTCCTATTGGTGGTATCCTGAAGTTCTGCAGCTGAGATGGACATTTTAAATGACATTGTAAATGTAAATATAATATTATAATAAATATAATATAATAATTATAATAAAATAAACAAATAAATAAATAATAAAAAATATAATTTCTTCTTAGGCAGCTGTAACCAGGCATCTTTCTTTTTTTAAAAGGGTTTGTGAAAACAAGGTAATTAAACATAAGGCATCATTCTAAAGACTGTAGTCTTAAAAAACTGCTTCTGTATTATGCCAAATTGATCTTCAGTTCTACTTTCTGTGTGAGTAAAGGTGCTATTGGCAGATATGGTTTCCAGCTATGGATTCCTGGAGAATTCTCTTCTAAAATGCCAACACTTTCTTGTAGTATTGAACTGTAAGGATATTTAAAGCAGTTATTATTTAATTCCCCATGCATATGGAGGGAGAGTGCTTTTTAAAAACCCTTGGAAAGCAGACCTAAATACAAATCTTGTAACATCAAAACTTCAGTGGGCTCTGGCAGGTTACGTTTCTTTCATACTTTTGTGTTTCTTTTGAAAGAAAAACTTTCCCAGATAGTCATGACAGGGTACTGGCTGTGACCAGTAATTTCATGTGAATTCATAGCCCTGTCAGAATTCCTTATTTGGATACTGGATTCTTTGCAGAGGCTTTTTCATTTTTATCTTTACACTTAAATGAAGGCAAGTTGAGAGTAAGATTATATGCAAGGTCACAGAGAAACTTAAAGCATGATGGACAAAGTATCCTCACCGAGTTGGAACTAGAAATCTCATCATCATGGCTAGGCTTCGCAAACGAAGATTTGGGAAGGGCTTTACGTACGCTTGCTACAAGTGCGCTGATGGCTAAAGGAACTAGAAATAAACACACAAAAGAAAGTACATGGCCATACTGATAGTTATAAATGAAGTGTCAAGGTTTCAATTCTGGGAAAGTATCATCAGAATTTATAAAGTTCTACTTAAATACTCCATTCTCCTCACTTCAGACATCTGTTGCTGGTTATTGTTTGAGTGACCAGCATGTACATTATACAAAAAGGAACGTGTTCTTTGTAAGATCTCTGCTAATGTGGCAGATAAAATCCCAGTGTTTGATAGCAGTGCCAAAGGGCAAAGAGGTGCTTGAACAATATTCCTCATCTTTACCATAACTTTCCTTCCTGGAAAAACAGGCTTTGACAGTGGGAAAATGAAGACTGAGATAAGGAGAGGTGGAAAGAGGCTTGGGAACTGAGAGTGATGCACACCAGAACTTCGACAAGCAGGGGAAAAAGTCTCCTCTTAGGCTGATGCACCAATAATTATTTTTCTTGGTGATTACAAATAGGAGTTATATCTCCATGCTATGGTCATAAGTTAAAAGGACAAGCAAGTTAAGGAGGAGCTGTTTTTGTTGGGATGGAGTGTAATCTGGACCTAGTTTTTACATCTCTAGCAACAGATTATTGCCTTTTTTTAAAGAAAAATGCGCCCTTCTGATTAATACATAATGCTGCCTCAGGCTCAACCTTTCATTTTTCAGAGAATCAAATTAAAATGATGGAAATGATGGAAATGATTTACTCCTTGTGAGATATGAAGCAGTTGGCAATGAAGGTTCTCTTGTTTTTATTGATTATGGGTGTTCAATCACAGTGCAGCAGGTGGGGATGTTGTTGTCTGTAAACTTGATTTCTTTCCCCCTTACAGAGCTAAGCAGGTGGATACATGTTATGGAAAATTAGATTTTGCTGCAGACATGTTAAGTAATTCAGTTTTAATTTTCCATTTTAACATCTTGCAGGGTAGACACAAACATTGCAATTAAGCAAGATTTAATTCAGCCAGGTGACATCTTAGATGCCCCATAATAGATGGCGGAGCTTAAGTTATTGAGCTGCTTTTTGCTGTCAGGAAAACTGTCAGCACTTGCCTGTTTAGAAGATGCATTAAGGAGGAATTTGTGACCTTGGTAGGTGTGGAGAAAGTCTTGAATGATGAATTTAAATTCAGGAAAAATGTCATGAAGAATTAGGAGACAGGTGGCAGTTTTTTTGAGGAAGATTTACTGATAGAGCAAGGAGAAAAAGAATGGTAAATATAGAAATATATGTAATTTTGGATAGAAAATGTTAAAAATAAAAGAATTTTAAGGGACTGTTTTATACAGTTACCAGCTTATGTACATAAGGTGTTTTGTGGTTTGTTTTTTTTTCTCAACAGTTTGGTTCAGTATGGGGGGAATTTGGGAGACAAGTGAAGCAGAACAAGTTACCTAAGGGAGAAGGCACTGGCTTGAATGAGATTCTCTGTGTTTGCACACAGTGGAAGAAGGTGCCAAGATGCACTTGTAGAGTTTTTGCTATTTACTAATGTGTTAAAAAGTTGAAATTTTTGAAACAGGTGCATTAAATTTTGAAATTTCTAGTTTCGTAATGTTCTTAGGTGCAAAAGAAACAATAGGTATTAATGTAGTTGTTTTAGTTAGTCTGTACTCTGCACTGGAGGAAGAACACAGAAAGCCAGATTTTAGCATATGTAAGACTAATAGACTTCAGCAGATGTTCTTATTAAACTGCCCTAGTTCCATGGATGTGTGAGGGCCTCCTGTGATAGGACTAAGAAAATTGTCAGATCAATGTGTGGCATCTGTATTGGGCAAATTAACACAAACTCCATTGGGGCAGAATGAATGGATATCTGGATTTGGGTAGTACAGTGGGGGAAAATCAAAATACCCATTGTAAGGAGAAGTCATGAACCATGGCTTTCTGGTGTCTTTACAGCAATGAGTGAGTGTAAGGAACAGGCAACTCTGACTGCTCTAACCCATTTAGATTCTCCACAAGCACTGAAAAGGTGCTTCACCAAAGGCTCTTTAAATGAGCTGAAAAGGAAGGTCCTTACACAGATTGCTTGGCTGAAGGGTAAAGGAGGGTGGAGTTGAACTGGAGTTGAACAGAGAACTCTGGGGCAGATACTGTGTTTGCAAAGGAAGGGAGAAGAGAGCTGAGTAACAAAGCTGACAATGCAGGTTTGCAAAAAATCAGAGTATTGACTGACTGTACAATTAAATGACAGAGAATAGATCTAATGCAATGTACGCGTGGGTGAGGGAGAACAGCTTCAAACGAAGGGATGTGACTGATGTGTTCTGAGCACAGGACCAGCACACAGGAGTGACTTCCTAAAGTTCCTACTATTTTCTGGAAGCTCCATTCACAGCAGCATTAAGAAAAAAAATCAAAATCAATTTGGGGAATTAGGAACTGAGTGAAGCAAACATGGGTAAAACCATCACTGTGCCATGGTACAAATGGAGGGCACAACTGCTTTTCAAATGCTACATTTGCTAAGAGTTCTCCAGAGTGGAATTAAGAGAATTAGTGAGAGGTGGGGAACTTCTTCAGTATAAGGACCAATTTACACTCTTAGGCTTGTATGAGAGAAAGCTAGAGGTGAGTGGATAGGGAATAACAGTGACCTGTTAAATTGTGGATGGAAGGAAGAGATAAATAAGAAATGCCTGTTTGTTATAATTTAACAACCAGGAGTATTTAATTAAATCAGCATGATGGTTTGAAATGAACTAGAACATACAATTTCTAATGAGTGTGTGATTGGTTTGGGGGACTGCTTGCCACAGGATTTTGTGGATGCAAAAATTCAAGCAGTTTTAGAAACCAGTTTAGCAAATTCTGGGAGAAAACAATCACTGGTGACTTCCAAATACAGATGCAGCCCATGGGATAGAAAACCTCGGAATCTCGTGTTGACTAATGCCTGATACATCTACTGAAAAAAGTATCATTATTTCCTTATGTTTTTCAACCTTTACCTGTAGACTTCTACTACTTGTTACTGTCAGAGCATAGGGGTCATTATGGATCTTTGGATTGACCCAGTGTACCTTTTTGTATGTTTAATGTCTGCATTTAATTGCATAAAATCAACACTATTTATAATTTTCAGCAATTTTAATGTTTTCCACATGTGTTAGGATTGCAGCTAATTATCACTGGAATTTTTATAAACATAATTGTGGGAAATATTTCCCATATATTCCCAAATAGTAACATAATTCATGGGAAATTTGAAACAAAAAAAAAAAAAAAAAGGCTTTTAAATGTAAAACTTCTCTGAAATCTTGGGAGCCTGTTGTTTCTATTATTCTTCATAATAGGTGAAAATGAGCAATAGTGTCTGTACATTGTGTTTTTCACAAGTGTTTTTCCTTGGGTTTTCATTATGTGATTGCCCACACGTGAATATGATACCCATCAGTGCACTCAGTGTGAAAAAGAATTATAGAAACCCACAAAACCAGTTGTAGGTTAAGCTGTACTTACATAAAATACCGAGTTGGTTTCTTTGAATATTTGTTTCATGTTAGAAACAATCACAATTAGTTTGGATCTTCTTTTCCTCTGTTGGAAGAGACAGAGTCAATGATCTAATTTTTATAAATCTTTAGGAGCAAAATGGTTGGCACTTCAACCTCCTTCCCCCCAGGCTGAGAAGGTGAGTTGTGGGAAGAGGAATATTTGCAGAAGAAATCACTGTGTTACAAGTTGTGGATGTGCTTGCTGGGGGCGTGTAAATACTGATTAAAAGTCACACCTGCCTTCCCTGTAGGTCAGGGATGGGTTCCTGGTGCTTCCTGAAGGGCTGGTGTTGGAACAGAGTCAGGTGCACTTTTCCAGCTGCATCTGATTTCAGTGAAGGTCTTGTCATCCCCACCTGCTTTTCATTGCCCTGTTCTCCTCCCAGAGGTTACCCCTTCGGTTTGCCGGCAGAGATATATGAATAGGCTCTTCCCATTCATTTCTGTTAGACTAAGTAGTTTTTAGGATGCATTTTAAAACAGATGTTCAGTCAAAACTGGTTTAGGTGGGGGACAGTTATACCTGTTCAGTTCTGGAAGAAGTAAGATGGAGGCAGACTGGGAAAATGGGGGAAATAACTTCCTTAGCAGGTTAAGTTTTAGTCCAAGCAGCCTTTCTGGTGACAAACACACCACCAGGAATCAATGATACTTTTTACAACTTGTTCTTTTTTTTTTCAACCATGTTAATATTTTATATAGTATTATAAATGGCTTGTTTCTCCTGTTCCTTTTGTATCCATTTTTCTTTATGCTTGAAGTCTATTTATTATATACTCTGTTCAATGCCAGATGAAAAGAATTCTTTTCCATAGATATTAAAACCAATTATATTCCTTTGCTTCCCAGCTGGTAATTCCTTGAGGTTTGTGCTGATCATTTTAAAATGTGATGTATTCTCCATCGTCCGGTTCTGCTTTTTCAGCAATAAGATTTGGAGCATTACTTATTCACTTGAAAGACTCATCTGTTTCTCTCCTGGTATTTTTTTAGATAAAGCATTGAATATTTTGTTGAACTCTCCTCTCCCTCTGCCCTACGTTGACATATACACTCCCACTTAATAGAAGGGGTTTGTGCAAAGGGTGTCACTTTTGTAATATGCCCTTTTCAGTAGTGATTCTTTTTTTCCTTATGTTATTTCTGAAAAAGCTTTCTGAAACTTTCCTGGCTTAGCTTAGGCAAATCAGTTAAAGCACAAACTTAAAAAGTACTTCTTTTATGTACTTGGAAAATGCTACATTTCAACCACTCAAATAAGTTTTAGCACTATTAAGAAGTTTGGCTTGATACTACTTTTGTTTTTGCAAATAAAAACCGCTTTTGCTTTATGTATTTGTTTTAAAGTCTCAGAATGTGTAATCAATGCAGCTTCAATCTGTTAAATTATTTTGGCATAAAGATTTAGCATTTGCAAGTATTTTATATTGAAACATGCTGCAGATGTTGGGTTTGGTTTTCAGTTGCAGTAGCTGCATGTGATAGGTAATGTTTTCATGTGAATTTGAGAGCAGGTGAGACCTTGTCTTTTAGAATGAAAAGGAATACAAAATAATTGCAAAGTTGGGGGACAAGGAACAGTTTCCTGTGTGGGACCTGCCCTCACTTCCCCATTCTGGTTTTGGGAGAGGGAAGTGGGCCCATCCCTGCAGCTGTTGTACAATGAACTCGGGAAATATCTTCCTGGTGCATCATGTGCTGGAGAACTGCTGCTCCCTTCATTAGGAGATACTGAGGGTGGTGTCTTTTTGCCTTAATTTTTATTTCACTTAATTTTCTAGTCATGACTAGCATATGCAGAAACACATAAAATCAGGAGGTAAATTACTAAGCTCCTCAGACCTTCTTATGGTGGTTCTTCTCACACTGAACATATCCCTCAGTAGCTTCCAATATGTATTTGATGGCCTTTTGTTGATACTTTAAAATTTGGCTCATTCATATTAAAATGTAGCATGTACAGCCTATATGTGAAAACCTGCGAAAATCATTTAACAAGTTAAAGGTCTGAAAAAAGCCCTCAGGCTTTTTTTATTATTGCTTGTGATTTCTTCAGAAAATTATATGGTCATGTTACTGTTGGTGATCTTTAGATTTTTGGAAGCTTTAGTCATCACTGCTTTTTCTTAGCAGGCCTCAAGCAAGCCCTTGGATGTATTATGAACCTCTAAGCATTCTAATTGTTTTGATACCTGTTACAGTAGCATTTGATAATTACAAAATGAATAATTCAGGCATGCAGAGCGTTCTGTATAGGCTATGTGCTAGTTCCTTTGTCTTTCTCCCAGGGCAAGAAATTAAATCCCAGCACTGACTTTCTGCAACCACAGAGATTGTCACTGACAAGGCAATTCTTCTCCTCATGAATCACTCTCATAATCCCCAACTTTTGTTGTTTATAGCTCAGGGTAAGGGCCAGGTAAGGTAATAATCTCTACTTGCACTCACTTACTGGTGGTCAGGTGATACACAATAATGTGTTTACCTGTGTCTAAGCCCTAGGAAATGTCCTTAGAATTTACAATTAAAAATTAATTGCATTCAGGTAGGTTGTGAATATGCTCAGCTATCCAGTGAATATGGCTGCTCACCGTTCCCAACCCCAAGTGTCATAAAAGCAGGTTGCTGCAGAGATGGCTGTTTCATCATCGCTTCCTAGCTATGATTTAAAAAAATACCATCGTTTTTACAATAATATTTTACAACAAAAGGGTGAAAGCAGCGTGTTGGAATCTCAAATTATCTTTTTTATTATCTTGAACAAATACTGTGCTGCTATTTCTGTTTTTCTGGATCAGTCCTGACACAGGCAGGGACATGATGTATATTCTTTCCAAACAATGGTGAGATTTCACTGGTACTTGGAGACTTTGCCTTAAGGAAAAACTTGCTTTTTGCAATTTTTTGAGCTCCAGCTCCATGGCTCCTTTCAATACGTGGGCAGCAAACCCTCCTACAGAACTGGGATCAGACCAGCACAGATTGACAGCTGAAATTAAGCTTAATTCTCTCATGCAATTTAGGCCTCTTTTTCAACATTATACCTGATAGAGCAGTTCTCCAAGCCCAGTTCAGATGTTTAGATTAAGTAATTGCTGCTTAGCCTGACTGTGGGTGATGGACTGAAGGGCTCTGTTTGCACTGCAGGATTCTGATGTTGCTAAAAACATTCAGATGCTTTACCTGGGCACATACTGAGGGTTTTCTGAAGGAGTTGTCTTCATTAATTTATTTTAATCTGTTGATTTGGGTGGATCTCTCAGAATTATGTGCTTTAACAACAGCGTGTTAGTCCTGAATTTGCAAGTCTCCAGTGTCATACACGGCTTCATTAGATTTCAAACTCCTTAGATTTTTTTTTTTTTAAATGTTGTCCTAAGGGTTGAATCGTTCCCAAGTATTTCTTGTTTTCTTTTTCCCATAATTTCTTAAGTTTAATATCCTGTCCATCTGCATCTGTTAAGAGTCTAAAATGCTGCCTTGATGTTGCATCTGAGTTTCACGTGTTGTCAGAGCACATTTATCAAAGGTTTGCTCTAAAAGCTTGTTCTCTGCTTACACTTCTTTGCTGGGTATGGGAACCTCTCAGTGTGATCTTAATGTGCCTATAGCTTATTGATTCAATTTTCAGATAACTATTTCTTTCCTTCCACTAAGACACCAGAAAATTAAACACTCCTCCCTTTAGGAATTTGTCATTCAGAAACTATACTCCTAAAAGAAAAGGTCAGCCAAGCACTTGTGAAAGATTACTTAGATATAACCCATATTCAGGTTACGAAAGGGGTAATTTCCTCCCTGCTTTTGGGAAGTCTGAATGCATTTTAGGTTGTCCAATTCCTACTGAATCTGTGTATAATTTAGTACAGTTATTTCTGAGGATAGATCTTCAAGTTAGACCCCACTACACCATTGCCCTTGATTTGCTGCTCCCTCTTTACTGTTGCAGAGTGACCTCATAGATCTTTGAAGTCAGGGAATTTAAAAGATCTAGGGGATGCTAGCTGATGGCTATAACCCTTTAACAAGAAGGATTTATTTGTCAGAACTGTTCTACAACTTTGATAAATTAATTTCTAACAAAGTACGAGCCTTGTACAATTTCCAGAATCAAGCAGTTCTTATCCAGAAGAAAGAAAAGGTCAAAAGTGGAATATACGTGGTTTTTTTTCCCCCGACATTTGCATCATATTTCTTGAGGATTCTGAAGAATGGACTTGTGTCATAAATTCCTAGAGGAATTGTGGCTCCTTCTGGAGCCTTCTCTCTGATCTGTTGTGCTCTGCTTCTGAATCATCTGGTGAGGAATCCTTTTACAATTACCAGTACCTCTCATTAGGTCACCTTCTGATTAATCTCATGACAGTAAAACCACTCCCTGGTGACCTGTTGGTTTCTAAACACCCTTGAAATAGAGTTGAAAAAACACCTTGCTTTGGGCAGTAACCAGGGAAACATTATTTCTGTGCAACTGGACTGTATGGTGTCAAAAAAATCAGTTATTGCTGTAGAAGAGAAGTCAAAATATTGAAAATCATTGGTGGTAAAGGTACAGCCAGAAGGAAGACACATCATTGTTTTTGGGGTCAGAAAGAAAAAGGAGGAGAACAAACTTTTGTTTCTAAAAAGCCTGCAAAAAGTGGATTTTGTCATAATATAGTTGCCACAGTGTGTAGGCCAGTGACAATACATAATTATACTTAATACTGTAGATGTTTGAACTTGCTTGATTCGGTGTAGAACATTTACAGATTTTCAGAAAGAATTTTAAAAGTTTGGAATACATTTAAATTTTTCTCTTTATTTTAAGACATATTTCACATAAGGTCCTTATGTATGTTTTATTTTATTTTTTCGCCGTAAATCTCTTGGCTGTGCTTTTGCCGCCTGGAGATTGATGATACCTCCTATCAGTTATGTCACAATGCCGAAAAGGGTTTCCAAAGACATTTTGAGTGGTCACTGGGATCTTTTTTTTTTTTTTTTTAAACTATTGTCATCATCTGAGACTGGAATAAAATTACCACTAATTAACTAGCAGACCTCTCAGGGAAGAGGAAACAGTAGAAAGAAACAGTCCCCACATGTTTATCCTGGAGAACTCAAGTTGTGCAATATAGGACACTCTTCTCTCCCACTAGAACTGGGAAACTTGGTACAAAATTGACTTTATTCAAATTGATTGTAAACAAAGCAAGGCTCATAAACAAATTCCCCAAGCTTTTGGTACCACAAAGAGCATTCTGAGATGAAGCAGAGATGGCAAACTTTAAGCCAATTCCTGCTGCCCCTCTGGCGGTGTCACCTGTATTTGCAGCTTTCCCGATGGGAAGTAAAAGCAGGGTGACATTTCCAGCTCGGCTCCTTCCTGTCCATCCCAAAATCCAGCCAAACCACCAGATGTTTCTGTTTCAGCTAAGCTACAATTAATTCTGCCCCCACAGCCCACGTCTGTGGAGTAATCCCAGAAGTGGGAAACACTAATATGTGTCATGAGAGGCTGGTTCTCCAGCCCTGGCTGCTTTAGCGATAGTGGTGTCACTGAACACAAACTCACCGTGTTTATCCCTAGCATCCCAAGAATTTTATGGTTATAAGGGCTGTTTTTATGCTGTTTGAAGTGATGCAGTTTAAAGAAATGAGAGCACCATGTAGGAGCCCACTGACTGTAAAAATCAGTATAGCAATAAAAAGTCCTTATTTGGGTGACTTGCAATAATAGTTCACTATCTAATATGTGCTTATTTCATGGTTTCAGCAGGTTTTATGAGTAGATGACTTCCCTTGACTGATGTGCCCCTGTGTTTGTTTTTTTTTCCTGTTTATGTTACATGGCTGGTTATCTTTTCAGCTTGCAGAACCTATCAAGTGTTTGATGTGTTTGTATAAACAATTTGATTTCTGAAAACATGTTCTGAATTAGATGCCGTTACTGTACAACAACACACTGACAGCATTCTGAGAGCATTTCAAGCCCTTTGTTTAGTAACACAATGAATGTCATCAGACTGTTTCAGTAAGAATGCAGACATTAAAAACAGCTTGTAAAAATTAAGAGGTTTTGAATTCTAGAATTATGGGGGATATCAAATGGATGCATCTGTTTCTGTCTTTAATTTTTCAGGGAAACGTTTTCCTATTGATTTTTGACAAATGTTTTTTTCCCATCAAATCAGGCATTCAGGTTTCAGTTTTGACAACCACACCTCTAAAAACGATATTCAGTGCAAATTTTGAGATGGATGTTTGAAAGCATGAAACAAAAAGTTGCTGTTCTTTTTGTTTGCCTTTCAGTTATGGTACTTAGGAATCAAGAGTTGCTTCTTGCAGCCACACTGACTGGAAACACTTAGTTTCCTCTCAAATACAAGCTAGTATTTGCGTGGAATGAAATGTCATCAGAATAAAAATTGCTTAGAAACTTCCATAAGTTCATCAAATCTGTTAATGTAAACAATGTAAATTTTTCTTCCACTTCCTTCTGTTTCCCTCGATTATTTGTGCTGGCATTTGGTCTGTACTGTTCTTTGAAGTATGACAAGTGTTTGGTGTGTTTGTAAAAGAGAATTTTAACTGTTCCATTATATAATTTCAAATATGGTTCGTTCTTTTTTTTCCATTTATTTCAAGATTGGCAACTGAGACAAACGTTGCCATTCAGAAGAAAATAATTACAGACATTATCCCTTCTTGAAAAACAGGTCTGTACTTTGCATCTGTATCTATACATGAAGTTTCTGGAGTCAATAGAAAATGATGCCAGTTAACATGTAACAGTTGATAATTTGAATTTTCTTGATGTATCATGTACTTGTTGGTTGTTCTGAGTGCTGAGCCATGAATAATTTACTGGCTTTCACTTTATAATCTGCAGCGTCTGCTGACTTTGAAGTTCAGTAGTCTACTTAAAGTTTGCTGGAGCTGACAAATGATTCACCAGAGATTTTGGAGAGATATTTTGTCATCCATTTAAAGCTTGGAAAGGTTTACTGTTGAAGCCATCTGGTAATTCTTGGTTCTCTGGAGGAAAGAGAAGCCTTTTGATACAATAGATCAAAGCATTCTGCTCTTTCAGTGACTGATACCTATATGTAACTTAGAAGTTTCTCAAAATGATTTCCCAATGCCTGTCTCATTTGCCAAACTTTTGAATTGTTGTTTTAATACTTTTGTTTGTGGCTAACTTGCAGATCTAAGTGTTTTGTAAACCCAGAAGTTTTTAATTTACCAAATATGCTGTCATGGTTAATAAAACTGACACTGAATCTTGTTCTTTGTGATAATTTTACACCAACAACTGTACTTGTGCTGTACCATAAACCTGACTTACAGACTGTGGGTGATGTACAACCAAAAGTATATATCACACTATTTTTAGAGCAGGTTCTTCGAATTCCGAGCTTGGGATGTGCAGATGTTTGGCAGTGAAGGGCAAACCTGGAGAGATTGAGTGAGGACAGGAAGGGAGCCCAGTCTCCCTTTGGATGGTTCAGGCACATCTGAGGTTTGTCTGGAATCAGGATGTTATTTCTGTTCCATCAGACATTCCGGATGTGCAATTGCCATGACCACACATGTTCAGTCTTCTCTAAGAGGGAGTTTATTGCATCACAGGCAGCTAAACCAGAATGATGAAATTCGCTTTTCCCTTCCCTGTTGTTTAATTCAGGGGTGTCTGAGTGAGATTTGATGCTGAGTTACAATAGGAAAAAGGGATCCATTAGTTTGAAATGCCCCATATCCCTGTGCAGGGAACGAAGCAGGGAAGAGTTAATGCCCACTGGAACTGGTATGTGTTCATGCCATTCACTCTTCCTTATACTAGGTCACTGTAATGACTGATGTACTGAAGAAAGAAAAGAATTAAACCATATGTGTCACACTGTCCTCAATCAGAGTTAATCAAGGAATTTTAGAAATAGCTGATGTGCCTTGGGATGTCGCCTATATCATCCTAACAACTCTAACTATATATGTAACTACATATAACTATAGCAACTATAACATCCTAACAACTGTGTATAGTGTATAGAGGGGGAGCCTGATTATGTAACCATTCAAAGTATAGCGGTGGCTAAAGGACAGATGTGGTAAAAATGTCCTTTAGGTAGCTAAAGAAAATTCCATGTCCTTATGCTTGTTGCTATTCTTTAAACTTGTCAGTGAGCTCTGGTGCTCTTGTCTCTCATTAAGTCCACCAACAATGATAACTTTGTAATTCCATACTTCATAAACTTCCCCAGTTGAATGTTCTGCCTGCTGTATCTCAGAATCAGATGGATATGCTTACCTGCTTGTTTATCTCCTTGTCTGCTCCACATGTGCTTCCTGGCAGCTCCAGTTCAACTCTTTTTTTTTTTTTTTTTTTTCAGTGTGGGAACTTTGCTGTCCTGGTGAATGTTCATATTTTGCCTCAAGGCTCCAGTAAAGACACCAGCTGGTTTTCAGATCATGAGAAAGAGGTACAACAAGTATCAGTTCTACTTCAAAAGCATGTGGCTACAGGGAAAACGTTGGATTGCCTTGAACTGTTCAGAATTTTCCAGGGCTTTGAGAATATTGTTACTTATACCTTACCATCAATGATTGCTGTGGGACCCCTTAGTCAGCCATATGTGCTTTTTGGGTCACTAATAAAAACTTTAATTTGCTTTTTAATTATTGAACTCTGTGGGTCTACGTATACATGTGTATGCTGTTTGGATTCTTCTGACTTTTGATTTTAAAACCCCATTTTTCATGAATGTTCTTAAATTATCCTGAGTGACGTAAAACAGATTGTGACAGTGTGACAGGTATCATTTTGTTGGTGAAATATCTGTATATTAATTGTTTTTTTCTCATTCTGAGAAGTGTGAATGGTGTTGCACTTAGAGGGTGCAAGAAAACATAGTAAGTATGAATGATAAACTGTAGTAGAACCATTGCATCTCATGACAAGAAACTTTTTAAGATTATCATTTGTATATCCTGACGAAAGAGTGAAAAATCAGTGACCAGCACAATTCTGACTGTAACTTTCATCAGCCTATGTGTCATTTCTGCTTCAATCTTGTGATGAGTTACTGGCAGAACTTTTCCCCCATGTCAGCCTGTGTGGGAACTTGAGAAGTTCCCTATTGAAAACGAAGGCAGGACATGTTTGGGATGCCTGTGGACTTTCCCGCAAGTGTCCGTTACGGTAATTTTGAGCAGATACTTTTCCTAATAATGCCATAATTAACCTGTCACTGCAGAGCGTCCCTGGACCTCCGTAAGTTTAAATAAAATTAAAAGAAACAATAAATTAATATCCTGAGGGAGCAGAATATTTAGCAGCATGTGGGTTCATCAGATTTGTGCTTTATTAAGCAGAGAAATAAGAAAATAGGGGGAAATCTTTTAGACTTCCTTTTTTCTGACTAAATGGATGCTTGTTACGCCTTCTATTTATAACCAGTTTTACTCTCTGAATTTTAAACGTTTCCAAAACATATTTTGTGAGGCTGCCAAGACAAAAGATATGAATTTCAGGAAATTAGATTATGATTGATTTAATAAAGAGGCATGACAGGGCAGCATTCATCGCATTTCACGTTTCAAGAGGAGCACAAAGGTTGCATATTTTCAGTAACTGAGAAGTGTGAGTCCAATAGCTTTGCATTTGCTTCCTCTAAGTCCCAGGCAGGATCTTTGTATAAGTGGGGAAAAAAGGTCTTAAAGAAAAAAATATGCCTGTATATATATATATATTTAGTGAGAGCTTCCCCGTGTTCATCACAAGTGGTTTTGTACTTTTTTGTTGTTTCCAAATTCAGGAAAACACAGCTGGTGGTACAGCCCTCTTTGCCTGCCTGTGCCACAATTTGCTGTCATGAGTTGGATGTAGAGTCATTGTGGGATTGGTTCTCTCTCTCTCTGCCCTTCAAATTTTCTTGCCCTTTCTGTCCTATCTCTTTTCCCCTGGAATAGCAAAGTCAAATTTCATCTTTGCACTCTTAGGTCTGTGTACTTCTTTGTGGAGAACCATTTAAATAGTATTTCCATGAGCATAAAAGCTCAAATATGTTCCATGTAAATGAAGAAAGTGCATGGTGATGTTTATTGGTGCAAAAGGAACCAAACTCACACCGTCTTTCTGCAGCTTTCTAGGCCTTTTCACTCTGACCTGAGCACAGAGTCCTGTGCAGGAATGTGTAATGGGATCACTGTAATGAGTTAAGCAGAAGAATAAGTAAATATAGTATTTTATAATTATATATTCTGCAAGCAGAAAGGAAAATGTATTTCTTACTGTAAGGAGAAAATACTGGCTGTGGTTGAACAATATACTGCCCTGCTTTCATTAAGAGCAATGCATTAAAAATTTGTTGCCCTGCATACTTTCTACATTAATCAAAAGGAACTTTCAAGCCAAGATGTTTGATTTAGGTACTGCTAATATAATTTTGTCATTACCCACACACAGTAAAACAGGTAAAGTTATATTTTTGTGTGCTGCAAAGTATCATTTGTGCGAGCACATAGTTATGAACAATGGAAAATGAGAATACTGAGGGAAAAGTCTCAAATATGCATGTGAGTATCAAACTGAAAACTTATTCTTGTATTCAAGAGATTAATTTTTGCTTTTACTCCAAGTTGTTTTTTCCTATGGTTATTCTGGCTGAAGAGTTTGTTCTCCCTGAGTTGTATGTGGTTTTACTGTGCTTTCATGAAGAAAGTATGAGAAATATGAACAGTTTTGTTTAGGAGCAGAAAAATCAAAATGAATTAGAGAAATTAAGTTGCTGTGACCTAATTTACTCCAAGTCTTCCCCCTCCCAAATTACACTGAATTGAAGGAAAATATCTGTTGTGGATTGTAAGGATTCTTGTAGAGAAATAGTGTGTTGACAATTCCTGGGAGGATTTTTACTAGTATTTTGCATAAGTACCTAATGTTGTGATACATTTTTAACATGTATTTTTTCCTACAGTGGCTGCATATGAAACTAATTTCTGATTTAAAAAATAATAGGATTGTAATATAATGCATTTCGTCTGCCAAGTGAGAATTTCATAATGTACTTCCTCTCTTATTTTGTAGAAAAATGGTTTAATTCTGTCCTTATTCCTGTTTATTTCCTAATTTATGTGCTTCTCCCCTCAGTACTGAATTGCAGATGATGTTTTTCCTTTTAATGTGACTGAGGGTGATTTTTATTGATTTCTGCTGTGGGCTTTTCTGTAAATTTAGATCTAAGCAGGCCACTGGTTACTCTTCCAGGAGCTCTGCAGACTGCTGGAAGAAGTTGTTGCTTCAAGAGTCAAACACTACTTGGAAGCACCAAAACAACGTGGCCAATGGAAATCCACAGAACACGGATCATCTGGTCCTCTGTTTCTCACAGGTAAAAGAAATGATTTGTCATGAAATAAAGTGCAGTGGAAAGTACTACTCTTTATTTTTTCCAGGAGAAATTTGCCATCAGGAAGATTTTAATTTTAGAAATAATATCTTGCTTTTTCTTCTTCTGGCAACCTGTCAAGCCTTAAAGAGTTGCTGTGATGCTTTTGTCACTTCACCAGTGGAACTGCAGCACCAATGAATGACCTTGGGAGTGCAGGAGAGAAGAGGATTAAGAACTTTTACCCAAATGGAACTGATTTTTTTGTGTGTGTGAGGGTGGTGAGGCTAATAAGTGCAATTTCAGTACATCCACCAAAGATAATGATCACTGGAGCTTGTGCTCTGTTACATCAGCATTGGGGCTAAATGACTTGCCAATTTTTGTTTAATATCATTTCATTGCAGTCATAATGGCAGGTTTTACAGTTGATAGGCTTATCTGTTGGTCTAATATCAGGAAAACAATTTATTTTTAAATAGTTCTTAGGGAAAAAATGACTTTTTTTTTTTATTACTAGCATGAAGCATGTTATAAACTTGTTACAGAAAAAAGGGCTGGCCATAGTTTGTCACATTTCCTTAAATATATTGAGATGGATCTCTACTGAATATAACTTACAATAGCTGACCACTGTACTCATAAATTTTGAATTCAGTGTATGTTGTATTATCAATTTTAATTCTGAACAAAATCTTTGCTTCTCAAAATGTTATCCATTATTGAAAAGATATATTCCTGTGGAATTCTGGTTGGTGGTTGCAGCTTTAAATGCTATTGTCAATAACAATGAGTGATTTTAATGAAGAAAATGTGGCTTGCATACTGTATGGTTGGCTTATTATTGCAAAATTCTAGGCATATATGGGAGCCAGATTGTTATGGCACGACAGGAGGGCTTTTTTCCCACCCCCAGGAACACAAAACTGCATAAGCAAAGATGCTTCTGATTCCTAAGGGGTTTCTAAACCCTTTTTTCCTTGCAAGTTGTCACTTCATTTTATGCCTTTACAATATTATTAATGTTTGTCAAACACATGAACTTTCAGATCTCTGTACTTTTCTGGTTTTGAATGAACAAATAGAATTTTCTTGCAGTGAAAGCAGAGGGACATTACAGAAGGTGGGATCAGAATTTCTAAGACTTACTGAGGTTTTTCTGTGTTTCCTTTTATCAAAGGGTGTTTTTTATTCTTCGCTTTTTAAAGTTTCCTGCCTCAGTAAAAAGTAGGTTTTCCAAACCAATGGTTTTATAAGAAGGTAAAACTACCAGACATAATAATTATTTTTATATATGCAGACAGATGCAGCACTAATTTCTGGGTGTTTGTGAAAATTTAGAGTCTTATATTTTCTTTTATGTCATGAACTTTTCAGTAAAAATACTGCTATTGTGTCCCAGGGTTGTGAACTGACCTTCTGCTTGACTCTTCCCCTTGTTTCCTGAAAATTAAAAACTTAAGGATATGCATTTGAGGAGGCCATCAGTAATATCAGTGACAGTTTTAGATTCGAAGATATTTACTTTGGATGAGGCAGAATTACTGTTCCATCAGTTTTCTGCAGTTTATCTCCCCATCATTAATTAACAATAAAGAAGCAAAGGAAGAAAACAGGCTGTGATAACGAACGGTCGTGTTCAACTTCATTTCCAAATCCAGCTCTTTCCTCTTCTCTCAGCCTGCTTTGCTCAGGGCTGTAATTTGTAAGAAAGGAGTGCTTTGTTCAGGTCCAAGAATCAAGTTTATTCAAGTTACACTCAAGTCTGTTCTTACCTGAGAAGGAAATAACAGAATAGGTGAGTGTTCACTGGAGCAACCGGGACCTCCCTCTAGGGACTATTTCAGGTGAGCCACTTGCCTGCACTCAAACATCCCCAAACCTCTGGTGTTCTGCTTTTCTCTCTGGGATCACAGGTTCTGTCTGTAGAGGACAATGAGGTGGATTTGTGTTTTTCACAGAGAGATGAAGTCCCGGATACCATGCCAGTGTTTTCCTGGTGTTTTGCAGCGTCCAGAGAAGTTCAGGAGCCCGGCGTGTGGCTCGCTGGTTGTACACGCTGATGGGGCTCCTGGGGAAATGTTTAAACTGCAGCTATTGCTGCATTTGGAGGTTATTAAAACTTTTGGAGCTCTTCAAGCTGAATGTGGTTTCTTTTTGCTTAAAGTTATGCAAGTTTCTGTCGAGTTTCCCTGCAGTAAAACCCCTGCTATTGTCAGGAAGTTTGTATCTGGAGGAGGAACCTTAGGATGCCTGTTAACTGGTTATTTACGATTTTGAGTATCCCAGGCCAGCATCCCACCCCTATTTGAAGTTGCATCTTTTCAGGTCCATTTTATAGTGCACATTGCAGGACATATTCAAAATTTATCAGAATTATTATATCGATATTAGTAAGATTTTAGACTGCCTTTTATGTCAAGGCATGGTATACTAGGATTCATTTCAGAACTACAAGCCAAGCTACCTTATTTCAATGAGCAGATCTTATCCTTCTAGATCTGTTGAGCAGAGAAGACTTGTAAACTGTTTTGAAGAGAAAATTTTCTCCTATCACAATTTATTTTTAGCATTAGTGTCTGTAGTATTATCATATTATGTTTAATATTAATGCTGTTTAATCCTACTTTTCAGTTCTGTGGCACTTAATATAAATATCCATACAAGTTACTTGTTAATTTAGGTTTCTTTTTCATTTAAGTTACACCCACACTGCAGTGTGTGGTGGGTCTCATACCATCTCATTAGGAAATCTGTGGGTGTTACACACAGGAGAAGAAAGAAAGAAGGAAAGAATGGAAAAATGAGAGAAAGTAGCCAAGACAAGCAAGTTCTTCCTATTCTTCCTTCTGTCTGAACAATTTCCCCACCCCTCCCAAATGGCCAGTATGAACAATTTGCCAAAGTAAGCTTTAATTTAGTCTTTGGACATAGACTTTGGTATAAACTCTCTGTTTCCTGTGTTTAATTAATGTCCAAACGTGTTTGACTTCGGTTTATTTTTCTTTGTAAGAGAAATTTAAAATGGGGAGGATTTTCACAGGTTGGATTTTGCCTACATGGCCAAAATCATGCAAGAAGGGCTTTGGCCAGGTATGGTTTGTGGCTACATTATTTGGAGTTTCCTGTTGCACACAAAGTGCTGGTTTTGCTCAGGAGCAATGGGAATTGAGAGGAGACCATAAAGAGGCCTGATTGGAGATACTAAATAAAGTAGAATGACAAACGGAGGGCTGTGAAATATAAGGAAGAAAGCAAGGCTTACATGGGCACAGAGGAAACAGAAAGGAGAAGTGGAAAGAAAATATGGCTGGTACAAATGTTAAGGTTAGAAATGGAAGGAAGGAAGGAAGGAAGGAAGAAGGTATATTGTAAACTGACCTTCCTCCCTCTCTTGAGGGAGGGAAAAGGTTAACTATGTTTATCATACAATTAATTTTCAGATCTATTCTCATTCTTTCCCGAGCATCCGTATTGTTTTTCTTGGCTTGGGGGTGGAACATTTTTGCTCTGATTTCAGATTTTTTTATTGTACAGTCTCTTCTACAGTGAAAATAATTAGAGAGCTGTCGGAGGGCACAAGGAGCTCCCAGCTTGATTTCATCTGCTTTCCCTGGGATTGTGGATATTGTTTTTTTATGTTTTTAACTTTCATTTCCATGGAAATGGGATTTATTGTGATCATGTTTTCTCTGTCTGTCTTTTCCCCCAGTTGCTTTTTCCAAAAGTGATTGTACTTTATTCACAGGTAGAAGTTTCAGACATGAATTTTTCAGAATTAATTTCTGACAAACTTACTAAAATAAAAAATGGTAAGAAGTACAGAGCTATTGTGAATAGGTCAGCCTTCCAAAGATCTGGAGTCAAAGTTCATGCCTTACTTAGTATAAAGAAAAATGCATAAGATGCAATTTCGTAAGAAAATACATTTCTCTTGCTTATGAAATGATTTTTTTGGCTCCTGCAACCGCACAAAAAATATACAATAAATCATGGTGGTAAATATTCCAAACTCTTTTGGCCTTGCATTTTAATTTCAACATTATGATGTTTTTAACAGACACACCCTTTTCAGGCTGCCCCAGTTTGCTTTAGGAGTGTTCACTGTTACTGTAGGACATGAATTGTGTGAAATGTTTGTAGGATTTGTTGCACATTTCAGTCCTGTAGCAGCAAAACTGATTTATTCCCACCCTCCCCACTGGTAACTCTCACTCTGCTGGGAAGCAGTGATTTGTTTGGTTTTAACCTGCATCTTTTCACCTGTCTTGCTTAAAGAGCAGCTCTACAGCAATTTGCTGGGTGGAAGTAGAGGGAAAAGATAAGCACAGGGCACTGAGGAAGAATCTCTTAAATGAACTTTGATATTTGCAGTTGCCCATTGTAATATCTGTCTCTCAGAAGAATTATACTTCAGCTTCTCTACAGTGGACTCATTTATGATTTGTGGCCAAGTTCTGCAGATCTGTGTGAACTTTAAACTTACATTCATCTGTCTGTGACAACAGATCCTCACAGCTCCCTAAAGTATGCAGTAACTTATGCAAGAACTTAGGAAAAATGTTTTGATTAGTATCTTGTACTTAATATTTCCTGTATTTGCTTTAGATTACTTTTTTTTTCTCCTTTTTTTTTTTACAGACAGTTAATGGGGAATAAGGGCATCTTCTTTCACTAAAGCCTTTGTCGTCTAGATCAAGGTTATGTATCTGAATTATGATTTTTTTTTTCTCCTCTCAAAGTAGAGGATATTTGGCAAGAACAAAAAAATCCCCCCATACTTATGCACTGTTTGGGTGTTTCCTTTTTTTGTGAGGTGTTTTTTTCCTTACTTTAGATTGTAATACAGTAGAATTGGGGAAGACTCCAAGAAGGACAACAGAGATGATCTAAGATGAGGAAATGCAATACAGGGAACAGTTAAGTGTGCGGGGACTCTTCAGCCTGCAAAATGATATGAGTTAGGGGGAACACAACAAAGATCCACAAAATCATTTCTTCTCTCATTCTCTTCCAGTCTGAGAACACAGAGGTATCAAAGGAGGGGACTGGAAGTACCAGGGTAGTTTTCAGAACTATGGAATTCTTTGCCAAAGAATAATGGGTGTGATAAAGGCTTGTGCTGAGTCCACAGGAACATGGGAGAGTATTCCAGGGAGGATGCAGAATTCACAAGTCTCCTTTGGGTCACTAAAGGCCTGAGTGGAGAGGGAGTCTGGGAGAGTATTGGGGAAATAACCAGGTGCATTTGGCTCTGGTGTCTCAAACGCTGGCAGAGGAAGTTCTGCACTGTCCAGAGTGAAGGATCTACCTTTGGAAGAACCTTCCTGTTATTCCAGTGACAGTGGCAGAGACTTTAGCAATATCTGTCCCTGTCTTACACAGGACATTTGCAGCTGCAGCACCAGGTGGGTCAACTATGTTCTCTTTATTTTACATCTTCCCTGGTGGCAGCTCCTCCATGAAGTTATTTATAGGCTTGGATAGGAAATGAAATATTGTATGTTGTAAAGATGCCCTTAATAAAGGGTTTTAGGTAGTAGGTACTGTATTTTTATATAGTTAGTATTGTACTGAAAAGAAGTATCCTTCATTGAAAACAATGTGAGAATTGTTTAATTTGTTGTATTCTTGTGAAAAGGAACAATTTGAGACTGGTTTTGAAACCAGCCTTGACCTATAACCTTTAATTATTGTCTGCCTTAATGCATTGTGCTGCTTTTTCTTTTTTCCATCTTGTTGCCCTCTTTTGTCTCTTGCTTCTGTGTGATTTTTTTTCAGATCATGGAAAATAAAAACAGTATGAAAATTACTCCTGATTATGTGTGTGCAAAAAACCCCTCTGTTTACATGCACAAACAGTTAGTATTTTACACATCTGTATAACCTATAAAGACTTTTCTTTGTCATTCAAGTACTTCTGCATAGGAATTTTGCTGTTAGTACTTCAGTTTATGCAAAGACATGTATATTTATGCAAATTTAAAGTTTATCTTTGGGGTTTTTCTTCTATAGTTAGGCAAAAAATCAGCATCAGTTCTGATTTGATACTCACCTGAGAATATCGACTCGATTCCCATCTAGGCCAGGGAACACACCTTCTGAAAGAGCCCTTGGCATGTTTGTGTCAGGTGGGAATTCAACAATTTTGGAGTGCACATGAAGTGAATTTGCAGATCTGTCCCTAAGCACTTGCTATTCCATATATGACTGCCTGATTCTTTGCAACATCTGCTGCTCCTGGACATGTTCATTCATGTGTGCTCTGGGTAGGTTTTAGAGCTTCTGTAGTTCCTTGGAAGCAGGAGTGCAGAGGATACCACTGTGCAGCCTGTGGAAGTGTTTTAGCACTGGGTACAGCTGGAATAGGAAGGAGATATATTTGTGAGTAATTTTTGAGTGCTCACTGTTTCAGTTGAAATTTCCTGATTAATACATTTGGCTTTAATCTGTTTTTTCTCAGCCTCTGTGAACATGGCAGGTAGGATTTCTCCAGAAGCATTTTATAGATTCTGTGGTCTACGCTCAGTGCTCAAACCTCTTGTGTTGTAATTTCTCAAATCCCAGAGAAGAACTCATTTGGTCACTGTGACAGACCTGACTTTCCTTAGCTGCCTGACCTTTACAAATACGTGTGTGGAATATCTGGAACACTGCTGCCTGCAACATCCACAGATAAACACTGAGGGCAGCTTAGCATCATACCTGCATTCTGCTGGAAGGAAAGCATTTGTGAATAACATCTGAATCTGTTCATACCTTCTGTGTTTGGCTAAAATTTTAATGGAGTTTGAATTCACCTTTATAGTTTTGTTTTTTCAGCTTGGGTAAAAGGATTGCACATATAACACATAGCTACAGTGGGTTGCATTGTTTAGGTGGGTGCCAGGTCTATCACAGAATATTCTGAATTTAGAGGGACCCCCAAGGATCATCAAAGTCCAAATCCTGACCCCGCAACATGACAATCTCAAAATCACACGATGAGCCTGAGAGCCTTGTCCGAACTTTGGCAGCCTTGGGAAAAAGGAAATGTGATTTCTAAAGTGAAAAGAAAAACTGTATCTGTTTTCTAAAACTTTTCTAGACTTAATAGATTCTTTTGCCTTTACTTGAACTATATATCAAAATAGATGGAAAAAAACTAAGGATTGATTCTTATTTTGAACTTAAATGTCAGGCTCCTTTAATAGAAGAAAAAAAAGGTGCTCTTTATTAAAGGTTTCTAAAGAGAGCAATATTGTTTTGGTTAAAATGTAAGCAAGAAAGAATAGGGATTTGAAATAAAACCTAAAAGAAATATGATTTCCTAGAAATGCTTAGAAGAATTTACTTAATTGCAACCAGAAGTTTGACCTGGAAATGTAATGTTTTGACCTTGTAGCTGTCTGGCTTCCTAAATGTGTTGTTTTGCTCTCTTTAAACTGTGAGAAAATCTGTTTTACACATCTTTAACCCTTGCATTTCTTTAAAGTCTCCGTGTAAAACTCCCCAAACTATCACCAGCAAAAGAAGACCAAAATCATCCTGATTCTTTAAGGAAAAAAAAATTTAAATCATTGCAGCTCTGTGTTGAACATTGAAGTCCTTTCTATTTTCATTTTAACTGGAAATAATTGTGGATGTAATTTTAGTGTTAAATATGAATTGGAATTTCTTTTAAACTTTCCATCTTACACAATAACACTCTCCTTTGTTCTTTTGTTCTCACCTTTCATTATTGTATGACCAAGGTAGAAGTTACAGCTTGTTAAATTGCAGACATTTTTGTGGATTTATTCATATTTGGAAAATTTTTATAAAACTTCACAGAAATCTGTCCAGATAGAGATGGAAGGCCAATTCCCGAAAAAAAAAAAAAAAAAGCATTTTTTTTCCATGTAAGTAGTTCGGTGAGAGCAGTTATGGGTGTTTGATTCACCACTGAAGGCACCAGGTATGTTGTGGTTATTACACACTGAGAATTTCTATGGACTACAAAGGCCTAAGTGGCAGACCACAAACAACACTAAAACAGCAAAGCTCTGCAGGGCACTGCCTTAATTTATTAAAAAATTAGATAACGAAATAAAAAAATTAGTATTGTAGCAAATAAGAAAGATTTTTCCTTGAAAATAGGAGGAAAAGAGTTCAGTGTCATTCTGACTACATGCTGTGGGCTTAGAAATGGATGTTTTCCGTCAACTTCAAACAGATCAGAGGTGTTCTAATGCAGAGCAAATGACACATATTCAGGGACAAACATTCTCTCTGGGAAATATTCACTATACAAACCCATGTCTAAATGTCAAAACTTGCTTTAGAGAGGACAGAAGGTGACAATCTTGTATTTGTTTACTGAGTATCTTTCTCTTATTCTTTTAATGAAGATATTTAGCTTGTTGAAGGGTTTTTTATGTCCACACATGTGGGTCATAGAATATGGGCAATGCTTCTCTATTCTCCTCTATGGCATGAGACAGGATTGTGGGGTTTGGTCTTTTCTATAAAAGACCTTAAATTCAGTATTTCATACTGAGAAAGGGGATGTTCGGGGACTGTCACAGTGTCTGTGCCTTGTTTTAGGTAGAATCTGCTTTTTATCACTGTGAGGAATTCAGTGATTGGTCCATTTGGATACAGCTTTGTCTGGCCAGTTTTTTGGGAGATACTTGGCTTGATGTGCAGATGTGCCATCGGGCAGTTTGAACTGAGCTGCTCCATCACAGTATAGACACTTTGAAGAGCTTTAGCTTCTCCTGTGCTGCTGACTTGTCAGACAGTGTTTACCACAGGCTTTGTTTTCCCATTCTCTCTGCCTTTTGGCTGGAAACAACAGATGCCTTTCTCAGGCTATTCTCTTGTTTGTTGAGCGCATTCCAGTGTTTAAAGAAGTCCAGGCACCTGGCTTTTTTTCTGTGGAATACAGTTTATATGTTAAAAACAGGGAGGATTTCTAAATAGCTTTCAGTTCATGTGTTAAAGCCCATCACGTGCCATTAATAATGTGATTATTGAGTCTGAGATCAACAAAAGGGTGAAATCAGGTCTTGTCTCCTGTCAGAGAACGGTTGTCTGTGGTAAAGGTGCTCTGAGCATCAAATCTGCTGCTCCTCATTGATCTGCCTGGATGCACTAGCAGGTGGTACTGGCTGTTGCTGCTCACACATTGTGAATGGCTGGTGTTTTCCAGGGCTGGATCAACCTGCCTCGCCGTCCTCAAGTATTAGTGAGGGGAAGATGGTGTTCTTCCTCCAGAGCTGCTGTGTTCTCAGGGCCTCCATCAGGGGCATTTATCAGCTTGCAGCCAGATGGTCTCAGACATGCTTTTTTTCTCCATTCTCTCCTCCAGAATAGTGATGACAGCCAGGCTAAGAAATGCCTTAGCCTGGATCCAGTTTGGCCAGTATAGTTCTGATTTTGCCGTGAATTTCTCACCTCTCCCTTTAGAGGAGAGCCCTACAGCCCTACTCTTGGATTTCATGAAATGTCTCACTCCAGTTTTATGTTTAATGACTCATATTCTCAGTGGTTTAGACAGTGTGCTGTGTCCAGCTACCAAGGCTCTGGTAGCAGAGAGGATTCTGCTGGGCTCATCCCATCCCATCCCATCCCATCCCATCCCATCCCATCTCATCCCATCTCATCCTCTCCTGATCAGACTCCTTGAAAGGTTTGTCTTCTTGTCAGGGACCCTTGTCCCTGATAGGAACTTAATCTCGTCCCCAGGTGCTTGGTGGGATGGATTTCTCACCTATTTGTGTTGGCAACTGGCCTGTGTTGGAAAGATTTAGCAAACAGAACAGCAGCAATGATACTAAAAAGTTATGGAAGAGTAAGGTGAAAAAAACCCCAGTAATCTGGTTTTGTCTGCTCTTGGTTTAAGCTACTGGAAGGCACCCTGGAAAAAGAGGCAAATTACATCACTGAATTTATTTGCGGGTATAAGAGTTTGCAAGGTCAGACCCTGCAGCAGTACCCACTCAATACTTTACCCAAGGACTGGGTTTTGCCCATTCTTTATGTATATGAATTTGATGGGCTGAATGTTATTTTTTTTAGGTATTAAACTTATAAAAATGTTTATGGGCTTTATTTTATGACATTTCCCTGTATACTTGTGCTAATCACTTTCTTTGAACTGAAGGCAGACTGGATGGAAAGAATGGATGCCATCCTGAGATGTTTCAGGTATTTTGAAACCCACTCTTTGGTGTATAAAACTTTGAACTGGATGAAGATGCTTCTTGTTATTAAATATGAAGTGGATCCCAGAAAAGGCTCAGGAAGTCTCAACAGCTTTTTGTATCTGATGTCTTGCATCTGCTGTCCCTAGTCTAGCCTAAACTTGGCCTTAATCTTACGTGCCAACATTTGCTTTTGAATCTCTTCTAAAATAGAAATGGCAACCTCCTCTGGGGCATGTGGGCATTTTGTTTCGGGGAAGAAAAGCTGCAGGGTCAACAGTAGGTTTAGAATAAAATGTTTGGGGTTTGTTTTGTTTACAAATGATCAGGACTTTTGATTTTGTAGTGAATAATTCTAAGTGGAGAAATATGAGTGCTAAAAAGCAGTGTAATAATATGTCTGTGGAGCACTCTGAAGATGAAAAGCTCTATATACTGTAAACATTATTAGTGTAGCCTAATCTGTGTGGAAAAATTAATCTAGCATGATCCAAGTGTAGATTTTTTTTTAAATGTACAATATAGTGTTTCATAAAGTCTAAGGCACCTGTATATTTACTTTCACATGGTAACATAAGAAATTTATCCTTTTATATTTTTAATATGTGGGTTGCAATGATTGACTCTGTTGTTACTTTCCAAATGTAGAGTCAGTCCTAATCCACTACAGCCTGTCAGAATTGTGAAATGTCTGGGCTGCGAGGGAAAATTGCTGTATTTTTAAAGAGGGTGTAAAAATCCTGTGCAATGGGAAATAGGTGCCTGTCAGCTATGGGAAGGTTTGTTGGGGTCAGCCATCCTTCTCAGGCTTCTGCTGTGGCTTTGGAGAAGACTTGAGAGAACTCCAGAGCCAGGCAGGTGCCAGACCGTGCTGGGGAGGGAACACCTGCCAGGCTGCTCCAGGTAACTGAGCAGCTCGGAGGCATTTTCCCAGGCTCCCAGAGGAATGATCCGTATTAGCCGTGGGAGAGGGCTTCCCGCTGCTCCTCACTGCACCACAGCAGCCTCTGGGCAGCTTCTGGAAGCTCCAGTCAGCTTGGCTGGGACTCCTTTGGAAAACAAGTGATGCTGGATAGCCTTACAGTAAGGACTTGGTGTCTGAGATTTCCTCTCAGTGTCATGGGACTGTGAAACACAACAGGGCAAATTCCTGTTCCCGTTTGAGGCAGAGCTCGCCAGTGCCTGTTGCAGCTGGAACTCAACTGTGGCTTCTCTAGAACCTCTTCTATCCAGTCATATTTTGGATTTCGGGGTCTGTTTATTGGGGCTTTGGGGTTTTTTGGTTGTTTTGTTGTGTTGCTGGTTTTGTTTTTCTTTGTTTTTGGACCTGAATCTCATCATTTAGGTGCACTGTGTTGAAGTAAGAAAGAAAACAACCCTCCATATCACTAAATACAATTTTATTTCCTTTTCTGGTAATCCACAAATGGGGGTTTGTCTGTTGCATGGTGAGGAGGAAATTAAAGATTGAGGCAACTGGGTTTGCTGAGCCCAAGATGTGTGAACTTTCTATGCTACTGGAAGCAAAACTGTAGCTTGAGGTTCAAACTTCCATGGTGGTGCTTAAAAGGAGTTAGTGATGGATCATTTGGTGTGTGTCAGTTGGTCCCTCCTTCCATGATATCATGAGCAGCAGGTTTTGGTCCTTGCTGAGATCACACTCGCCCTGGAGCAAATCCACTGCTTGCTCAAAGCCAAGATCAGGATCGATGGTGGATCAGTCAGGAATTGAGAACATTCTCAAACTCATGCTGAGTGACTGTGTAGAAGCTTTAAAAAGCTGCAAGTTGCATGGGGTTGTTCTTGCGGGGTTTATTTTTTATTTCTTATTGTTTCATGAAGCAAAGTGCTTAATTGGATAATATGTTTCTTCTAAAGGGAGCTGAAAGAGGATATCACCATTTTTATCGTTCTCTAGTAACTCTGACGACTTTAAAACTGTTTTGTAAACTCCAGCTGACTATGGATTGGATCAGGTGTCCCATACAAGAGGGTTTCAAAACACTTGATGAGTGTAGCTCTGTGATACTTTCAAAATACAGGTATCTTGAATATAACGCATCTTAATGTTTTCTCATGGTTAGCAACAAGTAACAGCAAATCATCTGTTCACGCCTTTTCAGCCAAGTAGTAAATATTCATGCAAACTAAAATGATTTTCTAGTGTTAGTCCCTCTGGACTGAGCTTATTAGCTCAGGTGCAACTACCTGTGAAGGCTTTATAAGACTTTCAGACTTGAGCTGATGCTGCAAAAATAGTGTGTATGGGTGTCTTGATCTCTTATTATTTATTTTGTAATAAAATTATTTATTTGTCAGATCTGAGGTGGGTGATCTTCCACAGAGCAGTGGCTGGCTCAATCAAGGGCCTTTAAGAGGAATTTGAAACTTTGCTCAGGCAATCAGATGTGATTAAACCCTTAACCTCTCTGAGAATACCAGGACAGCAAGAAAAATAAACGGATATACATGTCATTGATTCAGAAAAGAATTGCAAGAATGAAGTATCCTGCTTTTCCCTGTGAAAAGCAAAGATTCACATCTTTTCAGCTTCCTCTCAGGAAAAATACATTTGGAATATCACAGACAAGTGGAGGTGGGAAGAAAAACTTTTAATATTTACTCTCTGTCTGAAGATTTGTTTTCCAAGTTGTACTTTTAGGATTGTTACTTTTTCAGCATTCCAAAGCCACAGTGGAGGATGCTGTTATCACACTAATAACTTATTTATATACAGGGCAAATTCTTTGATTTGACTTAGTGTTAAAGAATTGTAGATGCCAAACTGGAAATAGCTAAAAGTAATTTTCCTTAATTGTTCTCATAAATATGCAGTTAATAAAGCTGGTGAATTCCATCCAAATCTTTCTCTAGTGCTCATAATTTTCGAGGGATGGTTCAACTTGTCACATCTTGACTTGATCTCTAAAGGGAAGTCAAATTCTGGGTACCTTCCTGAGGGGAAGGGAAAAACCAGATGACTGATAAATTTCAAAGGGATTGATTGTACTCAATAACTGTGGTTCTTAATGAGAGGTGATGCTGAAAACAGCACTCTACGGGGAGCTCCAGAGGATGGTGCAGACCCTGCACGAGAGGATGTGCATCTTGGGGCATATACTTAGAATTAAGACCTGCTTGGCACTTTCTCAGTAGATATTGAAAGTGGAACAATCTTTCTTTCTTTGTAAATGATTAGATTAGAGGAACAGCAGTAGCACTTAATATTCTGCTTTTTCTGTGGTAACTGAGGCAGCTGCTGCCTTAGAAGCAGGAATAATTTAAGTCTTGCAAATCCCGTCTAAGTTAAGGGAAACACCACTAACCCTCTTATGCACTTTCCTTTCAGTGAGGAGCACAGAGGGACTGGGGAGGAGGAGTCCCAGTTGCCGGTTTTTTGCACGTTCATTGGGAGTCAGGTTGCAAAATACCTTGATGAACCAAGTGCTAACTGATTTACCCAGGGTCATTTGGGAATTTCAGTAGAACAAAAGTAAAAGCTGAATTTTTCCTTAGCCACAGTTTGACAGTCTCTCCTCTGTAACATAATCCTTTCTGCCCTTTCCTTACGCTCCTGGTGCCCAAGGATTTCTGTCATGCTCAGGAACAGAAGCTGAGGAAGCCTCTCTGGAGTTTACAGGTATCTGCTGAGTCAGCCAGGCCAGGGCTGTCCACTTGGAGATCCTGGGGGCTTCAAATGTCTGCATTTCTCACCTAATTCAGCCTAGCTGTAGATAATTAGGCCCTTCCATGTTTGAGTTCCTCACTTTGTCACCTTCCTCCAGAAGGCAGTTGAGTAAATGGGCATCTGTAATACTCTTGTAGAATATGCGTGATTTATTTATGTGGTTGGATTCCAGAACGCGGTGGTTAATAATTTGTGTAGGTTTTTGCCTTGTATTAGATATTATTTTCTTGAGACTCCAGTATGAGAATTTAGCAGTTTTTTAAAAATCATTCCATTAAAGCTACATTTTTCTTTATATTCTTGAGCTTCTGCTTTCTCTCAATCCTGTCTCAGCAGATGTGCAACACTTTGAGACCAGAAAATACCCAAGATACCCTTACACTTAATATTATCCCTTTGCTTTATGTTGCAGCCAACAGTCTCCACATCACTGCCTACTTCATGAAGAGATGGGTTAA
Source organism: Pseudotriccus pelzelni (assembly GCA_035584735.1). NCBI lineage: Eukaryota > Metazoa > Chordata > Aves > Passeriformes > Tyrannidae > Pseudotriccus > Pseudotriccus pelzelni. Next base: position 403,570 of record JAWMRA010000113.1, on the reverse strand, counting down.
TCTCCGCTGTGCTTTAGGGAAACATTATCGTGGTAAGGAATCAGTTTCTTACAGTTATTCAGAATTTGGTATTCCTGAGAGGAACAACAACATAAACTAATACTTTATGATATTTTGGTCTACTTAATCAAAAATTCAGGGGTTTGTTTCCTAAAAATAACAACAACAAAAAAGAGAAGTGTTTCTTACGATAAACTGGATTACTTTTTTTTAAATTTGATTTTTAATCTGTTGTATGGCTTGCCCCAGGGTAATCAGCTCAACCACACCAAATTCTGTAAGTATGATGAGACTCAGCATTTTACTGAGTCTCTGCAGGGTGAATCAAGCAGAGGTTGCAGCATGAATCACTTCATTATTGCTGCATTGTCCTGTGACATCAGTGGTGCAGTGCAAGTGAATGCAAGAAAGGCTCTCGTTCACCTCAGAGCTATAAAGTCTTGACGTACGTGATGTCATTGGACCAGCTCTTATTTGCGTGTTTTCTCAAGCCAGGATGCTCTGTAAGGAAGTGGTATCAGTCCTGTCCTGCTAACAGCAAAGCAAAGGTGCTATAACCATCATTGCCTTTTGTGTTGACCTTTTTGTATTAAAAAAAAAAAAGGCAAAATAAATTAGTTTTCCTTAAAAATATTGAATAAGTGAATGGATATTTGTAAAGAATTTCTTGGTGCTTACAGGAATTCATTATATTCATAAATGTTTAAATCTGTCTTCAGGTAGTTGTTTTCTAGGACCATATTGGTTGAAAAGATTGGAGTGTTGACTTTAAATAATTCATGAAACTTGTTCTCTTGTTAGAATAGAATAGCAGAGTATCTGCATTGGAATATCTACATTGTTTGCTGTGTATTAAATTTGAACTGTTTTAAAGCATCAATGCATACCCAAAGATACTTTCCTTTTGTTAGCCAGCAGGTGAGATTGTTATAAAATGTAACAGCAAAACTGTCTGACTGGAATGAACTTGCCCTACTCTTCAGTTCTACCAATTTCTATCTATGAGATCAACCTCATGGGTTTTTAATGCAAGCCTTGCCTCCTTCTTGTCCCACAAAATAGGGTGTTATGGCTTGGGTTTGAAGTGTAACAAACTTTCGAAATTATTAACTCTCTCTCTATAAAAACAAAACCCAGCAACCAAAGAAATGCAGAGCTGAAAATATAAAATATGAAGATGCTAAGCTGGAAACAGTTTCACATGTCAGACAGCAAAATACCAGGCTGTGCTCTTCCCATAGCATTGCCAGGTGCTGAATAAAGCTTTGCCTCGTCTGCACTAGTCTGAGAACCCTTCAATTTCTAAATCTTTGTGAACAGAAACTTTGCTGTGTTCACAACAAGCCATGTGATCTCGAGTGAAATACCTAATTTGGTGGGAGTTCACTAATTTGTTTAATGGCTCCAAAAAAATCTCTGTGGTAAGAGTGTGGAACGCTCTGAGGTTGGATGCTGAGTCCTTTGTTGTGCTGTGTTACCAACAGCTTTTGTGATGAAAACACTCGTTACAGAAAGAAAATCATCATTAAGTGGTTTGTCTGTTGGTTCTCCCTGTTGTTTCTGTTCAGAGGTGAAGGTGGACTAATTTGCAGCCATGACTGTCCTCTTGGGAGCTCAATTTGCTCTTCTTATTGATTTTCTTTTTAAATGGGTAAAAAAAAAAAAAAAGGAAAAGGGGGGATGGCATTTTGAAGAGAAGGTAAAAAGCTGAAGGGTGCATGAAACAAGTTAATGTGCAATTTGAAAATGTAATTTTTTTTTTCTGAAGTAACATGTCTGTATGATGTCACTGTGTGTGGTTTTGAAGATGTTTATAATTTCTGTATTCTTCTTTTCCATTCTTTTTGTGTAGATCTGCGTGTGTTTCCAGAGAAATTTGTAGTTTGTGTCAGTAAACTTGACTTTGATCCAAGTGCTTGGACAGGTGAAAATGGTGTATTGGTACGTACAGAAGTGGTCTGTAAATTTTCTGTTTTTTTTTTTTTTTTTTTTTTTTTACAGGGATAAGATGATTATTTATATAAAATATATATATATATATATTTATGTATGTATGTATTTATTCACCTATTTATGACTGTCATCCTGGAACCAGAAAGCCACATTAATAGTGGGGCCAGATTATTCAAAAAGACAATCTGAAGTGAGCCTAAAGCAGAGAAAAATTGGACTTTTTGAAAGCTTTAGCTTAGAAAGATTTCATTTTTTTATAAAAAAAAACCCCACATGTATTTAGAAAGCTGAGTGATTTAGGTATAATATTAGCACCTTTAGTTTCCAGAATTATAATGAAGCGGTTTGTAATGTCAGTGGGTGTCTTGTGTGTTTTCTTAGCACTTGTTCTGCAGAACAACTCAAGCGGATCAGTGCTGGCCCTGCTGGGAGCAAAAATCCCCAAACGTTTATGGAGGAAAAGGCACTGGTGTGTGGTTAAATACCATAAACAATTCTACTTAAATATTTCATCCTGAAGGCTTTGTCAGGGTCAAAGGCTTGTGAATGTTATGCTGCAGAGAAGTGCTCACCTGGACCCAGGTGCTGCTCTTGTGGCTCACACTGAGGGTCACAATTACACCCTGAGCTCTGGGTGTGCTGTTGGAGTTTATCTGACATATATTAAAGTATAGTTGACCCTTTGGAAAGAAAAAAAAAAAAAAAAGGTTTATTCTACTCATTCAACTTCTTTTTTTTTCTAACACCAAGCAGGGTGTTGGTATTTCTAACACTAAATGCAGATTTTCTTGTCTTGATTCCTTGGTTGGTACCTATCCCTCCATGTCAAAGAATCAAGCAAGTGTTTTTCACACTCTCAGAAGATAATGATCTACTTCCTTTAGAAGTACTTTGCTGTTTTGAAAAGTACTACTTTTTCAGTATTGTCTTGAAAACGACTTAATGCTTGAAGTAGAAAATTCTATCTCTGCATTTTGACTAAAAAGTAGTTATGGGGTTTTTTCCTTGTTCAAGTATCTCCTATGAGATCCAGTTTCCCCATTTGTTATTTTTAATATTTCCATAAAATAAAAGGAGGAGTTTTCTTTAATTTCTTTCATGTGATTTTTATATAGGAAGGAGAATGAAAAATACTATGTGCTTTAGCTTTACTATTTCACAATTTAAACTCAATCTATGAAAAACTCCTTGTTAAAAAAATCAGTAAAGACTTTTATATTAAAAAAAAATAGATCTTTTAGTGGGATCATAACCTAATCAATAATAAAGTCTGGCAGTTTGCTTTACTTACAGATGCAATTCATGTGCACAGACCTGGCTGGGACAATCAGTGCAGTGTGTTGGGAGGAGGCAGCAAAATAAAATTATCCCTAAGCCTCTTCCCTGATTTGAAGAACTTAGTAAGATGGGAACAGACCCTCAGCAAATGTTTTGGAGTATCAGTGTGATTCTTACCACTCTTCCTTGAAGGGTTCTGTAGGTCTAGAATTCCTACAGCATGGCAGTACCAAATTTGTCATGTGTTGACGGAGGAGTTCAGGAAGCACACAAAAACGATTAATATAATCAAACAGTGTGTTCAATTTATTAAACAACTGGTCTAAGTTTATACAGTTTGACCCTTCCGGGTACGTGACCACATCAAAGTGATGAGATAACTCAGTCTGTCCACGCGTTTCATGCTGATAGAGCATTGGTCCCAACGTCTTGTCCACGCGTCCTGACTTCATAGTAAATCTCAGAGCCCCTCCTACTGGTCCGCCTTCGGGACTTGCCCAGAGACTTTCCCCGGGGCTTTCCAGCTTCCTTCTAATTGGTCACGCAGCACATCTCATCATGACCGAAAAATGTAAACTGTTCCTTTTTTAGCTATCCCCAAAGTCATGCTAAATGAGGCCTAGTGCATCTTAAAGCTGGTCGTACGGATTGTTCATGAGATGTCCATTGCCCTGTAAATACTCCACAATCATTCACTGCAGTTCAGTACTTTGCCAAACTGGAGGAGTGTTTGGTTGCCAGTGAGAGGCAATTTCAAGCTTTTGGTTCTCCAGACGCAAAGGCAGAGGATCTGCACTTTGTGTGGTGCTTCTTCCTGTGCAGTTTGCAGTGAGTGGGCTGGAACTCCAAGCTCTGGGCTACAAAAGACCACCCAGAAGACCTTTCCACTGTTCCACTCCAGCATATTCTGTCATGGGCTAAAAATGAGTCTCTGTTTTGTTTTCTTCTGTATGTTGTTTGGGTTTGAGTAATGTCATAGTGTTGGATGCAAGTTCTTTTAAATGCTTAACCAGCTCACACCCTCAGTTTTGAAGGCCAATTCTGTTCTAGAAAAGCAGTTAAACTGTACATTCATGGGGACTTGGTCACTTTTTTGTGTTGCTGAATGTCAGTGCAAGTGACTTATTCAAGACTTAACAGTTATTTATATTTTTAGACTGCTTTTATGCTGTTCTGTGGTGTGGGTCAAGCTTTCATTCCTGAGCTGTGTTAAGTCGAGCTCAATGCTCCACTTTCTCATTACTTGAAACCAGTTTAATGTCAGCCTGAGACACTCACCACAACTCTCTTCCTTTACCTGTCTTCAGCCCTCTATTCTCTGCTTTTTATCTGCGTTTTAGGCTCTTCTCTGAAACAGACTGTGCTTAAACCATAAGTTTCAGGGGATGTAGCCAGCTATGAAATGAAATTTTTATGTCCTGCACCATAGGAAAGATCATAATGAGATTGCTTTTGAGATATTCACAAGCACAAACCTCAGCATCAGTTGCTGAGAGAAGCAATTTGAATCCTTCTGTGATGCCTCCTGTAAGACTAAGGTTAAGGTAGATTAGACAGTCTCTGTCAAATTAGCTTTAAGCCTAAACTAATAAAATATTTGAGAGCACTTCTAAGGAGTAGAGCTGAAATAAAGTTGAAGAAAATCTACTGATACGTAATTTTCCAGGATCTATTTATAAATGGTCGTGTCTGTGATTATATTTAAAAATCAGACTGCAGGCAGTAATAAGCACTTTGGAAGGTGGGAAATCTCTATTAAAGAAACAATATGACACATTATTGAACTTACATAAGCAAATTGGAGGTCTCAAGGAAAAGATGGAAGAATTGGCTGGCTGATTACTGCTAGCTTTAAACATAAACCCGTTGTTACTTGTTTTACCAAACTGTGCTTGTAATCTTAAATAGTTTTATCTTGAGAAAGAAGACAGTTTTGGGAACATGGCAAAAGAGAAAGCCCAGGGAAATAGATGAGAGCTCTGGAGAGTTTAGTCATCTTTGTCAATGACGACATTTTCTCGAGGATTATTATGTAGTGAGCTAAAATGGAAAATTGGAAATGGGTTATCTGGAGAAACAGTGGGAATGGAAATGGGTGGAATGGCTTATGAGCATTTGAAAATGTGCTAACAATGGAGTATTCATTGATAGCCACATTGGCTTTACGCAGAATCTATGAGAGGAAGCACTAAAGGGAAGGCGTGAAGGAGGTTAAGCTAAAGATGAGATTAAATGGAAATTTGAAATTACCTTTCATGTGAAATCACAGAAGAAAGCAAGAGTAGGAGGTCCTGTCTTTATTAAAGACATCCCTATGTTTCCACTGAGCCTTGTGAAGTTGCATAGAATATTGTACAAAAATAAAGATTCTTTTCCAGCAGAATATTGCTCTTAAAAAAACCAACCCAAACCAAACAAAAAACCCCACATAGGTACACAAGGAAAAGAAAGTTGCTAAAGATGTGCCCAATGCTTTTTCAATCCCTAGCAGAGAAATAAAAGAAAAATAAAGGAGAAAATGTTCTTCATACGTGTCTGATTTTATAAATTGTTTCATTGTAAGGGACTTCAGGAACATTAGACAATTCTCTTAAAACTTTTAAAAGCAGAAATGACAGGATTTTCTTGGGTTTTGATTCTGCTGGGAAGAGGCTTCTGGTTCTTTCATGAAAACATGACCTCTTAACTGTAATTAACAGGAGACTGGTAATATTGGAGTATGTGCTGCTGGAATAGTGTGGCTATTGGAAGGTAGAATGAAAGCTTTTTCTCAGCAGCAATTTATAAAGATTAGTACAAGACTTCATGTGGAATTTAGTTATCTTAAATACTTTAAAGACTTACTGTGAAGTGGTATCCGATTGGGTGGAGGAAGAAGGAAATGCTTTGCAATAGAATTGCACAATTCACACTGCAAGTAGTAATCCTGGCATGGAACTCTGTGTGTGTGTCTCTAAAATACCACAGTGAAGCTGCTGTAATGGTGGGCTACTACTGAAAAGGTCAGTCCACATCCCCTCTGCTTCCAGCTACATATTCCTCTCCTTTCTGGTTACAGTGGACCAAGTGATTCTTCACTGGAGAATGAATTAGTTCATTGACTGGATCTAGCAGAAAATTATTTATTTGTGCAGTTCCTCTGTTTTTTATTGGAGGATTAGTTTTCCATCTTGTCAGTTCACTGAACCAACTCATCCTGTACCCACACAGCTGCCAATTGTGATGCAAAAAAATGCTGGGGAAGCCACAGGGAGGATTTTTGGATGAGGGGAGCAGGACCATCTCTTTAGGTAGCAGCTGATAGTTACCCTGGTTTGGAAGGAAGATCCATGACACACATTAATGTTACACTTGTTATAGTATTTGTAATGTTGTTGGGTTTTTTTATGTCGTTTTCCTTTTAATTTTTATAAAACCTTGTTTCCTTGTGATTTAAGATAATATGTTGAATTGTTTTCAGTCATTATAAGAAGCATAGAGGAAAACAATATCAAGCTGTAGTTTGGCAACTATAAGCAGGGTTCACTCCTTTTTTTTTGGGAAGGTAGAGAGGGGAAACTACAGATTAATGAACTCCACCCAAATACCACAGAGTGGAACAGGCAAAGAATTGGTTTGTTGAGTTTTCACTTTTGACACTTCAAGCTTCTGTCATGTTTTATTACTCATCCCTCATGTTCTGCTCAATCTGCTGCAAGACTGATGACAGTGAAACATGCAGTCCCTCCTGCCTGCTCTCCTCTTCCCCAGGCGTTCTTGTCCGCAGTGTCTGTCAGTACTGGCACATGTGGGGAAGTAGGTTAATAGGTTCATTCAATAATCCCTCTGAAAACAAGGGGTGTTTTTGTCAGTTTTGTTGTTGTTGTTTGCATGGCTTGCGTTCAGCCGATCCCTTCGGTGTTGCTCCTCGGCAGGACCACGTGTTGGGTAAGGGTGAGACTTCCCTTTCCCTGTCAGTGTAGCTTTAAATTATCTTGAATCACCAGTTTCTCTCTGAGAAACTACATCTCAAAGTAATAATCCTGAACTCTTCCACTCACTCATGAAGGCGCTCCAGCGGCTGTACAGTATTCCCTTTTGTCCCAGCTGTCTGCCTCTTCTTGGAGATCACCACTCCTCCAGCAGGCTTTGCCAACAGGGCTGTGTGCCTGCATCTCGTCTTGCTGCGTATCACAGTCTTGTGGATTCATGCACACCAAACGTCTCTGGATTTTAAGCCGGTGCCCTGAATTTAGGTGGGAGCAGCTGGGGCATGTGTATGCTCCCTCTGCCAACTGTGCAGCGGGGCAGGAACCTCCTGCAAAAGGGGAGGAAGGATACCTGAGGGTGGTGATGCTGTGAGTTGCCTCAGTGAGATTTGTCTGAACATGCCTGAGTTTCTTCTTATAGCTTCCAAACTGATTTATTTTCTGCATAGCAGAAGTCTAAGGGCTGTTCTGCTGTTTGCTGTGTTAACAATCCAGAGAAGTGGACAAATGATGAAATGAAATCTGACACAATTATTTTAATTAGTCAAGGCTGGAGAAGGCTGTGGAGAATTTCAGAGAAACCTCCCAGAGCTGGGTAGAGGGGCACTAGGGCTTTAAATGAAAATCGTCTGTTGATAAATGCACAGTATTTTTACAGAAAAGAGCAATTGCAGTGCTCATGCAACTGCTGAGTGAATTAACTGTGATCGGGGGAAAAGGCCAAGATATTGCTGCAAGGAATTGATTTGAAAATCTTTGTTCTGTAGCATTATTTATTGGAAAAGCAGAGTATATTAGAGGATATATGGAATGAAATAAAAAGTAATACCCACTGTCTTAAAGCCAACAAGTAAGTGGAACGCATCTTCAATAAAAGATTATGTACCTCATTATGCAAAATCCAGGTGAAGGAGAGCAGGAATACAGATGGTCCTGTAGCCGCAGTATAAAAGATTAAGCACATAAAATAATTTCCATATGAAGCAATCTTCACAAAGCAGGGACAAATTGAGTAATCTTTGCCTGATTTTGGTAGTTGCTTCTTATGTGAGGGCTCCAGTTGATTTAAATGCAGCTACTTAGCTGCATTCACAAGACCTCATTTGCCAAAGCCTTGTGGTTATTTAAGATATTATCATCTGTCATCATCCTTCCACCTCCCTCATTTTCCTCTCCCCTCTCAGTCTCTTGCTGTCACAGCTTAAGCTGATGGTTCATGTGGTTTTGAGCTGGTTCTGTACTTTGCACTGAGTGATGCTCCTTCCCCTGCAGACTCAGAGGATAGAGGGGCAGGGTCAAGGCTGACAGGGATGGTATTTAAAGCTGCAGTGAGCTAACAGTTTTATTTAGCTGTAGTGCATCTGCAAGATTTTGATGGCTGTAGGTCTTCAAAAGGTTGAAAATACTTCAGGCTTTGATAATAATTCATTATATTTCTGCTGAGTAAAGAATATATGACTTTTTTTTAAAAAAAATTGTTTTAAAGAACAAGCTGTTCCTCAGCTTTCAGCAGAAATCTCTTAGAACTAAGAGGAAGGTCATAACGTGACTGACCAGGAAGCTGAAAGATATGATGGTAAAGGTTTATAGCAGGATTTTTGAACAATTTGTAATGACTTGAAGTTACTTGGAGAGACCAATCTCCAGTGTGAGCTCAGAAATCTTGACGGTCTTGAGGGTGGTGGTGGTCATGGTGTTAGTTTTGGAAACCAAGTTAAAACATGAAATTATTGAACAGTAATTCTCCTGAGCTGTGCACTTCTGCCTGTTTTCTCTATTTTACTTCTGTATAACCAGCAAGATCAAGAGCATTAGTTATTCATTCCAAGACCTGTGTTATTGCACACTGTCACTGCATAAAAAGAACATTTGCTTTTAAAATTTGTATTTTTTTTCCAGATTTTTTTTTCTGTAACTAATGAAGTTTGAAGTATGTGAATCATGTTCCTGTATACATCCTGTACTCTAAGCAGTATTCTCTTATGTCATACAACCCTTGCTGTATCTGGAAAGGTCAATGCAAAGTTTAATTCAGCGTTGCTGATGGGTGACACTGCACTGGCTGACTGATACATTTAGATTTGGGAGGCACATGCAGGTTTCTCATGCCAGACTGGGAAAAGCTGTAGCGTGGGATTACAGCAGTGCCTTGCTGTTTCAGATCCTCACGCGACAACTGAGTAGTAGATTCCTTCTTTCACCATTTGTAAGCTGGAGAAAGGAATTTTATGTGGAGCTCAACCCCTGTCTTCTTATTTTATAAAAAACTCTTTAAAGTATAAACCCTGTGCTGTGTATCTTGCATGCACGTCCTCTTTCAGAACTGCAGGAAACAACCTTAAAAACTGATGGGAAAGGCTAACTGAAGTTGCCTGCTTATGAGATATTGGTTTTCTTTTAAAAAACTAAAATTTCACCATTAATATGGTTTTGATTTTTCTTCAGTGTCATCGGGAGAAGTTCTTTTGGTTGAAAAGCTGTTGTCTGTTCCTCCGTTTCTTATCAGTGGACACTTTCTCTGGAGGTAGAATCTGAGTCTTGTAGCATCAGTCTATAAAATCAGAGTGATTAATAGCTCAATTACTTCACATTAATTTTAGCACTTCTTGCCTTCAAGCAAATGCACACAGCATGTGTCACATGGTCCTTGGTATGTAAATAAATTGGTTGTTTCGGGAGCACCTTCTGTGCCTTTAGAAAGTGTGATGGGCGTATTTGCTCTCTGGGATTCAGATAGGTCTGAATTTTTTAAAAGCTCCTGCTGCAGCTTTAGGTTTTTTGGAGTATCACATTTTATATGTTCTATGCCATTTACAGCAGGAATTTTTGTGTTTTCTATTCTCTAGCAACTGTTCAAATGCAAATCTAGAGAACTCTGAATTTCTTGCATTCAGGATAGTGTGGGATTTCTGCTGTATGTAAAACACAGTTAAAATCTGAACCAAATACTTCAAAAGGAAGGAGGCTTTTTCCTCATAGAAGTCATATGCTTTGAGCTAGTCTGATGATTCTTTGGGGACCTTTGGAATGTTTGGAATTGCCAGGATTTGTGTATCGAGTGAAAACTTGGGTTCATACCTTGTAGGCTGAGAAAGTAGAATGTGTATCACAGGGGCTTGTAACAGATGGGGCCAACTCTTGGACTAAATAGTGCAGACCACAGGGCCTCTTGACAAGCAAAAACTTAATTAAAATGAAATTTGGTAGTAGGTAATGAGGACTGCACTGATCCAGGGGTTTGATTTTGCTCTCTGTGCTAGGCCGTGGGTAAGTTGAATAGTTCTGCTCCTCCAGAGAGATGCAGTTTGCTCTGGTTCTTACATTCTTTTCCACAGAACCACCAGCATTCCTTAAAAATACCTATTTCAAAGGAAAAAAAGAGTACTCCAATGTGTAACCTGGAATGATCCTTCAGGGTTTTTATTGGAACTTACTGACATTTAGAGCAGGACGGTCAACTTTAAAATGTAGAGCAATATTCCACAAGTCTGATCAAAGAGCTGTATTTCAGGTTCAAAATAGGATCCATTTCTGTACTTGGAAAACTTCTGTGAATGTTTTATGATGTGGTTGGAGTTCATCTGCCAGGAGAGATGCATCACTACATTGGAAATGCAAAAAATTTGCGCTGTGAAACTGTGAGAAGCTTTTCCTTCATGTGGGATGGGAGAGGGCAGGAGACAAGAACCGAAGTCCTGTCTCTGTCACTTTTTTGTCAGTTAGATTAGAGTATCTGATTTATCCTTCACTCACAAGCCTCCTGACTTGCTTTAGGAGCCCTTTTTTGCTTATCAGATTGGAAGAAGTGCTGTTTGACCTCTCTGATCTGCCAGTCATCTATTAGGACACCTCTGAAACCTAAAGGTTTCATGGGTGAGCTCTTGATATGGCTTAGAGTGACTTTAAAGCAATCATGCAATTGCCCACTTACATAAAGCTCCCCCAAATAAGTGTTTCTGTATTATTAATTTCACTAATTTTACTTTTATTGTGTGTGCCTGTGATAAGACTTCAGTTCATAGCTTTGTCTACGTTATTATATTTATAGTCCCCTCCCATTTGCCACTGTGATACAAAATTTGATTTCTTGAAGCCACTGATGTTTTCTACTAAGTATTTTTGATGAGCCACATTCATAAATGCATTTTTAGAACAGTGTAGTTTTTATGGTGCGGTTTGGGGGTTTTTTTTTGCTATCCAGACATTAATTTATTTATCCCTTAGTGTTACTTGATTGGTACATAAATGTGTGCCACTGAGAAGAGTAAGAGACAACTAGAAAGCAGGACTCCAAATAAGAAGGCAGGAAAGGGAGGCGTCATTGTTCAGTTTAGAAGGTTTTCTTTCATCCTTGCATTAGACTGGGGAAAAAAAAAATCAGTATTTGTATGAATTTATTGTCAGGCTGAAAAGACCAAAACCTTTCACTCTTCCTCAGGGTAATGAGTTGTAAGCTTCCTCACAAGTGCCCATCCATGAGGAGTTCTTTAACAGGTATTTAATGCTGAATTCAGCTGTCCTGGAGAGAGCTGGAGGTGGCGGTGACCTCTTTTACATTTCTGAGAATTTCTTTTTCAATGTGAATAGTAAGTTGAGTGAGATAGCCAAAAAAAAAAAAGAAAAAAAAAAGACGAATTTTCAATTTGATAAACCTTAAAGGAAGTATGTTGTGTGCTGAACAGACATGTTTCTCTCTAGGTCTTAACACAGGTTTTTTCCTCCCAGACTTCTCTTTGGATAAGTACTAAGGATTTTAAAATTCAGGTTTAGAGAGGCCAGTATTATGAGCAGGTTGGCTGGTGAGACTTGGTCAGCTTCACTTCTGCAGGCCCTTCTCTGCTGAGTTTTAGTGACAAAAAGGAGTGAGCTTACCCTAGGATTTTAAGAGCACATATTTCTGATAGAACTTGGCAGTTCAAGGGCTTGAGAAGCGTTTTAATCTTTTCTGCCCACCCAGTCTCTATACAAATGTAAATATGTCTGTCTTTAACAATTTGCCAAGAAATGTGGTTTTAATTTGTTAGCAGCAATCCCACTCCCTGCAGCTCTTTCAGAGTCAAGTCGCGAGTCTGGCAGTGCTTTGACGTTTTTCTCTGTCATGGTGTCATTGTTTATATGATGTCTGCTTCTGCTGTCCTCCCTTTTATGCCTGGAATATTTTTCTTTAATTATTTCACTGCCTAAAAGGAATTTGGGATTACTAGACAGGATGAGAGCAGATTAGCTTTTTTTACTGTTTCTTTAACAAGTCCTGAAGTTCCCATAAGAAATAAATAGGATTCCCAAAACAGAGAGCCATTTTTATTTTTTTTTTAATTAACTAAAATTATTAAGTCTAATAAAGAAAATAAAGGAAGTAGCGCCAATAATGGCTGAGTGTCTTAGTAGTATATGGAGTGCCCACTGTTGTTACTTATGAATCTCTCTGCCTTCTATTGTGGACTTATTCCAGCCTTAGGGAGTTTACATCACTCCTAATAGCAAAAGGCTCTTTGGTTCCCACAGAGTCTTTCAAAGACTGACTCATATGCCTTATGTTAATTGTTCAGCTCTCAAAATACAGCACTTACAGGGTGTGGTTCCAAGGGGAAAATCTACTGTACTTGGAGGGCATGTTCAGAAGTGTTTCACATATAAATCATTTTGATTTTTAATTTTTTTCATGCCTTAACCCTTTTCTGTCACCACTTTGTGCGATAAGTTATTTGAAAGCAAAACAAAAGGTTGGTGATAGCGTGGTGAGGGAATGTGTTAGTCCTTCACTTCTGGAGTATTAACTCCAGCCTGACTTAACTCACAGGTGACATGACTTGGTCATCTTTGCCTGTCTCCAGGGTCTGCCCTTCACACCCTGTTTCGGATCAGATACAAGTTAGAACTGAGGTTATTGCTTATCTGCAGGCCTGAGTGTGAACAGGAACTGCCCCCAGTTCTCCCCTGGATTTTGTAGCAAGTTCTACTTTCCACACGTACAAGAATTCCCTTAGTGGGCTGGGGATCCTGGCTGTGTTGAGGTCTGAAGAAGGTTTTAACAGACTTCACCTTACAGCAGAAACTCAAATGCTTCTTCTGCTTGGGCTCCCTCTCCCTGGCTGAGTGTGAGTGCTCTCCAGCTGCTTTGGTACAGGAGCATTGTGCAAGAGCCTTCAGTCCAAGTTGTGTGACTTACTGGAAATCAGAATAGTTTCTCCAGGCCTTGCAGTCTGTCTTCTCTTAAAATTAGCAAAACTCTTGAGTATCTTAATAATATTCCAGTCTTTAATAGTTTACAAAGTACGAAAATGTATTTAGTCAAACTAGGGGAACCTACCTGTAACAAGAATAGAAGCAGCAATTAATCCCTCAGATTAAACTTGTTAAGCTTGATTTCTGGGGTTGAAATCACGTTGCAGGTAAGTCCTATGTGTTTTCTGCCTGCTGTAAACACACTCCTTGCACAATTAGTGGACAGCACTGGATGGATCTCTCAATACACACACACACACGCATTTTCGTGATTTGCCTCTGAAAGGAGGCTCAGAACGGCCTTAGTTTTAAAGTGCTGAAATGACTTTACTTCTTTGCCTGACTGCCCTCCTGTTTACAAAACAGGAAGCTGTTTTCACTGGCTATTTCTTCTGGAAAGAGTATGGAGGTTTCCTCCATCTCCTTTAAAACAGAAATAAAATGGGTAGGGCTTAATCTCCCCTAAGTGACAGGTTCCTGAAGGGTTTTCCAGGCAGGAGTCGTGTACAGGCTTTGGCTTTGTGCCTCCACAGGTTCTTCCATACCACCTGGTTCCAGTGTGTTCTCTTCATGGCACAGAGCAAGGAATGAGCTAAATAAGCCCTCCCTGTGTTTGCTGAGTCCCTGTCAGAGGTTGCATCGTTCAGGCTGATGGAGAAAAGTGCTGTCAAAGCCAAGCAGATGCACAAAGCCTCTTCTCTTCTTGCCTTTACCACGTTTTTTTCCCTCTCCTCCATAGCCTCAGAGATAATACTTTTTTGGAGTATGTGGTAGTTAACAGTGAAGTCAGCAAATGGCCCTTCTCTGATGAAGATTGTTTCATTGTGAAAGGAAATGCTCACAGCTTGAAGAAAAAGGGCATTTTCCTTCCCTCCAGCTCACCCCAACCTCGTATTATGTAAAACCATGGTGCTGCTGTTAGTTGAGACCAGAAAGAATTCCCTTGTTGTCCTGTAGTAGCCAACCACTACAATCTGTGAGTTTAAATGGTAGAATTAAAAGCTTTAACCCTTGCTTTCTTCAGGGAGCAAATACCACTCTGTGTTTTTCCTAAGTATGGAAGGCTATGGGAATTCCTCTGAGAATAAGCATAGAGACCACTGTGCCAGTCAGTCTCGTTAGAAAAAAAACTCACTGACAAACATGCCTCTGTCTGCAAGAGAGATTCCTGGCATTTATCACAGTTTGAGCCACAAAGATGTCAAATATTTGCCAGCAGTTTCTTCAAGCTGGTTTGGAAAGCTCCATCCTTTACACTGCAGTCCTGTTTGTTTGTGGTGTATTTTAGCATGTTGGTTGGGAGTCTGAAAGGGGAGGGAGCTGACTAGACTCCCAAATATTAAAAGATTAAAAATAATTGTTTCTCTTAGACTGCTCAGATCAAAATAATAAAGAACAGCTGTAAGTCTGAGTATTAGAAACAGAGTTTTCTGTTGAATAATTACAGCTTGATGTGTCATATTTTGAACCTGTGTTTTCTTTTGGAGCAGAAAGAAGAATTTTCCAATGGGACATCTGAATATTTTAGTGAATCTGCTGAGAACAAGAAGCTTAAGATCAGTCTGAATGAACAAATAAAGCAAGACATCTTGAAAAGAATGTATGTCGCTATTCTTCCTAAGCTTTTGAATTTATAATGGGTAGAATTTGGGTTGGTAGGATCTAGCCTATGTAACACAATTTCAAATAATACAAACTGTTCTACAAAAGATTGTTTTAAATTGCTAAGAGACTACTACTCTAGTGGGGATAAGGAATTAAAATGATTGTCGCAGTTTTTTACAGCATGGAGAAAGCTCTTACAACCCGCATAGATATCTCACATAGCACTGGGCAGGATCAAAACAGGCTGTTTTTTAACTTGAATGAAGTTCTGAGCCAAAATAAATATGTGATGCTTGAATCTGGTGAAAAACACTTTGCAAATACATTGTTTTGTTCATTTTGAGAATCTGGACCTTTGGTCCCCGTTCAAGTGACAGTTTTAGACTCTAAATGCAGACTCAGTACTTGGGCTTAAAGTTGATCTTATGGCCTATGTGAAATCTGGATTTTTAGGTAACACACTGCCAAGGGGTGCTTATGTACTGCCACTCCATCATGTCCCTTGTGATCCCATTTTCCTGTATAATTCCTTTTAGAATATCATCCACTTGCATTAACTAAGTCCTTCCCAGATGAGCGATCTTGATACGAGATGAGCAGTGGTTAACTCCAAAGTAACGCTTTGAAATGTCCTGGGAAAGATTCCAGAGGAACATTCTAAAATAGAGATTAGAAGCTCTCCCACAGAGACACACTGGCTGCCTCTCCCTGCCAGCCCCCTCTGTCCTGTAGCTATACATTATGCATGTGGATATATGGGAATGGTTTGGAATCATTTAGGCACTTATGAAATGCTATTTTATCAAGCCAGTTCAGGAAGGAATTCAATATACTTCTGCTGTGTTGACCTTTAACATCTGCAATGAATCCTGTTCTGCCTCTTGGAGTAGAATGTGAACTCACTCCTTCATGGCTTAGTCATTAATAAATAGGGTTCTCCCCTAGTGCAGTGGAAAATCAGGTTGATATTATGCACACTAGACAAACATTGCTGCTTGTCAAGATGACATACAGGGATTTTTCCCATGTTCAGAAAGGGGGTGGCCATAGTGGTGTTCCGGGGTTTGGAAGAAGAGCAAATTGAGGCAGTAAAGAGTTGTCTTTTTTTTTTTAAATTTAAAAAACAAACTTCCTTTTTATTGCAGTGTGAAAAGGACGAAAACAAGGAAGAGTAGTGCAAGCCAACCTCAAATCAGCAAGGGCTCCAAGAAAGTGTATCTTGGCTCGGGGGACTCACAGACAGAGAACAGAAAGAACGACTGTCAAACTTCTCTCAGTCTTTGCTCTGATGTGAAACGTCAGAGTCCAGGTCTGCTGAAGGACTGCACAAATACAGCTGGGAGCAGCTTGGAGCTTCCTGTTTTAGAGCTGGAAAATTATGTTAATCAGAGACAGGCAGATGATGTTAGCAGCCAGAAAAAACCTTGCGCTCTGGACTGGTTGGAGTCGAGTCTTCTAAGTGAGAACCCTACTTGCAGCTCTGAGTCAGCACTGCTGGGCCCAAAACAAAGTCAAAAAGTGGCCAAAACACAGGCTCAACTAAAGAGCTGTGGTTCAGAGGAGAAGTTAGAGCAATGCAAAAAGGTGTCCTCTAAAGGGACTCCTTTAATTTCTGTCGATACAGAAAGGAGTAAGTACAATGCTGATTGTTTGAGTTCATTCCTGGAGGAGAAGACCCTCCTTAATTCCAGGTTTTCTAAGCAAGACACGGCAAAGACTGCAGCTGACAAGCAATCATTAACTTGGACAAAAGAACCCTCCCAGCCTCTTCCTGTGAGGAACAGTAGAGTGCAGACAAGCCAAAATGAGCCAAGCACAGCCACTGAAGGGTTGCCTGCAATGCCAGCATTGAGTCTAGAACTGCAAGCTGTGTCTTCTGAGAAGCTTACCCAAAAAAGAAAAAAAGAACCTGAAAATGGTCTCAGGAGGTTAAAACTTCGAAGGCTTAAGAAGTCGTAAGATCTGAAGTATTACCTTGATGGCACAAGTGGTCACCCAAATCTGTGTGTAAGCAAAAAGTAGGAAGCAATTAAAAATTATGGAAAATCATAAAAATTCAAAATTAGAGAACGCAGTTTAAGAAATTTTAGTTAACTAAGTATGTTAGTCATTTGGAACCATAATGAGGATAATCCTTTGAAGTCCTTATGAATTAAGACATTAATATTGCATGAACCAGTGTCATATTTATAGAAAGAAAAATCTCAGTATTTACTAAGCAAAATTTTAGATCTGGGCAATGTTTCAGTGCTATTAAAAAGTCATATCAGCTGATGACAGCAAAATAAAACCCCTCTCCTGGTCTGTTAGCAGCTGTAGTTATTCAGTGTTTTGCTTGTTTCTGAACACACAGTTTATTTTACTAAAAGTTAATCCTCTGTGCTAGGAAGTTCATGGTTTATTCACATGATCTTTACATCAATGAGGCAAATTGAGCTTATTTCAAATAAATCTTTCACCGGGATTAGTAGCTGATAATTCGAGGCCCACCTTTTCAGCGAGGTTTCAGAATAACTGCAGTTTTCTGCTTGTTCAGTTTTGATATGAACATTTATTTCTGGCCCACATTGTGGGTACAAGTGATCATGCATTCAGTCTTCGGAAATATGAAGATTGGGTTTATATATTTAGATTTATATAGTTATACCTGGATGTGCAAACATTGCTCTGGGATGAAGTTCAGGCACAAACATATGGACATGCATTTATTTTTCCAAAATCAGGCCCTGCTTGTGTGCAAGGACAACATGCAGGTTTTCATGTGTTAGTGATACCCCAGTTAGTTCTAACTTTAAGACAGAGGTCATTTTTCATTGCACAGTACTTTTTCATGCTGCTTTTTAAATTTATATGCTAATGAGCTAAGGAAACGTAACTTTATTTCATGTCTGTCTTTTATAAAGGTGTAAAATAAATTTATGAGCAATTTTCTTTCATAATTCTCTTAAAATCAGTGTGACTCCAGGCGCTGAGTGAGCAATGCCCTGGCAGCCAGGAGGGGCAACAGTGTCCTGAGGGGCATCAGGCAAAGCATCGCTGGGTGAGGGAGGAGATTGTCCCTCTCTGCTCTGCACTGGGGCGGCCTCACCGTGAATATTGTGGCAGTTTTGGGTGCCACAGTATAAAAAGATACTCAGCTATTAGAGAGTGTCCAAAGGAGGGTCATGACGGTGGGGAAAGGCCTTGAGGGCAAGTCATGTGAGGGGTGGCTGAGGGCACCCCTTGGTCTGTGCAGCTGGAAAAGAGGAGATGAGGGGAGACCTCACCTCATGAGGGGAAGAGGAGGGCCAGGCACTGATCTCTGCTCTGTGGGGACCAGGGACAGGACCTGAGGGAATGGCATGAAACTCTATCAGGGGAGGTTTAGGATGGGCATCAAGAAAAGGTTGTTCACCCACAGGATGGTTGGGCACTGGAACAGGCTCCCCAGAGATGTGCTCGTGGCCCCTGTCTGAGTTCAAGCAGCATTTGGACAATGCTCTCAGGCAGAGAGTGGGATTGTTGGGGCTGTCTTTGATGATCGTTGTGGATCCCTTCCCACTCAGCATATTCTACAATCCTGTGATTTTATCTGAAGCAATTTAGAAAAATCTCACTGACATTTACTTAGGACTGTGGATATCCTCATTGGGGTTAAGAAGATGATTCACATCCATGAGCATTAGAGCTGGTGGTGTAACACTGGTCCCGATGAGAGCTGGCAGTTTACAGCAAGGCACTGTTGATTGTACAACTTCCTTCTGCAAGAAATCATTTCTGTTCTTGCTGTAAAGAGAGAAAGATTCTGCATCTGTCTAGAGGATGTGTTCTCTTTTTTCTCGCAGCGGTTTGTGCGATGTGTCTCAGTGCTTTGCAGTCAGGTTGCTAACCCTTACCCAGCTTCAGGCTCTGCTAAGAGATCTTTCCTAGTAACAGCGAAACTAAGGCTGCCAAAAAACCTGGTTTGGAGGAAGAAGAGCTTGAGGTATGTTTACTGTTGTCTTTTTTATGGACTGGAGATACTGGGCCAGGAAGGGAGTAAAAAGCCCCTTTTTGATGGACTTGAGAGAGGTGTAATGACATTTAATGAAGTATTTATCAGAAAAATAGTTTATATTAAAGTTTTAGCATAGATAAGTGTCAGAAACCAGAGGGCAACTACATATAGTTTTTATCATCCCATAATGTTATTAAGTGTGGTTTAACCTTATAATTACAATTTATTTGTAATCTTATGGGGGGCTTGGATACATTAAATTTTCTCACAAGGGCAAAGTTGCATCATTCCTGCTGCCCTTACAGACTCTCTGGGTTTGAGGTTCTTTGGAGCTGTGTATTTAGAGCTTAAAAAGTTGTGTCTTAGATCCCCTCAGAAATGCAGTTATTCAGGGAAAAAGCTTTGAATTCATGGTCATTTCTGGATTTTAGGTGGTGTTGCTGCTCAAAACTTGTTTCTGTTGTGTGTGCAGCAGGACTTTTACAACAGCTTCCCTTTTGCAAACCTGGTGTGTGCTTTGGGTCCTGCTGGGACACTCAGGCTGTGTCATCATGTCTTTTATCTCTCTGTTTTAAGCCCAGGGTCTCTTCTCAGACTTTGCTTTTTCTTTATTACCTGCACCCAGAGGACTGGCAGAGGTGTGGTCTAACCTGCTCTTGAACCACAAACCTGATTTCCTAAATCAGATTTAGGGGGAAAAAAGAATCTGGAAACTGAGCTGCTTCCAAATCTTGGCTGTGGCTTTCTGTGACCAGCTTGCTTCTGAGCAGCATGAGCACACCTTTCTGTTCAAAGTAAGGAATGTTTAAGGCCCTGTTCTGTTCTGAAACTGCCATTGAAGCACAGAAACAGTACCTTTGGTTCAATTTTTTATCTCAAACCAGCCAGCTTTGGTGGATTTTTATTTTTAATGAGTCATCTGGTTCATTTGGTCTGTGCTCTTTGCTGATAGTGAAGCAGCCCTTTCCTAGCGAAACACTTTCTGTATGTGCAGACAATTGTTTCCATTATTCTTTACATCAAAGGAGTTAGTTTAGTGAACTTTTGTGTTTAAACACACATCAAAAACTAGCCCAGCCTTTTACATAATCGTTTATAAAGAGGAAGCAGCTGATGTAAAATCTCCCTTGCCCAGTGTTGATCCAGAGGAAGGTTTAAAGCATCCCAAGAGTTACTGCGAGCACTAGGCTTTGTGTTAATTCTGGTGTTATCTGCCAGGTAAGAACCCAAACTTTCCTTGCTGCAGAAGGTTTTGACCAAGTGAGATGTTAAGGAGCCATTTATTTGGTCAGTGAGTTCCTACTCTCTCGCCTTGGCTGACATTTTATATCATCACCCATTGGCTTTGGACTGGAAAATGGATTCTTTCTAAAGAAAAAAATAATGAAGGAAATACTATTCTGTTTGCAGTGGGAATAAGAAAGATGTAAAATATAGACTTTCCCAGATTGCATGTTATGAGTAGCTATCTCTTGGCTGTATCAGTACCCAGTGAGAGGTTTTGTTCTGCATTAAAACAGGCTGCGGCAGAGGCAGTAATGCTGAGTCTCTTTGCCAGCAGTGGGAAGTGTGGGTTGGCCTCAGAAATTAGCTTTAATAAAAGGCACTCCTCACTTCTCAGCTTTGTGCTTTTTTCTTCTCTAATGAGCACTAACTGGCTTCCCCTCACCTGTGTGAAGGAGATGATGGGGGCTGGGGGAACAGCAACCCAGGAGCCTTTCATCAGAGGGATATCAAAGCAGCTGAACCTGGAGGGAAGTGCATGTGCTTACCCTGACGGCTGGGGCAGCACTGAGGGAAGTTTTCCAAGGTAAAGCCAGCTGGTTAAGGAACTTGTACTGCAGATTCTTGAGTCAACTCATTTCAGTGTTTCTGTCCACCTTTTTCTCCTCAGACAATTAAAATGAAACCTGGTAGTGCATGGCCTTGTCGTTTCCACAGTGGTAGGGAGGTGGTGTTTTTAGATGGGGACTCTGTTTGGTGTTGGCTTAAGCTGAGAAATCCTGAAAGAGTTGTGGAAATGACATAGTCTTGCAGGGCATTTCAGCTGTAACCTGGAAATTGTCCAGGGAATTAACCACAACTGTCCTCATCATCATGGCTAGGCTTTGCGAACGAAGATTTGGGAAGGGCTCTACCCACGCTTGCTACAAGCGCGCTGATGGC
>JAWMRA010000113.1:343065-382299 GCA_035584735.1 Pseudotriccus pelzelni | reverse complement strand
GTTCTCAAAAGAAGCAGCGGCGTCATAGATCTTGTGTCTCCAGGCCTCCCGACTGGAGGCCAGAGTAGACCAGTGGAGGTGATCAATGTTGCCGAGTCTGAGGGATTGTTTCAGAGAGTCCTTGTACCTCCTCTTCGGGGCTCCTCTCTCGCAGCAGCCAGTGGCGAGCTCACCATAGAGCGCAACCTCCTTTACTATCCAAATAAATTATTCCAGAGCTGGGCATCTGTTCCTGTGAGAGCTGACAGTGCACCTTGTGTTAATGAGGATTTCAGTGATTTCTTCCCATTCTGTCCAAGTTAAATCCTTTAGTACAGTAGTAGGAATTGGTGCTCTAGAGCTCCATAACTACTTTACTTGCTGTCACCATAATTATCTTTTTTATTTATACATAAGGTCTTTAAAGAAAAGTATCTTAAGCTCTCATTCTAGAGCTGGGCATGCCCCTTTTTAATATTAATACGATCTCACAGCTCTAGAATAAAAAGAATAGAGATTTATTTCTCCACCCTGCAGAGAAACAGGTTTGAAACAATTTGCACATCACAGGGAAGGTGCTCACCAGCAGATCTGGGCTGGAGCTCCAGTCTGATGCCCTTTCTGATCCCACATGGCTGCCCAGTGCTGGAGAAGCAGCTGCTCAGCCATTCAGATCCTGCACCCCTTTCCTCCTCCTCTCCCCCACAAACTGGAATTCATCATTGCATGGTTATTTTACTGTTTTCCCCTCTTTGGGGAGCAATCACTGACCTTTCAAAGCAAACTGTGTGCACTGGCAAACAGTAATCATGATGGCCACTGAAAAAAGAGGAAGCCAAAAAAATCTTAAATATACTTAAACTTGCTTCCTTTAGGAGGAGAGGGGGAGGTTACGTAATCACTTCCATCTTCTGGGGTGGAAAAGGCTGAATTTGGTACTTCCCTTGTCAGAACTTCTCATCTTTGCATGCACTCCCAAAAACATGAAGGCTCTGCCTTGTGACTCCACAGATAGCAGGGGCAGCACCCTGGGCCCCAGAGAGCAAGGGAGGCAGGGCTGGATTGAGCCTGAGGGCTGGGGATAAGGAGCAGAATCAGGAATCTTGAAGGAGCCACAGAGAGCATAACCTTGTACCTTTTCTAGCTCGGCAGGGAGCTGATTAATAACATGAACTCTTGGTGTGCAGGTGATGTGTCTGTGGAAGGGAAAATGGTTTCATCAGTCACATGGCTTCAAGGTGCAGGTCTCGGGTTTGGGGCCCAAACTGGTTCACAGTGGAGGTTTCAGGTGTCCCAGTGCTCTTGGCTGCCCTTGGCTCCTGTTAGCTGTGCAGAGGGAGCCGTTCCCAAGGCTGGTGTTCCCCTGGTGACAGGAATATATATTGGCATTCAGGCTGATGTAACATGCACCGTCAGCACCTTTCCCAGTTCCCTCTACGTAAGACGGGCCCTTTCTGTGCGGAGGTACAGAGCTTTGATGTGGCTGTGCTTGAGCTGAACCGAACCCAGATCTGGCAGGTTCAATTAGCTAGGTAGGCAGAGCAAAGCTGAAAATGCGAAGGGGAGTAATTTTATTTTATTTATTTTATTTTAGTGCCTGTGTTTAACTGGCAGCTGAGGAAACACGTATTTTTCAGTCCTTAGATGAAGGAGGATCCGAAGAACAAACATGTAGTAGCAGTGGGAAACTTCTGACTAGACAGAATGTGTCTTCCCCCGGTAGTAAAGTGTGAACTGGCAAGGAATGATTTCCACAAAAATAAATGTGCCTTGATATTCTAATGGGGAAGCCTTAAACTTCACGTTTCTATTTATTTTCATGGCAACGGAAACCACTTCCTAGAGCAGCCCCCAGCGTGGTGGTGGATCTGGGCTTTGGAGGACTGGTTTTGTGCTACATTCACCAGTGCAAGTTTTGGAGCTACCACTGAGATATGAGGATTAATTAATAAATACCATTACAGCAATGGCACAGAATTTTCTTCCCTCCCTCTGTACAACTCGTGCAGTTCTAATTTTCTTACACCATGAGGTAGCAACGAAATCAGCTCTGTGGGAAAAGCAAGTTGTGTGTGGACGAGCTCTGCAGTAACAAAACCTCTGCCTGGTCCACAGAGCACTGTGGAGCGCAGGAAAGGCTGGAAGTAAATAAATGAACACTGTGTTCAGGGCTCTGACATATTTTGAAGCTTGAGGAACTCGGGTTTTTCTTTCATTGAGTCTTCAGAGACCTAAACAGCTTTGTCACTATGTGCAATGATTAAGTCCATAATTAGAATTTGCCTCAGTTAGGTTTTGAAGAAGCCTGTTCCAAGGACTTGCAAATGCTCTATTTTTTAAAAATATTTTTGCTTGATTGAAGGCAGGCTCAAATTCCTACCAATTCAGGTACGTTTCAGCCATTTGGAAGGAGAGAGTTGTTTCTGTGTCATTAAATTTGAGACCCACGTGAACAGCAGACTTCAGGATAATGGTTAATTCAACATTAAAAGCATGGGAAAGCATTCAGGGAATAGCCTGGCTTTGCACTTTGGAGGCAGGTGGAAGATTCTATCATGTTTAAGTGGCTTTTTTGGACATGCCATGTTTGCTCTGTTGCAGATTTAGAAGCCAGGGAACAAAGGGAAATAAACCCTTGTGGGATTTTTTTGATGAGGAATTATTAAAGTGGTCAGATGAAGCTACTCTTGTTGACTTCCCGTTCAGCAGGCACTAAGCTGACAAGGATCCAGACACATGATCGGGAAGAGTAAGAGCAGCCCCCCACCAAGGTAGCACAGCCACAGTGGAAACCTCCTTCTGAAGTGAGTTTAAAATAAAAAGTAACACTAATCAGATTTTATAAATTTTTTTAGACAGCTGTAAAGAAGGTACAGAACAAAGTATTTCTCACTGTCAGATTTTGCCAGTGTTTGTTGTATTCATATTACAGCAATCTTTATATAAAATATCTATTTATTTACCACAAATACGGATGCAAAGCCTAACCTTGCAGAGGGTTGGTTTAACTCTTTTTCAGGTTATTTGTTATTTGTTAATAGTTCCTTCAGCTTTAGTCCCTTCCCAAAACAACTTTGCAGCTTCATCAGAACATGCCAAAATCAGAGCAGACCATGAGCCAGCCAACCCCTGCAGCTCCCCAGGTGTCCCCTTTGGGTGGGAGGGGCAGCATTAGTTCAGCATTCAAAGCCATTGCGTTGAGTATTTTAAGAGTTTATTTTATGCTTTACAAAGCACTTTTTGCCCATCAGAAATCAGCAGGATCTGTGGATCCCTTCCCAGCCAGGTCAGCACTTTGGATCTTGCCTAGCTACTTAGATTTGGTTACATCTGGGGGCAGCTCATTGGCCCGAGCAGAGTAAACTGGTTGCACAATTGCAGTCACACCATCATCCTCTCAGGAATACACGGAGCAACATCGGCCAAGAGACAGTGCGAATGAGGGACATGCTGCTTTCAAAGCCCTTCAATCCCATCGGGAGCCAGAAGGGAACATGTAATCATCTCACAAAAAACTGACTCCACCAAAGGCAGGGGCAGGCCTTGGAAACCTACAGCAGCACCTGCCCCTGCATTTGCACATACGAGCAGCTGGGAGCACCTCCAAGCTCAATAATCTCCACGCTCTTTTATGTTTTCATACAAAAAATTTAATAAATATTACTTTTCAAGATTTATTGCCAGGAACAACACATCAAAGATGCATTTTCATATAACACTAATATCACAATACAAGGTATCTTCATGATCTCAATGGTTAACCACCGAGATGACTATGTTTATAAGCCTTTTGATCTTAAACATCGTATTAGCACTTTGATTTCCTCACTTGTTAAGGCGGGCAGTGTAATCTATGGCAAACCTACACAGTGATCTTACTGGACATTCTACTGTTCAAGTATTCAACAACTAGCTTATTAGAATACTCCCTAAATGCAGTAGATTACAAAAAAGTCAAATCTACAAGTGGTTCAGTATTACATATTTCATGGTGAGAAAAAAAATAATTAGAATTTACAAAATAAGATTGCTGTGTTTCCAACTTCACACGCTAATTTGATATTTTTAATTACATGCAACCACTCACATTTCATCTACATAAAGTAATAGCTCAGTTTTGTTCCCTTAAACTGCTTCTTAGCAGATTATCTGCCTGTCACTCGGTTTTCAAGTCTAAAGCAGCAAAAAAATTTTCTAGTCTAATTCTCTAAACTGCCTCAGTCAGTACTTACAAAGAGTCTTAAAGTGATACTATGGAAGGTGTTTCAAACATTTGACATTGTACAAAAACCAGCATCAAGGCATAAAAGCCCATCCTATTAAAAATAAACTATTTTAGAACACCTTAGTTTTGGCATATAGGCAACATGTAACAAGAAAATAAATTCAAAATAAAGAAGCCACGAGCTTACAATGCTATCAAAAACCTTCAACTCTAAACACATACATATAAATAAAAAGGAATGATATTTTAAGGCTCTTGATTATTAAGTTAATAAATCAAATATACACAGTGATTAATAAAAAAAGAATTATTTACATATCTATACAAACTTCTATTTTTGACACATTTTCCTCTTTAAATTCTTCATTTACCAGCAACTGCTGACAAGTTCCCCCCCCCAACAAAAATACAATAAAAAAATAAATAATAAACTTATTTTTGATAGTTGCTGTGGTTCCGAGCTGCAAAGGCACTTTCAAATACAGAACTAGTTGAACGTCACCATAAAACCAATATACAAAAAACTCAAATTCAATAAATATAAATAAAATGTATTATTCTAAAGAAACTGTATAAATCAGAACATCTGGCAGAAAAAAGGAAAAAAAAAAAAAGAGCACTAAGGAAGAGTAATAAGGCTATGTAATACCTTATGGAACGTTTCCATGATGGATCAGCTGCAGCTGAATTTATGGGAGGGCACTTTTGACTAGTTTTGCATAGATGTGAAATGCAGCACTTGGTATTCCAGCCAACCACAGCAACTATCATTGCCAGTGTAAGCCAGCTTGTCCAAACTTAAATTAACACAGGGATTCTAAGTAAATAATAGCCTTAGACTCAAATATTACACAACAGTTTAAGAACTACAAGCTCTTGAGTGCCTTTATAATGATACTTAAAGGCCCTGCATGGCAGCACCCCACCGTCTGCTATACGATGTACTCCATCCGATTTAGGCTTTGTGCACTTTCCAAGTCTCTGTTGTCCTGTTTATTTGTCCAGTGTGGGTGTTTTGTAGGGGTGCTGTTGGGGGGCTTTTCATCTCTGTCTACCAAAGTGTAGGCTGGCTGCTTGGCAAATCGGGCCTTCTGCTGGTGCTTGTCCATGTCATCCTCCTCCACCTCGGAGTTGTGTGTCCTTATTTTGGCGATTTTTGAGTTTTTGTTTTCGTAGTCTTTAATGGGGACAGTGTTTGCTCCGTGTTTCTCAATGGGGTTTTTGATCTGGTTCAGCTGCTCCCTCACGTTGTTGGTGGTGTTGTCGTCAGAGGCCGTGTGAGTGTGGCTGCTCTGCTTTCGGCGCTTCCGGATGCACCAGTAAAACACAGTGACCAGGCAACAGATCCAGGCTACTGTTAGGACCGAGCTCAGTAACGGCACCAGGAAATCTGGAAGAGACAAGAGAGCAGTTAGTCTTGCTGTGAACCAAGGGGACCAGCTCCAGGCTTTCTACAAAGAAAACCAATCATAATTCTTAAGCCTTGATTTTCACTAATTTCTCCATGAGGAGAGCAGCAGCCACTTTAACAGGTCAGGCCACTGTTTTGGAGCGTTTTCAAAACCTCTGTGGTTTCCTTAAGTAAAAAGATCCTGATGCAAAGCTGCCCCGTTGTTCCCAGTGAACAGGGCTTAGGAACAGAGATTCCAGACTTCCCTTGGAAGGGGCTATTCTAGTCAGGGCAAGGGTACAGGAGTTTGGGGACAAGGCCCAGCTCACCTGTTTTGCTCTTCACTGGCCGCCGCTGCACCCTGACTTCAGCCACCGCAGCGATGAGGGTGTTGTTCCCGTCGCGCTTGCTGACCAGGTCGATGATCTTATCTGTGATGTCCTTAATTGGGTTTTCATCCTCCCCAGTATCTTCTGCAGACTGCAGGACGAGGCACACAATTAACACCAAATGCCACATCTGCTGTTTATAAACTTCCAAGGTCACTTAAGGCTCTTGGTGCTTTTAGCACATAAAAAAATACCCAACCAAAAAGGCTGGCTATGGCTATGGGCAGAAACTGATCATGCATAATTTTTGTCTCCATGCCTACAAAGACCAAAAATCCCCCCCAGAAAGCAAGAATGTAGCATAGAAATGTTTTACTTCCCCCCATTACAGTTGCCCCCAGATGGCAGCTCTCAGGTATGCACATGTCACCAGGATCCCTTCCCTGTTCTTAGAGGCAATCAGGATGGAAACTAAACCACAAGAAGTGCTGACAAAGCCAGGAATTAAGATTTTTATGAAATCCACATGTTGCATACATATCCAGACAATTAACTACTGAGACATTTAAAAATATTCCAGGAATACTTACAATAGCAACATGGATTTCATTATTTGCCAAGTGGGAAGGCTCACAGGTAATATAGATGGAATATTCAACAGAAAGATTCTTCAGAATATTCAGATTCCTCAATTCACTGCAAACATGCTCTGTGGTAAGGCCCTGCAGGACACAAAAAAGGTGTTGGTTTTTTAAAATACATATGCACACCAACACACAGATACAAGATTTGCTTGGCTTTTTTTTCCCTGCCCTGAAGTAAGAGTTCAAGGGAAAAGAAGGTGTAATTCCTTCAAAACCAGCTTTTCTTCTTCCCTAGACACAAAAGCATTTATGGTGGAAGGCTGTATTAACCCTTCTCTGCTTTCTGTTTACTTTGATAAAAAGGCAGTGTCATCTTTTAATGTGCTTTTCCCTGTGAAAAAAGTCATTCCAAGCTTCAGGAAGCTGAATCCACACGTGCCACAGCACAGCAAGCTGCTGCTACTCACTGGTGACATCATTTCTTTGTTGAAGGTGAAAGTGATGTTGGCACAGTTGTCCTGGTAGTAAGAATCTGAGTTGCATTTGGTCCTCACAGGCTGCTGGTTGGAGGGCCAGCACTCCCCCACCGCGGCACACGGGTGGGTGAAGCAGTGGTCGTCCCGCACAGGGACACAGGCGTGGCTGGCGGGGCACTCACTGTGACCTTTGCTGTGCAGGACACAGGGTCGAGGGCCACACCACACCTAGGAGAGAAGAAATACTGGTAAGAACCCGCTGCTTAGAGGACAGAAAACAAGTATAACCCGAAGCACAGCACAGCTGTACCTTAGAACAGGTGACTTTCCCATTCAGACACTGGCAGGTATTGCAGTCGTCGTCCCACTTTGCCCCATCTGGCATTACTCGAACGCTGGTAATGCAAGGCCTTCCTGTAACTGAAAAGTGAACAGAATTATAAGCTTAAAATAGGCAAAAAGTGAAGGGGAAAAAAAAAAGCAACCAACCAAACAAAAAACCAAACACCAACCCTACAAAACCTAAGTTCACCTGAAGTTATCACTAGGTTTGCGTGTTCAGTAAAGGTATTTGCTTTAAACAACAGATAACACCCCCCAAAACCAATCCTATACAACCACAAAACCATCAAGATGCAGTTACACAGATCTTGCTACAACTATTAGGACCAAGCTCTGGCATCTGGAATACCTTCTTGGCATCCTGGACCGCTGCGACCCGGAGGGCAAATGCAACGGTACCCGTTAATTTCATCTACACAAGTAGCTCCGAAGGCGCAGGGTGAGGACTGGCATTCATTGATATCTGTGACGGGAAGGAGAGGAAATAGAATAGTTACTCCATAGCATCCTTTTGTTTTGTCAGAGAACAGCAAACACAGGATAGATTTGCCTACTGGAGCTTTTATGTTCATTTTCTAGTGTCTGCTGGGAGATAGATTCCTGCTGGCAGCACCGATATAACCTCAAAACAAGTCCTTTGACATTTCTGCTGTGTGGCACTAGCAAAGATCAAAACCTGACCTCTGTGGCTACTTGCGCTTTGCAAGGGCAAGGACACATTCCTTCTCACACAGGCACACTTCCTCTCCTCTGATGTGCCCCAGTTTTGTCCCCCACTAGATTCTTCAACTGATGACAATGTTAAACCCCTTCCCAGTTGTATTGCTGCTGTGAGACTTCATTTCCATGGCTGTTGTTAAAAAAAGCATTAGTGTTCTCCTAGCTGTAATTATTATTAAATTACAGGGAAGCACATACATCACCTCAGGGCTTGGAGGTAGATTATTAATTGACAAGATTTTTGGCTGGCACACTTTCATCTCAAGCAGAAGCCTGGGCCACACAAACACATATGAATTGGGAAGACTATCCTGAAGGCATTTTGCCCACTCATCTGAACCAAGAAGTTTCAGCTCCTGCTGAGTGACTTCAAAATTTCTTTCATTTTCAAGTGTGATTCCTGCCCTCCCCAAATGTGCTACGGGTAGAGGGAAGACAGGACACCTATCACTCATCTGATCTACAACTTAACCTAATTAAGATGATTATCTTGCAACAAGATTCAAGTGAGACAAAAATTGAGGTGGAGGACCACTGGAACACTTACTGATCCTGCAGTCGGGCCCTGCGAAGCCTGGAGCACACTCACAGCGGTACCAGTTCTCTCCATCCACACAAGTGCCGCTGTTGTAACTGTAGAGAAAAGTCATTGCAGACATCAAAAAACTGCTACAAAGAATACAGAATTCTAAAACAACAAAAAAAGCCAAGGATAGCAAACTTACCAAGGATGAGGACTGCAGTCGTTTGTGTCTGCAAAGCAAAGACAGGCAGCATTAAACATGCAGGCTTTGGCTGATACAGCTCTGCTGGCAGTAAAGAATGATCAAACTTCCCCTAATGCCCAAGTTATACTTAGCTCAACTTTTACAAAAATATGCTGAAGTTCTCTACTAAATTGATTCCAGGCTTCTACCAGAAAATTTGTTAACTACATTACAGAACACATGTATACAGGAAGAGATCCTTGTAAAGAATCTAATGGGGGGAAAAAAAAGAAAAAGTGGAAGCAGACAGAGCTGCTCGTAGAAGAATGCAGGAGAAAACAAGACAACATCTGTCTCCACTTAGCTGATTTTCAACTTTCTCATGCCCAGGTCAAGGCTCTATCACATACAGTCATTAAAAACAAAGATTCAGGTGATGCTAAAGCCTACATCAAACAAGCTTTCCCTTCTGGTTTCAATCTTGACTCTGAGGGCAACAGGATGAGCTCATGTTCTCATCAGGCAACACTCTGGAAAAGTTCAAGCAGAGCCGACTTACTCTGAGTGCATGTGGGTCCTTCCCAGCCCTCCTTGCAGACACAAGTGAAAGAGTCCCCGCTGACCACACAGGTACCACCGTTGTGGCAGGGGTTTGGCAGGCAGCTGCTGTTCCTTGCTGTAACACAAACAGCATTCGCCACTGAGTTGTTAGAAAGCCCTCGAATCTGAGCCAAGAGGAAAAACTGAGGTCACAGATCCACTGCTGCATCTGCTTCCTGGTGATTATGCAGGGTATTTACCTATGTTACAAGTGGCTCCTTCCCATCCCGCAGGACACATGCACTTGAAAGTGTCCCCCTCATCATAACACGTTCCGCCGTTGTTGCACGTCGCCTCATCGCACTGACTGTCGCCTGTGAGAAACCCAAACCATCCTTAAGACTGGTGCTCTTTGCAAGTTCAAGTGGCCTATCAGAACGTGCCTGTTATGTTTTGGAAATGCTGAACTTACGGGAGTGGCAAGTTTTTCCTTTCCACCCATTTTTACATTCACAGAAGAAGTCGTTGACCAAGTCTCGGCAAGTTCCTCCATTGTGGCAGGGGTTTTTACTGCAGTCATTAATATCTGGATAAGTTAAAGAGCAAACAGGCTCAGGGGTGTTTACAGAATTGACAAACAATGCTTGAAAGGAGCATAACCAATCCCTAATTTTGGCCTGTGTTTCAATCTGGGATTAAACACTTCAGTCAGTATTTTAAAGCTTTAAGCCCTGTCACAGAGATGAAGAATGTTTCAACACATTCCTCCCATTTGTTTTCATTTTGTTTGTGATCTTGTTTCAGTAAACAAGCAGTGAAAAGGCCTATTACATAAACTCCCCTCTTAGGCAGGGGATGGGAGGCAAGTGCTTGTTCCTCCTCTGCTCCAGAGATGGACAAAACAGGTGTGATATACAGGCAGGCCATTCCTACTAATGCAAAGGGTTTCTTCCTGGAAGTTATCCAAAGGACAGAGCAGGAAACCGAACTGTGGGAGGGCCAAATTCTACTCCCAGTCCAGATTTGTAACTGGGTTTAGTTCTGATACAAAATCTGTGACTTGGTGGGCAGTAGAGGACACCTGGTCCCCAACAGCCTTTGAAGAAGTTTATTTGCACTGGTCATGTTTGTCTTCAAGACAGCACCAGCCATTCCTTCCGAATGTTTTCCCAAGAGAGCTTTCTGTGTGCTGAGGAGTGGATAACTTACTCGTTTCACAATATGTTCCTTCCCATCCATCACTGCAAATGCATTTGTAGGAGTTGATGCCATCAATGCAAGTGCCACCATTTTTACAGGGGTTGCTCTCACAGTCATTGATATCTGCAACAGTTCAGAGGAGAAAAAAAAAAAAAAAAGGAAAAAAACTTAAACTAAGAGTACACCTACTGGAAGTCACCATCTTATTGCAGACTGTTCGGTGCTACTTCCATTTCAAAGACCCTTTTGAGGGGAAGGGGTTATAAGATGAGAAATGAAAAACTGGATGAAGTGATGAACCCATCACTCAACAATTACTATTAAAACCAACAAAAAATAAATCAGGAGCCCTTAAGATCCATGTTAAACCCCACTATTAACTCCCTCAGACCTTGTATACATAAGGTTTTTAAAAACATACAATTCATGGCCAGAGGGTTCATTACTGTGAACTTCCCCCAAGGCCCAGCAAATTCCACTCTGCCTCACCCAAGGCAGGATATGAAAACTCAAAGCAGTTCCAAGGTTCACTGCGTTACAATAAACAACCCTTAAAGCAGTCTGGGAGGGGAGGATGGAATCTTTCATACTCCTTTTAGCTCTTACTCTCATGGCAGTAGGTGCCAGTGAATCCTTTGTTGCATTCACAGGTGAATTTCCCTCCCGCTTGGCTCTTGCACTTCCCGTGAGGACCACAGACGTTGGAAGAAATGTAGCGAACCCCCTCAGGTGTGCTGTTGGAAGCCACTGCCACGGTGCAGCTGTCAATTACTATGGAAAAGCAGAACCTGCATGAGGATTGCCCATCTGACCCGATTCCTTGAGCTACGAGCAACATTTTAATTCCTAATGATGGATGTTTAGAAGACATATGTTGGAAAAGACCTTTAAGACCCTCAAGTCCCACCACAAACCTAACACTGCCAAATATGTTAGCTGCTTTCAAATAAAAGGACTGTGCTAACTGTGCATAAAATAATCACAGCATCAGATCTGATGATTGCTGGACCACGTCCACAGCGTGGAGTAGGCTGTTTGCTACCTGTGTTTTCTGTCCACGTGGACATAAGGCTGTCTTTCAATAGCTGATATTTACAAATATTACTCATCTGCTCATACAAATAGAGGCCTAAGGCAGAGGGCAAAATTCAGCCTCTTTATGCAAGAGCTACTCCAGTGACTCCACTGGTCACTGCATTAGGGCTCCAGCCAGGGGAGGGGCAGGAACTATTGCCAGACATTCCCATTCACCCGCAAGGCAACACAAACCTTCACAGGGAGTTGTGCGGCAGTGATCCTTCAGGTGGGAGCAGTTCTTCCCTTCATAGTCCTCAGGGCAGTTACAGAAATAGTCCATGGCAAGATTGAAGCACTGGGCGCCGTTCTGGCAAGGATTGGGCTCACAGTAATCTACGTCCAGCTGTAAATGGTGCAGACAGAGGGAAGAGGAACAGAAAGGGAAGGGGGAAAAGGGGTGAGGAAAGGCTGAGTGAAACAGAAGGTTTATCATAGCTTTCCCTCACCGTGACAGGCCGACATTGTGGAATCTGACCTTTTTATCTGCTCTCTCAAAGAGTCATTCATAACACAGAGTTTAGTTTGACTCGCAACTGTTCGGGCAGACAGCCTCTTGATATCGAACAGCCAAAATTAATAGAGCGCGAAGCCGTACATGCAAACCCTGCTTAACAGAAAGAATCCTCTGCAGCCCATCAGGGGGTTTTGTTGGTCTCTTTCCCCCTACCCCCCCATATATATTAATCAAGCAGTTTCTTGGCAGACTGACAGCGATATCAAGTACAACTTTATACTATGGTTCACTGGACTCCAGGCATTCTTTCTGTGCACGGATCCAGAGCGCCGGGACAAACGGCACTGGCTAAGGGCCTTGCCTTTCACCCAGGCTTCTTACCTGACAGAGGTTTCCTGAGAAACCAGCGGGACACAGACATTGGAATCCATTGATTTCATCCTGGCAATGACCCCCATTCATGCAAGGGTTACTTGCACATTCATTGATGTCTTTCTCACAGTGATCTCCTGCATAGCCAGGTGAACAGATACACCGATAACCATTAACCAAGTCCTGGGAAAGAACAGAAAAGTTTAGAGTTAAAGGTTTTTCCTCCCTGTTGAGGTGGTCTTATTAAGGAAGAAAAAAAAAAAAAAAAAGGATGGTCCCAAAAAATAAATTATCTTACTGTGTCCAACAAGGCAAAAATATTTAGGGGGGAAAAAACAAACACACACAGACCCACTCCTTTCTTACGTTCTTAATTTCCAGGCAAGACACATTAATCCACATTTTGCAGTGGAGTGCCTACATTTACGGAAGGTCTTTTGTACAACCAGCCCATTCACTGGTGACACTGGCAAGTGAAAATGAATCATTTAGTGCAGTTACACTTTTTGCCTTTCCTGTTGTATAGACATATCTCGACATGCTATAACATGACATAGGCCCTCCCCCCAACTTAAAGAAATGACAGTTTATACCACCTAATCGCTATTTGCCAAACTATTTGTGCTTGGACTCAAATGCTTTTATTACTGTTGCAAGTCTTTTGGAAATCAAAGTAAAATAAGAATGGCTTACCCGACAGGATCCTCCATTCTGACATTGTCCACGACAGTCATTAATATCTGTAATAAAATTAGCGTGGTTAGAAGGCAAAAATATATTTACACTAGATAGAGAGTTCAGGTCTCTCTAGAACTGCAGCTAGATAAACCTTTTGTCAAGTTTCCTGTGTGCCTTCCTTGAGATAAGGTTATTATAATGGGTGGGAAACCTTTCGTGATTTTGCTATGAGAGGCAGTGAAACTTCACATCATTGTTTCAGTCACTTTATCAGAATATAGCTATGGTACAGGCAAATGACTTTGATAAAACCGTGTATTTTCACTGCGCACCAACTACTCCCTTTCTAAAAACATCAACTGCTGGGGTTGTGCCCGATGTTTAAATCTGTGCTTAGAGCATACATATCCCCACAGAACTGGCCTTTAATAAACCCAAGGATATGGACACTTACTGATATCACAGTTGTGGCCAGACCAGCCAGTAATGCAGTCACAGTAGTAGCTGCCAATCAGGTTCCTGCAGGAGTTGGCATTGACACAGGGTTTGCCCTCACATTCGTTGGCATCTGAAAGACCAAGGGGAGTAGCCCAATGCAGAGTTCATAGGGCAGGGGGGAAAGGAAAAGCCCACAGCTCACCCTCCCAGTCATCAGCAGTTCCGTCAGAGCTAAGAGGAACTTGTACAGCATGGATTAGCATGACTGGAACAAAAGTCAATCATACATCAGCCTCTGAGGGCTCTTTCAGTTTCTCTGCAATTAGAACATACAGGCTATGCTAATTATTTGATAATTACCTAGCCACTCATTAAGAGCAACTTCTCCCCCCACCCCCACATCTCAGCTGAGCATTTTGAAGGAGCAGTGCTGCAGCCTGGTCAGTGAGATGAGTGTGTTGTGTAAGGAATGCAGCCAGCTCATTCTCCGTGAGATCATCTACATTTTGGAACGCAGCTGTGAACTCCTTGGTCTGGAGGAGTTGACATGGCTGAAAAGATCCAGCAACTTTCTCACAGGCTAAAGGGAGAAACAGGTGGGGGTAGTGCTGGGAGGCACAACATGCACCCTCCCCACTTCAGGGCACCTCTGGTTTGAAGGATGTCTCTCAGTTAACCATTTCCTTCAACTGCCAGCACACAGCAGCAACAAAGTGATGGAAGCCATGCTTTAGAGACTGTCCTGGACCATGGAAACACAAACAACCCTAATGCAAAGGGCACAACTGCCCTAGCCTGGCTGTACCATGGTAACTTTTGCATTTATCTCTCCCCACTCCACCAAAGCATTGGACGAAGAAAAAAGCAGTTCTCACCTAGCTGGCATGTTTTGCCAGTCCACTGAGGTGGGCAAATACACTTGAATCCATCAACTAGATCTTGGCAAGTTCCTCCATGACCACAGGGATTTGGAGAACAATCATCAATATCTGTAATGCAGAGTAAGGAGAGGCTTAGCTCCACTAGCCGACAGGCAATGACAGTAACTGCCAAATTTGGTAAATGGTTGCTGCTACTTGGGTTTTCCCTGAGGATCAGAAGGACAACAGGACTTCTACTTGAAATTTCTAGGTCATCTCTGATTTCAGCAAAGGCCTCCTTTAAAAATAAGAGTAGTGTGAAAGGGGATTCAAAGCACAGGGGAGAGTTTACCCCTACAGCCTTTTTGCAAGTGGAAGTCATATTTTGATCCAGCAAGTCCCTCTAAACAGCATTTTAAACAGCTTGCCAGAATGCTACAAAAATTCAGCATTCTGCTTCTTTCAAGAAACCTTTGGCCATTCTTTCCCCTGGCAGTTAACAAAAACCTCAGCACCAGCAAAGGGGAAGAAAGTGCACAGTGGAATAAATGGCTGCCAGGAACCAGTGCTCAAACTGGGAAAGGTTAAATAGGCTGCCCTGGAAGTTTATCAGCGATCACAAAGAGTGATCTAAACCAGCAAACTAGCATCTTTTTTATACAAATTTGAAACAACTCACTATCAGTGCAGGTTGGTCCAGCCCAGCCAGGTGCACACACACACTCGAATCCTGTGGATGTCTCCAGGCAGGTTCCTCCGTTGTGACAGGGGTCGGAGAGGCAGGCATGCTCCGCTGCACCGGACACGGGCACATCAGGGGAGGAAACACAGCAATGCCACCAGGAGCCACCCCCTATCCCCCTGCACGTGCTTCTGCCCTGGACACATCATCGTTATATCGCTGCCCTGCACTCCTGCAAGAGCCAGGAGGCTGATGTTCACGGACACCAAAAGCTCAGGAGGAAGCATGAACAGGCAAGGCTGGATCTTTGTACCCAGTCCTGACTGGGTACATGAGAAACTGAGTTTTACTCCATCTCATCAAGTGTATCCAAACCCAGGTAAGAATTAGGTGTCACTGGTAGCTCAGCGGCTACAAACACTCACCAATTTCACAGTTCTGTCCAGAGTAGCCCTCAGGGCAGGAACACTGGTATTTGTCAGGGCCAGTGTTGCTGCAGGTGCCACCGTTCAGACAGGGTGGGTGGGTTCCACAGTAGTTCAGATCTGCAGGAAGGGAGAAGCTTTAGAGCCACGGTTGGAAAGCAACAGAAACACCACCATGTGTGTGCTTTGTCTGTTATTCCAGAGCCTTTACAGATTGCATCCATACACAAGAGTAGGACAGGGCAGGGAAAAGTTAAGGACACGCCGGAATAGCAGTGGAGACGCCAGGCAGCTGAAGGACAACACACTCCCAGCACTCTCAGCCTCACATGCAAAGTTTCCCAGTGTTAACATTCAACTGTTCCAGGGGCTCCCCGTGGGATTAGCATACCTTTGTCACAGAGCTGACCACCCCAGTTGGTTTCACAGAGGCATTGCCATGGTTCAATGCAAGTGCCATGGACACATCCTGGGTGTGGAATGCACTTATCACAGTACTGGCCTTGCCATCCATACTGACACCTTCGGTTAAAGAGGAGGGGGGGAAATTAGAACAGGGAAACAAACCAAAAGCCAGTCAGAACTGCTCTGTGTGTGGAACTCCAAAGCTTGGAAAAAGGCTGGGGAAGTGGGGGAGAAGGGCAGGATGAGGGGAGGGGAGAAGCTATTCAAGGATTGTTTGATGGTTTCTTGTAAACAAACATTTTGGTAGTTTTGCCAAGGTCTCTGTAGTCGGCCTCCTGACAAAAGAATAACTGTTCTGAGAGAACCAGCATGAGGCCATTCAGCACAATAATACTCTTTTGGAGCCCCGTATAAATGTGGCAAAGAGGGTGGGTGTGCGCTACAAATCAATCTCTGGGCTTTGACGGGGTGCTTTATAAATTGAGGGGGGGGAGAAAGAATCAGTGGGAACAATAGTTATCCAGAGATCCTCATGAACACAAAGTCCCAGGCGTTTCAGCCATGCCGGGGTTGCAGGAAGACAAACAAAACCATAACCACCAACTCTGAGCCCTTGGCAAGGCAGTAGCAAAGCATGAGGAGTTCCCTGCTCTATCAGCCTTATTCCCAATGAGGAGGCACGCACAGCCAGTAAGACTCTGGGCCACAGTGAGGGATGAAAAAAACCAGCACACGTCAGGATTCTACATGTGTGCAA
The DNA here is from genome assembly GCA_035584735.1 of Pseudotriccus pelzelni. Taxonomy (NCBI): domain Eukaryota; kingdom Metazoa; phylum Chordata; class Aves; order Passeriformes; family Tyrannidae; genus Pseudotriccus; species Pseudotriccus pelzelni. Next base: position 365,659 of record JAWMRA010000113.1, on the reverse strand, counting down.
AGATCAGCTGCTGGTGTGTTTCAGAGTTTGATGGATGCTAATAACCTCTTTTCAGGGAATAACTAAAACATCCAATTCTGAGAAACTTTAATGTCTGAAGAATTTATCAGTATTTAAATTATTTATTGCCACGATCAATTAGCTACCTGAACCCTCTACATAAAAGGAAGATGTGCTTTTAAAGCAAAGCCCCCTTCAGGGAAAGCTCATTTTGGCATTCATTTAGTTCTCACTAGCAAGACAGACCAAGGATACTTCAAATTAAAGAGGATCTATAGTTAGAAACAAGCAAAACAAGTTGAAAATGAAAAGCAAGGGTTTGTTGAGGAACTGTAGTTCATTAGCAGGTCCTGAGAGTAATTGATCAGCAGCAATTATGCACTAAGCTGTCACTAAATTATGAAAACAAACCTGAGCTCTACAGAAGTCAGCTTTCTATTTGTAAACCCCCCTGCCATTCTCCTGCTGGCAATTTCTTCTCATGGGAAAAAGTCCAAAGGATCTATCCAGTGGGTAATCACACACAGCCAGAGGTAAGTCCAACTTCCCTTCTAAAAATCTCAGGTGACAAACTGCATCCTAATTAACGTTTTTCTTTAATAGCTACTTCAATGGCAGCCTATTCAAAGTCAATGGGAAACTCTTAACTAGTTTGTGTGTTAACAAAAAAAGCCAGTTCACATTGTGCATCTTTATGAGCAAAGAACATGAAAGAAAATCAGGTAAGGCAAAACAACCTCTCTCAAGTGGCTCTTGGAAAGTCCTTCTGTAGAGGGAATATAATAAAAATGGACAAAGATCAAAATTTAGGAACATACCCTTTTAATTTGTATTGCATTCAAAGCAACTTGCCTGTGAGCTTTCACACAAGCCTAACTAAGGGACCTCATCTGCAAAAACTAGTATCCACACTGAGAATTTTATTCCTTTATGTCAAATCAAAGTGGTGGTGTTTTTTTTTCTTTTAAACAAGTGTAAAGAGAAATTAAATAATTTTAAAAAAGAACAAAAAACCCACATCACATAGGAAAAAATTCCATGAGCTTTACAGACAAAGATACTACTTTCTTCAAACGTCAGCTTCAAACCAAACAAAACTGGATAAGGCTATGGGCGTTTAGAAAACAAGAAGTTTGATAGCAATTCCAGAAAAAGATTCACAGTAATAATTCCTGTTTAATAATTTGTATGCAGCAGTTTCTCATGAGAAATTTAAAGTCAACTTTCCTTGTATAGTGTGATTCATGAGTAAAAATGGTTTTGTTGGCTGACCTGCATTGAAGAAAGTGACTCTCACCGAAAGGGAAAAGGGTATTTTAGGAACGTTTGGAGTTGTCTGTTGTACCAGAGCGCAGAGCAGTTTCTGCTGTGATGTTATTTTTAAACCCTGTTGCATTTATAACATACAGGCTATATGACTCATGCAAACTTAAAAGAGAATAAAATCTTGTTTCTGTGTTCACTTTAAAGATAGTGGTCTGACTTGGCAAGCAGAAGTTATCTGAAAGCACCAGAAGGACAGCATTGTTTCAAGACTATGCAAATCAAGTGTGGGAAAGTTGCACCTTAAGTAAATAAGAGCACTAGTGCATGTCTGGGCAGTGAGTGGTAGGCAAGAGACTTAGAGAAAGGAAAGGAAAAAAAAATTTGGAAACAAAGCCTGTTGTTCTGACTAGCAGACAGCAATCCCTACAAGGCATGTTTATTCTGATGACAGAAGCACAAATCACTGGTAGCCCTGACTAAGTCTCTCCTCTTACCATCTGGCCCCCCAATACTTCCTACTACTTGCTAGGCTTTTTCTTTTTTTTTAATTAAAAAAATATTTACTTCCAGTGTTCTGGGGGTAAACCACCTCATATCAGTGCTGCTAAAGGTTAAAAAATCCCTGGAGGACTGACAACACTCCACTTTCACTTTGCCACTGCTATTGTAAGGATGATAGGTTACTTCCTACCTTGCTGTCAGAATGTTCCTTGATGATTTTTGTTTGTTTGCTTTGAAGCATAAGTTAGAGGGACAGAGAGAACAAATTAACCAGTGTGGCTATTTTGGCTGAATTCTTTATACAACAGTCTGCCAGACACCCTACATTAGTTCCTGTTTGAACTCTAGTCCACTTCATGAAAAAATTTCCAGTGACAGAGAATCACCAATATGCCTTTCAGGCAGAGAAATTGTTTTCTATTCCTTCAGACTTCTGAGTCTTATTCATGAATAACCAGACTTTACTTTTAACCCTTCCTACAAAGGATCAGTATCAACCTTTTGTAACCTCAGAGGCCCTTAGCTGTAAACAGATGTGATAAAGGATTACACGCAGCAGCTTGGAACCTGTTTGTTGATAAAGAATATCCACATTTAATATCCACTAACCCTCTAAGGGTAAGGGAGAGAACCTCCCTGTGCTGTAAATACATGCTGCATATTTTAAGGCATTCCAAATATTTAGTTGTTGGGTTATGGGTAAAATCTGCTTTTCATTGTCTCCTTGCCAGGACAGAATGGACTTCAAAGCGTGGCAGCAAAATTCAGCATTCATGGAGCCTACTGACAAGATTTCATCCCAGTCATTAACCTCTCAGCACTCGGAGCCTGGCTCACAATGGTAAAGGAACCGAGAGATTTAACTAATCCCATTCTGAAGAATGCTTGACTTTTGCCTACTGATGGAAGAAACCTGGGGGTGGGAGAGAAGAAAGGGGAAACAGTGAAATGGAGAAGGGGAGAGAAAAGCCACACTGTACTTCAAGCTTGGAGTTGAAAAAGCCTGTTAATCAGGCTGGGGGAAAAAAAACATACCCAGAAAACATTTGCACTATTTATGCAGAAACAATTAGTTAGTGCTCATTAAGCAGCATTCACACAATTTATCCCACACCCCCTTCCCCCCCAGTGCCACCATTTCACAAACCAAAAGCTTCTTAAAATTATCAGTGCATTAAAAGCCTGTTCCCCCCCTTATTCTGGGCAAGTCAGCATGAATAATGTGCCTTGGTCAAAAACACAGCTCCCAAAACACCCTCCCTGCCCAATCCTATTGTGTTTAGCATCATTTGTTTAATTATTCGGGAACGAGCAGGGGGGGGAAACAAGGAGGGATAGGAAGCATTTACCTGCACTCTCCTGGAATTGTGCAAGAACCGTGCTTGGGGCTACATCCCTGACGACATATAGCTGTTAAAACAACAAAAAAAGAAGAGTATCAGCACAGTATCAGCAGCTGCCGCTTCCGGCACCCTCACACTCGTGGGAATGTTTTAATCTCTAACCACCATTGTAATCCTACTAAATCCAAGGTTTTAACAAGTCCCCCATATCAAATCTATGGGAAGGAAACCCAAGGTGGGTGACTCTCTGTGATAGGAAATATATCAGCTTTTTCTTTTTATAGGAAATTATTCCCCTGGCTTTGCAGAGGAACCCTACCTAGTGCTGCTCAAAGAGCTGTTTCTGTGCAGGAGAAACCATCCCACCCCAGAACGCTCAGGGCACTTCTAGACCACGGAAGGTTTCCCTTCTCTGGTGCAGATAAAGTGGGCTGCTCTCCCTGGCTTTACACCCAATTCACACCAGCTTTTGACTACTCTGGTTTTAGTTTTGCCAACATTTCTGAACACACAGGATATTAAGATGAGCATTGATTCAAATTGCAGGTAAACTCAACTCAGCAAGACATGCTGATAAGTCTGTTCCTAAGTCCTGCTTTCTCCTTCTGAAGCTACTTAGGAAGTTGCCATTCCCTAATAAACATGTTGAATGTGATCTGAGGTAGAACAAACAGCCTGGGACTTCTCAAACACCAAAGCTTTACACTTGCCAGGTCAGCTCTAAAACAAGTCTCTCCTTCCTGCTTGTCTTGAAGTTCTGCACCAAAGGGGAAATCCTTTTTGAAGTCAGCAGCAGAACTCCCATTGAAGTCAGTGGGCTGGGTTTTATTCCCAAGGGCAAAGATGTGGATAATCAGAGAAAGAACATATCTGCTAAGTGCCCAGTACTCATCAGAGCTGTCAGAGATTTTAACACAAGGCAGAAACCAGTCTTCTCCTGCCCCTGCTTCCCTGTGTAAGAGCTGCCCCACCAATCCTTAGCCCTGCTGTCTGCACTGACTTGACCACCGAATGCAACCTGGATACGATGCCCTCAAATCCCACCTGAGCCCAGTGGTCACCTGGGGGCTGAGCATTTGCCACAAACCTTTGTTGCACTCTGGTCCCATCCAGCCTTCCAAGCAGGTCTTGTTGCCGTTCTGGTCGCAGGTGTGGTGAGTGAAGAAGTCATCCCTCGGTCGACAAAACTTGTTGCAGCCAAAGCCATAGTAGTGCTCTGCACAAGTCACCCGGATTTGATACTCAAAGTGGGCAACTCCTGCATTGTGTTTCAAAGTCTGCCACTGGCGGCTGGGATTGATCATTCCAGAGTGGGAAGCCTTCTCAATAATGCGATCAGGATCTATGAGGATCATCAGAGGAGATGTCAGAGTTAAAAGCGCATTTAGGTATCATCATTAACTCCCACATCACAGCTCTGCAGCTTCACAGGCAAGACTCTCTGAGGCAGCCAGTTGGTTTTATTAATTTTCTGTTTTAGAGAGTCAGATAAGGCTGCCCTGGAGCTACAAACCATTAAGTGAAACACACACGCAGCATTATCAAACCAAACAAAGCTTGAAATCAAAAGAGACTGTTCAGTTACTGCCAATCACTCATCCCTTTTGCAGTGTAAGGGCATCCAGTGAGAATCACACAGTTGTGATTAAAGAAAATTCAGCTGCTTTTGCTTCTAGCTCAAATAGGTTGGTAGAAACTGTGGTTTTCCCTGCTGCTCGATTAATGGCACTGGTGTTGTTTTCGTACTGGAATATTTACAAAAACATCACACTCCAGTAGCCTAATAAAGCCATATCTACACACTGAGCACAAGCACTGCAGAAGGTTTGCAGCCTCCTGTGCAAACACTGAATTGAAAACTGTCTACTCCAGCATTCAGATGACATCAGCAATCTCACCAGGTTTTGGGGGAGGAATACCGTGGAAGTTCTCTCTTCAGATGTCAGCTGAGAGTAAAACATCAAGACTACCAGAGCTCAAAGCAGAAAACTCAAACTACTGCATCTGTGTGCTACAGATTCCCTTTCTCTCTACAGAGTATTTCAAAGTTTAGGCTTTGCGCGCAACATTTAGTTCCAGCAGAAGTCTTCTGGCTTTCAAAGCCCTACAACTGCCTGAATTATAGCTTGAAATAATAATATTTCACATTAGATCAGAACACTGTATATATCTGTGGTATTTCACTTTGTAGTCCAGGTCTTGTGACTGAAACGATCTGACACTGCCTTACGACGTGCTGCGAGCCAGCACTTGACTGCTGACTGAAAGTTTATCATAAAACAGCCAAAATATCCTCACAGACACAGTTCAAACCCAACAATAAGTACACAGGAGCACAATCCAGCGATGGAAGAACTGTAGGTAGAAGGGCACTTTGCCAGTGATGTGTTAGAAAGCAGCGTGTGAAACACTGGCACATCTGAGTGTTAAGAATTAAAATGTACTGATGTGCAGCTTGTTCTTCCAACAACTCCAAAAGAACATTGGGGAATTTTACATCAGGCAGAGCTGAAGGCTAATGAAGTCGCTGCATAAACCTTAAGATGACACATGGGCAGTTTTTAATCAAAAACAGTTTTAAATTCATTGCTAAGGACCTTTGATTTGCAGCTTTCAAAAAAAGAACTTCCCTACAGGCTCCTCACATCTCAGATACCCGTTATTGATGCACCACTAGATCATAAGCCTGCTTGTCTGCAGTTTTAAGTCAAAGCACAATCCCACAAGAGTGTCAATACCCAGACATCCTGAGCATTTACCCATTTTTGGGGGTGTTCATGGCTTGAGACTACAGCATTCACCAAGTGTTTACAGTGTGAAATTCAGGGCAGCAACTTCTTATTCACCTTCTGGTATTTCTGGTTCTCTAATATTTTCTATTTAAATCAGTTTTTATTATTCATTGGCACTAAGCCCCCAACCCCACATGTATGTGTCAGACTTTCAAATGCACGCAGGCAGGCCTTTATTAATTTACATCCCATTCACAAGTTATGTAGATGCCTAAGGACTTTTCCAAACTGGTACATCCAGAGCAATATCATGTCCTGCATGTACAGGTGTAAGGCTCTGAGATCTCATCAGCGAGATTATTGACTAATTCTGAGAGGCACTTAAGCAGATACATATCTACTCCTCTTGAATGGGGCTAGCCTGGCAATTAGAGCTCCACTCATTCGTGCTGGAGGCGGCTCTGCTGTACTTGCCAGGATACACCCCCCATCCACAGCACAGCTGGAAAGCAAGTGCACTTCCCAAAATACCCAGTGTGCGTGAAGACATCCTACCTCTCGGGAGTAAAACACCTTCTCTCCCATAAGAGGCAGGAGAAAAGGGGAATGACACTCAGTTCTGCAAAGCACCACCCCCCCCTCCACACACATAAACACTCACTCTTGCTTTTCCAGTCTTTTTCTGTTCTCCATTGGGAACACACCACTGACAGCTATTTCAGTCCTTGGCACCAGAAAGGCAGTTGCCTTGGAAAACGGATCTTTCCTCTTGTCTCTGCTCTATCATTAGGAAGCTTGTCCGTGCTGAACATCTATGGCATCTCACTCCAGCCAGTCTCTTTGGAGACCTTAACCACAAGCTGATCTCAAATGGGAACACCCTTATAAGTCCTTTGGAGTTCATGATTTTGTAAGGGCTCAGATGAAACCCAGCTGCAGTTTCCCTTTGGATCATGGATAAAATGTCTTCCCTTTGGTAAGCGTTACAAAACTAAATCCATCCAAATTCAAGCGAGGTCTCCCAGTTCTAAGATCCCTTTCCATCAGCCATCACCCAGTTTTCATAATGAAGCCTTGGCATGTTCCTTCTTGTACAAAACCTTCTCCACCCCTGCCTATTCCCACTTACACAAGGGTGCTGACCCAGACTCCAGGGCAGGCATTGCAACAACCCTGCCATTCTTAGCCTGCACCAACCCCGGTTTAAGTTTTATAGGAAGCAATCCCAAGGCAGCAGACTGGCTAAGTAAATAAAAAGCAGCAGTCAGCCAGGCTTGAGAGAAAGGGATCTTCTGAACTCCCCAGCCATCCTCTGACTCAGAACCCCATGCTTTGATAGGAAGGTTAGAGGAAGCATTAACCCATTAGGAATTGATGAAGTGGAAGAGAAAGGCTTTCCTGTACATCGAGAGCTTCTGCTCCGCACTGTCAGAGTCTGCTGGTTTCATTCACTCCTTGTGGCTACACTTTAAAGCTATTAATCTCTCTTTTTATTCAGTGGGCAACTGTATCAAAGGTTTTAGGCACAAGGAAATGAGATTTTCACTGCCCACCTTTGCTTTTCAGTGCCCCATTGTCTGGAAATTATAGCTATGCAGGATCAGGAAGCAAAACCAACAACAACAAAAAAAAAAACCAACCCAGACTCCTCTGCAGTTTGGGTGGCCAAGGACACCACAGTTATTTTTGAAAGTCTTTGTTTCAGACAACTTCCAGCTATGGCTTGGTTTACATTGTGCTGAAGTCTCTTATGCCCGACTGGAATTCCCATGCAACTGATACCAGTAATTTACAACAACTCTTTGCCATAGTTTGAGATGCAATGTCAGCCCCATTAGCTTTATGTATGAAGCAACAGTAGCAAGATGGCAACTAGACAAGAACCAGAGTAAGAAAAACCATTTGAGTTGAATCTTGGCTCCCAACAAAGCACGATTCTCATCAGCTTCAACAGGGCCAGAATTTAACTGCAAGCACTCTTGGAAGTACGACAAGAGAGAGTATGTGGTAAAGGGAACGTAGGAGGAATGGAATGTAGAGGGGGAAAGGAAGCATCCACTCCAGGATCTCCTAAGGACTGCACTGATCAGAGGATGCTAGAGCTAGTGAGAATTTACACAAAGCTTACTAAACCCACTTCTGTTGCTGAGAGCTCTCGCAGGGTCCTTACAATTCAATGGCGATTATGGTAAAAGAAAATCCTGGACATCAAAAAAACCCCACTCATCACGTTATCTGATAAAAATTGTTTAGTTCTAATCATTTTCTTAACTAGTTCTTCAAGACTTATTCTTCAGCTCTGGGCAAGCTGACTAAGTCAGGCAATGAGGCACAAAGGAACAGCTTTGTGCAGTGCAGTGACTGAAGTGACCTTCAGATGGATAAGTGACAGCAAAGCTGGAGCAGGAATGCAGATCAGGAACATATGCAAGAACATGTCTGCACTTGGTCAAATGCACTGCTGAGAAATGAGGCAATTTTGTCTGAAGACAACTGTACTTCCAGAACACGAAAGCAAAGAAAGGGTTCATTGTGCAGCTTTGGAAATGCAGTTGTTTCATGAAAAAAGATGAGCTCTAATAATAGTAAAAGGGGCAGAGACCCAGTCTGAAGAAATTCTCAGATCCTACTATAAACATGACTTTCATTTTGAATTCAGGCATCTCCCATGTTTAATACAACACTGCTGCTGCAGCATCTGTTTTCTTCTCCATAAAACACTCCACAGCCAAGAAGTCTCCCAGCCACTGCTCCATAACTGGGGTAGAGCCTGGAATCACAGGTACTGCCGCAGTGTTGAAGGTGGCTGGCTGAGGCTATCCACGACAGCTCACATGAATCAACTGCAATGGGCAACTGCTTTTGTGGAACTATAAACTAACAGGACATCAGACATATGTTGAAAAAAAAATATATAAAGAACTGCACAGAAAAGGTCCCAGACTCAAAGACTACTGTGCAATTCTACAAGGCCTTTCTCTCAGGAGGTGTAAAGCCCCTTTCCTTCTTGCCTGGCTGTCACCTGCCATTCCAAATGGACTACAGGGAGCTGCCATAAGATTTCTGTGAGATGCGTCACAGCGCTGCTGCTTCCTCGTTGAAGGAAAAGGCTTGTTGTGTCAACAAAAGCTTCATGAGTTCAGATTCACACTCTCTCCTGTGGCTTTTTCCACACACTCCATTCAAGCGTTAGAGTGAAGATACAGCTAATTTTTCCCACCTCCTTCAGTAACAGCAGGCAAAAAGCAGAACAGCTCATATGCCAAGAGCCCCCGTACAGTTTCCTTTGTCAACAGGAAAAGCTTTGCAGAACCTTTTTGAGACCAACCAAAGACATTCCAGGCAAAAGATTCTCACCCTTGATTTCCAGCCAGCTCTAGCAGGTCGTATTTGGTAAATATTTCTCAGCCCCCGAATATAAATCCCTAGACATCCAGCTCCCAAGGAAGAGCTGTCGGTCACTCCTATTTGTCATCTACAGTCATTAGATGGATATTTAGACCAAGTCTTACAGAGATTTTATGGTTTGTTGGGGTTTTTTTGTGGTTTTGTTTGTTTGTTTTGGTTTTTTGTTTGGTTTTTTTGTTTGTTTGTTTTTTAAGCAGCACATTCAGTTTTCAGAAGTATATAGTTTATGGGAAGGTCTCAAGTGAACCAGACTTAGGTTTCTGAATATTATTCCTAATTAAAAAAAAAGAAAAAAAATCCAAACAAAGAAACCTGAGTAAATCCCTTGGCTTTTATTCTCCCTAAGGAGAAAGAAGGAATTAACACCATCTATTTTTAGGCAAACTGGTGGTGCCTAGGTGAATGAGCTACTCATCCTCTGCAGGAAAAAAAGAGAGACAGGCTGCTCCAGAACCTGGAGGAATTGCTCCAAATTGTTTGGGGGAGAACTTTTCCCTCTCCCTGTGCTCTAATTCGCAACAAGCTGGTTAAACTACCAGAGGCCTTTCAATGCACAAGAAGCAGAGGTGCCCAAGTAAACCAGTGGAATAAATACTTACTCGTGGAGTTATCATTGTAATCCCATGCTTCCACAAGCAATGTGTAGGATCTCTGCAAAAGAGAAATAAGAGTTAGTTTCAAACCCACATGTGACTTAGGAAAAAACAAAACAATGAACCAACAACAAAGCCCCAATTTTAAGTAAAAAGAAAAATTCTGGTCTCTTCCCCAAAGCTGAACACTTAGAAACATAAATAGGTAAAAGATTATGCTTGAGGCAAACATGATCTTGTGGAAAGCCTGTAAGCTACCTTATCCAGTCTGACCTAGGAGACCTTTCGCCTTGGATAGCTCATCTGTGTCACCGTTAAAGCATCTTATGTACTTAACCAGGAAGCACAGCCTTTGACACCGCGCTGCGGCCCCAGCAAAGCGCGTGTGGAAGAATCGCACATGGAAGACAAAAAGCACCAGGATAACAAGGCAGCATCAAAAAAACACCCTCCCCTCTCAAAAAACTGCTTCAAAAGAATTTCAGCTACAGAAAGGCAGCCTTGATGTCCCTTCCCCCAGCCATCCTGAAAGAAAGAAGTGTTGCTAAGATTACCATGGCCTGCCTTGACAGCTCGATCTCCAGGGACTTGGCTTTTCAGCACCCCCTTTGAAAGCTTTGTCTGCACGAGGGCCATCGCAGCTCCCACAAGTATCAGGTAACTGAGGGAAGAACTGATGGTTACGGGAAGGGGGTGGGGTGAGAGAGAAGCTTCGTTTTACAAAGGCTAAGAGCAGACTCTTTGGAGCAGCAGAGAAAGGGAAGGCGCACTATCCACCCCGTGTCACAGTTACAGATGCTCCAAGCTGCCAATGAGCTCTCCAGCACTCCAGTAATAATAATCATAAGCATAAACCGACTGAAGTGACTCCATGGGCTGGAAAGGTGCCAGCTATTACATCTAAGCCACCTTTATCTTCAATCCTAACTTGAGAACAAGGGCCATTAAAACATCTTCTCCTCCTCCAGCTCAACTCCAAGATATTATTATCCAAGCTGTATCTTTCAAAATTGCTGTGTCCAAACTTACACAATGATTCAAAACCAAAACAAAACACCACCCTTCCAAAAAAAAAAAAAAAGAAAAAAAGAATGGAAAAGTAAAAAGTGTAATAATAACTACAGATTAAACAATAAATGTAACATCTTTTTGTAGAGTATGACAGCAATAGAACAAAAACTCTCTGTGAAGGGTTTTGATGCTTTGCCATAGCAGCTGCACATCGTAAGGTTTATTTCTTAATTGTATCTGTTATCTTTGCTCAGTCACAGCCTTCTCTGGAAGAGAAACCAAAATGCAGATCCGAGAGTGAGCTGTCTGCAAGGGCAAGGCAGACCTCAGATTCCTTAAGAGGAGAGGAAACAAAAAAAAAGGGGGAAAAAAAAAAAAAAGAGAGACTTGGAGCAGAGCTGCTTTCTCACGACTGGACGCAGCACGCAGCCCCTGAATGAAACCCTAGTTTGTGATGGACACCGCAATATAGCCTAAATATGTTTCATATTCAAAGCAGACCAGGATTCCATTCTGTTCACTGATAACTGTGGGAAAATGCTTCCAAAAGTAAGCAAAGCTGGGCAAGCCAAGACATGCACCCAAACTTCTGTGCAGAGGCTCCACTGGCCCAAACTACTTTTGGTTAATATTTCATGAAAAGTGATTTGTTACTATTCTAGACCAAAGTCTGACAACTTGAAAGGAACTCCGAAAAGAAAATAAAATGCAACAAGATCATCTAACACTGTTTAAAAGAGATTTAAGAAGTCCTTACACAAGTCAGTGGTAAAAAACAAAACAAAACAAAACAAAAAAAAACCCCAACAAACCCACAGCAAACAAACAAAACCAGAATAGAACTCTCAAGCCATATTACAGATGCAGACTGCACTATCTTGGGTGCTTCCTCAGTGGTTTAATTACCGACATTAAGCAGTACAAACACAACGTGTTACTGCAAGTTTGAAAAAAAATATTATGATATAGAGAATGAATTATGGCAACCAGGACTACTTCCAATAAAGTTAAGGATGTTTTCCTTTCGACCTTGCATAATTGTTTTGGAAGATATTTTGTCTAAACTCATAGCAACAGTTCCCTGCTGTTTCTCAGGACTGTTTACCAACACACCTAGCCCTTAAGGAAAGGAAAGGCTGAATCCTCACTCCCAGTGCTACTGTTGCTAGATACTTGTGTGACCACTTTCCAACACCACACAGGAGTTCCTTTAAAAAGAGCAGATGCTTATCTGCTTATTGAAAACAAAATGCTGGGGGAATAGACCTACCCTGGCAATTCCCTTGTTTTCGTGTGCCCTCTCTCACCTCGTCTGAGTATTTTAAATGAAGAATCTCCATCCTGAGAAGGGATGATAAAAAGAATGGCATTTGAGCTCTTGGCTCTCTGTCTCTCTCAGCTTGGGGAGAAAAAAAACCCAAAAGCCTCCAAGACTTTGTGTTCAAGATGGAACACTTCTAAACAAAGGACACACAGACACCCAGAGCCTCCCTCAACAGTCCAACTATCACATACCTCTAGCTAATTCCCTCACCCTCCCAAAAATGCAGTTCTGTGCAAAGCTCTACTGTTGAGATTTTTTAAAAAGTGCGTATCATCCCCACTCTATAGATCAACGATTCAGATATCTCAGGAATGACTGCTTACAGCATGGAGGTTTAAGTTTTCCCATGCCCATAGATGACCTCTGCCCATCTTTAAATAAATACATATATCCAGACATGAGAATTCCACATCATGCACCTTATTCCGTCAAAGTAATGTTCCAGCAGTGAACTTTCCAGAGTCACACCCAATTAGCCACTGTAAACCTGAGCTTGACCAGAAGGCAGAGATTGTGGCTGGAGAGGAAAAGCAGCTTGAAAGGAACAATAAGTTTGTACACTTTGCAGAACATCCACAGCCTGATGAGACCAGAGGACTGAAAGGCAGCAAAACTCCTGTGAGTTAAGCTAGGAGAAGATGGAAATGGTCAAGGTCATACTCCAAAAAGCAAAGCAAGCACCAATGTGTAAGAGTTATTTTCCTCAATGACAAAACACCATGATTTAGTCTTGATCCACTGATAACACAACCCAAAAACCTGTGAAGACCCTGAAATCCATCGAAAACCATCCCTTTTAAGGGTCTGAAAGGGCAATGCAACCTCTTTGCTGGTTATTTAAATGAAATGCTGGCAGCTCCCGATAAGCAGAAGGTGTTTAAAGCTCTCTGCTTGATTACCTTCTTCCCTCCCTTCATCCAGGCATCCACCCAAAAGAGGTGCTTTTGTACTTTGGTTTCTAAAGGCTCTCTGCAAGTCAGTGGGCCAGGGATAGATTAAAACATCCAGCACTTAGTGAAAGCACTGCCTCTTTTTTCAAAGAGGTTGCAACCAGTCCAACTTCTTTCCCTCCTCTCCTTGTGGTTAGAACATGCAAGAGCTTTGCTGAGCATGTGAAACCATGACTAGACAAATGCAGTGGGAAGTTTGCATCCAGAGTGCTGCGCCTGCTCCTCCTCTGCCAAACAAGGAGAGCAGGTTAAGCCCAGTAACGTTCTCCTCACGCTCTGCCAGCTGTGCACAGCTGTGAAGAGCAGTTTGAGAAGGTGCTCACACCCTGTCTGCATCCCAGGGCCGGCTAGGACACTGCCACAGCAAGACACAGCTCACTGCCAAGAAGGTTGGAAGGGGGTGAGAGAGGGAAGAGGGAAACTGAGGCACATTCCAAAGTGCCCAAGGGCATCTCTGAGCAGGGTTAAAGCCAGTCACTTCCTCTAAACATCAGCAGGACTTTCACTTGGTACCTCTGTCATGTACCAGGACAAGTCACGATGACGCTCTACAGACGCATCATATCGTCACACCACCAACTTTGACAACTGAATGTTCCTTCAAAGGAGTTAAAGGCTCTTCATTCAGATGACATGTGAACCATCCAGATGACACGGGGGGAAAAAAAAAACCCAAAACACCCAAGACTTTGGGTTCAAGAAGGGACACTTTTAAACAAAAGACACAGACACCCACAGTTTCAGAAGAGTAGCAACAAAACGTATTTTGAAAAAGGAGGAAAACCGCTTAACTCTCTTAACCTTTTGTCAAATGGAACATCGTCAGGAAGCCCTTCTGTGGGACAACCTATGTAACGACGAGGCAACACCCTACCAAGTTGTGACTCTCCTGACTCTGCCTACATAAACCCAGCCTAAGCCACGGCAATGTCATGGCCGAGAGCTCGGCTGAATGCCGGGCAGGCAGCCCAGCCAAGAACCTCATCAGAATATGCCCACACAAAAACACAGCTCCTTTAGCTTTCCTTTAGAGTAGCTCTCTCAGTGCTGTCAGTGCCAGTAAACACTGCATTGCCACATAAAGCAGAAAGACATGAAAACAAATTTAACTGTATCAGCGGCTTCCAGGAGTGATTTTTCCCCCCCATCCTGCCTTGGCTTGCGCCAAGGCAGTAAATGAAGTCAAGACCTTCACTGCAATACAACTGCCACCCTCCTGCCAAATGATGAAGGACACAAAAGTACCACTATCCAAACTATGCATACGCTTAAGCATCCAGTAAACCAGGCTGATCTCTGATCTGGCAAGCCTGCTGGAATAATGAGTATCCTGTGAATACATAATATGCTGAAGTTGCCATTGTGTGAAGTAAGTCCATGGTTTGTCTGGGAGCCGAGCAATGCTGAGTCTACTGCTGCTTCCTGTTGCTTGTCCTGTATTAGCATTATTTTTGGATAGGCCCCATTATGTTCTGTAATCCTCACTGCAGTCAGTATGGCCATTCTATTGTTCTTGGTTAATATTAGCAGTCAATGCCTCTGTCTGGGTGGCCGGACTACAATGTATTCCAACCATAAAACTAGCATGGCATTAATGGAACAATGTACTGGGGCAGAGGCGGGGAGACTTGGGGCCCTCCCTCCTCCTCTCCTTCAAAAAAAAAAAGAAAAAAAAAAGGGGGCAAAGAAGAAAAGAGTATAGCAGCCCCCCCCCCTTTTTTTTTAATTTTCTTTTTAAATTAGTGATCTTAAGTAATCTCAGCTACCAGGGTGCTTCATACTAGAGCAGCATTTTAATCAGCACCTTATCTAGTTACAGAGTTATTTTCTCAGGGAGCCCCACTTGTCAAAGAGCAACAGATAGGCCAAAATGTCAATGGTTGCTTTCAAGCTTCCCCAACAAGCAGATTACCTGCTCTTATCAGTCCCCCTACCTGTTTAAAGCATCCCACTGATAATTAAATGCACCAGTTACAAAAGGGTGGCAAGGTTAATAGAGAGAATACCTAGTAGCCAGCCAAGCAAAACAGTCAGGTTCACATGGAGCAAGCCTGAACAAGAAGCTTTTCTACTTATTTACCTAAGTGCCTAAGAACTGGGTCGAGCTGGTGAAGGACTCTGGATGTTTGACTGTTTACAAACCACTTTAACCACTTCTATCCACTTTTTGCAGTTTCTTCTGAATACTGCAAGAATAATGGGTGTAATTTATGCTGCAAAGCAGTGGACACAGAACCAGGAGCTCCACAGACTAACGACAAGTGAAGTGAACACAACAGCTTCTAGGTTTGACATCTTTCCCTGTGTTAAGGTGTACAGGTTGCCAGTTAAATTATTAGAATTGAGCCAATTAAACTTCTACTCATCAACAGAAATTCAAAGGCAAGTTTAGTTTCAGTTTCAAAACCAATCCTGTCATTTGTATTATCTACAGGGATACTCTTCTCTATCTACAAAGAAATACTTTTAAGAACTGTAGCTTAAGGCTCTTGCTTTACGGGGCGTCAGAACTCCATTAAGAACTGAAGCTGGGATAAACAGCTCAGATCCACCTTCCCCAGCTTCAGAACCAGCTAACTTCTACTCCAGCCTCCGGCCCCACAGTGAAGCAGTGTGTTCCCTTGCCCGAATTAGAACTTTGAGCATAAAGCATCAATTTTATGCAATTCATTTTCAGACATGCTGACTTCCAGCTGCATAAACAAGCTAACAGTGCTGGATGTATGTAGTCTGAGAAAGTTTAGGAATAAGCCTCAGTGCCAGGCCCAGTCCAGCTGCCACTGAAGTTAAACTGGAGGAGGCCTTTATTCTAACGAGAAAAAAAATTTGGGGAGCAGGCAGGATGAGGATTTATTTTTAGACATATTACGGTAATATAGTCAAATGGATTTACCAGGGAGATGAAGTTCTGAACTGGCTGGAACACAAATAACTCATAAGAACATGTTAGAAACCCAAAAACTCCAAATGGATGCATCACTTCTCTACAGTCCTGGGAAAAAAACCAGCCTTGTCATGCTAATTATGCTTCAGATGTCACTTAATACTCCCAACTCCATGCTGGATAGTAATCCTAGGCAAAACATTGCACTTTGAGTGCTGAAGATTTAATCTTAAATTATTAATTCAGCAATAAGTGACAGAGTGTGGCTTTAATATGCATTTTCTTCTTATAAAAATTTATTCTGATCTGTCTATGCTCCAAGACAACTTATCACGAATTCTTCAGGAAAAGCTCCAACATTTGCTTCTACAAGTTCTCAAAAAGTTAACTGGAGGAAGAGAAAAACAAAATCAAACCCCAAATTTTAGTCTTATGACTGTGACATATTGGGTTGAAAAGCAAAAAAAAAAAAAAAAAAAATGGCAGCTGAATGAAGTGATATTTTTCTCTCAGATTCAAAAGGCTGTTACTTTAATATCAGCTGCAGATAAGTATTTTGGAAGCCTCTTGTATCAAGACAGAGGGAAAAGTTCACAAAGCTTAAAAAATACTAATGCTCTTTCATAATGTCTTTCTAGCCAGAAAAAACAATGCCTACCCAGAAAACATATTTTACATCTTCAGGAACCAGCAGCACTGAGGTTTGTCATTAAAAAGGGGAAAGGCTGACTATTTTATTTTTTAGCATAAGGTTGAAACAAGACATTTAAAACTCTTTTTAATTGTATTTTATGCTAAACTCCTTTAGATGCTGGAGGCTTTTTTTCCACCTCAGTTGTTTCCTGGTGTGTTGGTACAATTGGCCCCAATATTAAATAATTACAAGGATCATAATTTCAGGCTAAACAAGCTGTTTGAAATTGGAGCTATGCATACCAAAGGAATTGCCAAGTCTGACCTTCTTACTCACAGTCTCGCCAAACCCCCAAAAGATCTTTCTTTACATAAAAGCAAAGTTTGGTGCTAAAGTTTTGCTTAGATAATTGATGCTCAGCTGCCTTAAGGTGCAGCACACATCGCACTTTGGGTTAAGAAAGCCAGGAGATCTGATTGATGTCAGAGAAGAGCATGTGTCTGCCATGAAACAAGACTTGTTGAGACAGATTTTGACAAGTGGAACATGGAAATTCTTTTGTTCCATGCTTTTTTATATGGCTTCATAAAGCCAAGCTTGCCTGTCAAGAAAGTCAGTGAAGTCTCAAAATGAATGCACAGCAGAAGCCTAAGTCCATTTTTTTTTTTTTTTAATCATCATTACTATTGTTTCAATTTACTGAAGATTTACCAGCTACTGCAGGGGCAGCTTTCTGATGCACTGCAGCTCCTTTATGCTGCTCTGCTGCCCTGTCTCCTAGCAACTTCCTCAAACCTCCCATCACTTAAATTAATTCATGGCCCACCATCTCCACACCCATTACTCACAGGGGTATGTATCGAAACTGACAAGAGCAAACCACATAAGTTATTAATAAGACTCTGACACTTCAAATCTACAACTACAAGCCCACTCTAACGATACATTTAAAGCAGCCCATTCTCTCACCTTCTTCCTCTCCTGCCTGATGAAGAAAAGCCTCTAATGCAACACACCTATTTTTCCACAAACAGCATAAGGGTGCAGCTTGACATGGGAAGAGGGTTTTGTAATTATTTTTTTTCTTAAAGTAGTCAAGGCAACAAGACTTCTTAATGTTACCGACTCAAGCTGCAACATCCAAGAAAAGCCTCCCTCAGAGAGCAGAACACAAGCAGTAAGAATTCAGAGATGGGCATGAATTTTCAAGAGCAATATGATTAACATTTTGGTCTTGCTCTTATTACCTTTACTACAATTTTCAGCTGAATGTATTCAAAGCCATCTCTCATGATTAGCCACCTGGGCAGACACAATGCTAACCTCAAGCTTTTACTAAAGTCCACTGTATTCAACCACCTAAAGAAATCTTTTTTTAAAGTTCTGAAATTTCAGCATCAGATCCGAGTTGACTAATTAAGTTTACTGCTTTATCCTTACAGCTTTGAAAATGCCTCAAATGATTTGTGTACTCAATTTTAGGGCAAATAAGAGCTTTGCCACATTAGACATTCTTTTGTTCAAATGCCATTTGGAAGTCACAATGGCCAGCACAAAAGCTGTGTCCTGTGGAAGCTAAAGCTGGGAAGGCAGGCTTGATAATTGCAAACAGACTCTCATCAGAGTCTGAAAAAAGTGCATTTCTGCATGGGAATAAGCAAGAGTTTGGTTCATAAGCCTGGAATTTTTGGAATAGGGTGTCCGAACTTGTTGAGTTTTGCACATTTCAAAGGCTGCACTGGCATTCTGCTGCTGCTGCTCCAGGATTCCAGTGCTGAATTAGATTAGGAAGGACAATAGAAGCGTTTCTTTTACTAAGATGCAGACAAGCTTAGGAAACTTCTCTCAGGGTCCTCACCCCCCCAAACCCACCCTCTATACACAGATTTCCCTTCCCAGCCCTATGAAGAGAGAGGTTGTCGGAAGCAACATGTGAGGTTTTCACACCATTTTTATATACATATCTTCAGATTCAGGGCACTCAAATTACTGGGAGCAGAGAAGGGGGTTAGTTAAAAAAAATTTAAATCCTTGATGTACCTGACTTTTCAGAAAAAAAGTTAAAATCTGCAACACAAGCACTACAGCCACTGGCAGAGGTTCAAATACCTCAGATTTTTACAAAGCCCTTTATCCCTTTGATGGCATATTTGATAACAGTTTTATCTCATTTCATGCTCAGAAAAAGAAAGAGAAAGAAAGGAAGGACTTGTACTTCCAACAGAGAATACTTCTGTTAACTCTGCTATTGTACTTTGTAATAGTATCTCCTTAAAAACAGAGATTTAATTTCTCCCTTGTGCCTCTTCAGCCCTCGATATTCCAGAAGTCACAACTGACAGAGGAGGCAGGTAGGAGGCAGCACAGGACACTTCAAGAACACATGGCTGCCTGCAGCACTTGGCGGCAGGACTACAAAAGCGGGTGCCTACACCACAACTGGAGCAGGAATGCTTTTGGGGCGGGCTTTTCCATCCACACCCCCGCCCCCCAAAAAAAGTCCAGGCTCTCCCAGCAACCAGCCCTTATCTAGGAAGAGCCACGCTTTGGAGGGAGTGGAGAGTCTACCTCGGCAGCAGGGAAGAGTGGCAGAGGATAGATAGGAAACAAGATTCACCCCTCCCCTGGTGCACAGAAGGGCCTTCCTCCCCTCGCAAAAATGACCTTAAGCATTTTGGTTAGGATGACTGGATTTACAAAACTGCTGAGCATCAACACATCCCAAGGCAGTTGGTAGGAAACTGTCTGCTCAGCACCTTTGGAGAAGGGGTGTGTGTGGGGAAATAGTTTGGTCTCCTAGGTGATCTCTAAATATTAAAAGTTTCAGGAGCAGAAATTTGGGAGCTTTCAGCATTTGCACTGCACCACCTCAGGGAGACACCTCAAAAGCCAGACTGTTGGTGTGCATAGGACCCCCCTGGATTAGTCACCCTCAGTTTTTGCTCGCCTGCTGGGCATGAAAACAGGGCACCTCCTGCCATCCCAGGCCATGGCACTCTTCCATGGCCACAAATTCCATGTCCCTGGAGCCTGCGTGTGTATGTCTGTCCTGGCTGATGGCCATTTAGGAAAGATGGTCCTCGCTTTCTGAGCAGGGAGTTGAGGGCTCCTCTGCAGAGCTGACTATCAGACATTCAATCCTCCTGAGCACCCAGAAGAAACAGGCAGCACCGTTGTCTAAGTGTTCTTTTCACAGCCAAAGCCAAAGCAGGATTGCTGGTGAAGGACTGGGTCACCCATCCTCTATCTCTCTGCTCTACAGGGCTGACCAGCGTTTACTAGAGTGGACAACACTGGGGAAGTGCCTGGCAAAGAGTCCCACCTCCCTGAGCCACCGAGTTTTGCACATAACTAGAGGGAAGCAGAATCCACGGACCACAAAGGCAGGTAGCCAGGAAAGGTGTGCTGTGGGGAGGAGTGAGTGGACCAAAAGCTAAGGCAAGGCTTTTCCCAGTCTTTACCTCCCGGAGTCTGCAAGTCCCTCAAAACACTGCCAGCTTCCCAGGGAAGCTGGCAACTACTTCACCAAGAACAGCTACAGCAGCTCCCATCCACACTGAGAAGCGCATGGAGATTTCCCCTTGGGAGAAGCAGGAAGCCTTCCCAAACACGCTCCAGGGAAGGAGTCCACCTATGATACACACTTTTCACAAGAGATCCCTCTACAGCCCGTAACCCACTGCTCTTTTGGCTTAAGCCCAAGACTTCACTGGTGAAGAAAAAATAAAATAAGAAAAAAAATTAACTTCTGACCTTCTAAATCTCAAGAGACTTATTCATGCTGTAAAGTGCAGAGATACTGGGTTTGCTTCCTTGACCCGTTTAGATCCCCCTCACTGCACATCTGACTTTCAAATTTAACAGGCTGTGCATTGTGAGCCCCAGGGAACAAAAACACCACTGCATTTTACTCATTTCTGTGCTGTGGATTCCCAACGCTCTTGCCAAAATGCCTTCTTCTCCCTCCCCAATCCCCGTCCCTCTTCCCCTGGCACAAGGAATTGGAGCTCAGCACACTAAGGACATCTCAAAGAGCACCGTCCAACGGAGGCAGAGCCACAGCAGGCCACGCAACTCACCGGCCAGGCGAAGCTGAAAGGGATAACGATCCGGTTCTTTTCATTATTCCGGTTGTACTTTAAATTGAAGGTATTCCCTCCGATGACAGGAGTGGATTTGGATCCGAAGCTGCAAGGACCGCCAGCACTGACCCGCGATTGATACTCCTTCAAGCAAACTTTAAAGTAGGTGTCACACTCATCTCTGGTGCATTTTTTATCTCCTGGGTTTCGGGTGCCATCGCAGCAATTTCCATTTTGCAGTTCACCATTCGCATTTTGCATGGATATGATCTCCAACTCGAACTGTCCCGATGCTAAAGTCACCTGTTAATCCCAAGAAACAACCGGAGGGAAAAAAAAAAACCCACAAAAAACCCCAAAACAAACAAACAAAAAAAAGAGAGAGAAATAAGAAACAGTTACCTCACTTTTTTCTCCAAACAAAATCCACAACTACACTACAGATAGGAGAAAGTAATTTTAAGCACGCTTTCAAGAAGCACACATGTAACATTAAAAATAAAACAAAGCCAACTACTCCAAGCTTTTCCTATCAGAAGGGCTCATAAATCATCCCAACTAAATAACGCCGTTAATGATAAAAAAGAACCTCAAGTGCCAACTCCAAAAAAACCAGCGTGAGGAAGGCTTCCAAATCGTTAGGAAATAAAACTAAACCAAGCCAAGAGCGCATACGCAAGGGCAAACCCAACAAAACGATGTAGCTAATGCACACCCTGGAAAGGCAAGCGAGGAACCCCTCCGCTCCTTCGGGGTGCAGCTGAGCTGGAGCTGCCCAGCTGAGACTCAGACCCTGCTCATTAGTCACCCCAGCAATGCTGCAATTAGGGTCATCAAAAATAATTAAAAAAAATAAAAAAGGATAAAAATAAGGGAGAAAATAAGTAATTTCGGGGGGGAGGGGGGAATGGAGTAATCGCACTTCTTATTCCCCGGGAATTAAGCCTTGCTTCAAGGCGCACTCCTGCAGAGAAGTTACGGGGCAGCAGCTCCGCTCCGGCCGGAGTCGCTCTGCAAGAAGCGCTGTCCGGGCTTCCCAAAACCCCGTCTCCCGCAAGCCCTCCAGGAAAGCGGCATAATCCCCGAGCGTGCCCAGGTAGCGTACCTTGTCCCGCAGCGCCAGGAGCAGGGTGAGGGTGAGGATGGAGCACGCCGCCGCGGCTGCCCGCCGGGGCGCACGCATGCCGCCCGCCGCCGCCGCGCTGCCCGCCCGCCTGCAGGGCCGCCGCCGCTCGCTCCGCGTCGGGACGGGACGGGACGGGACGGGGAGGGCCAGCAGGGAGGAGGAGGAGGAGGAGGAGGAGGAGGAGGAGAAGGAGGTGGAGGAGGAGGAGGCGCCGCCGCTGCTGCCGCTGCCGCCCCGCTCTAATATACCGCGGCGCACCCGAGCCGGACAACGCCGCTTTTCAAGCACTTTCAATAGCGCCCCGCTCTTCGATGCAAAGCAGCCCGGCCTCCTTTTATCCGCCTTATTCTCTCGCCTCCCCTCTTTTCTTCCCCTTTTCTTTTCTCTTTCCTTTTTTTTTCTCCTTTGTCTTTTTTGTTTTATTACTACGATTATTATCCCAGTCCTTTTATTCCTTGCGGCGGAGCCCCTCGCCCCCCCGGGACACACACGCACGCACACTCACACACACACACACGCACACGCAGCACACGCACCGCCCCGCAGCCACCCGCCCGTCTGGCGGCGCCGCCGCCGCTCCGCTTCTTCTAGCCCGGGGCGGCGGGCGCATGCGCGTATCCATATGCATGAGGGGAGAGGAGGAGGGGGTACGGTCAGAGGAAGGCAGGTACCGGCAGGAAGAGGAGGCGAGGCACGGCACGGCAGGGCACGGCACGGCAGGGCAGGAGCTGCGAGCGGCG
>JAWMRA010000113.1:280802-342965 GCA_035584735.1 Pseudotriccus pelzelni | reverse complement strand
CGGCAGGCAGAGGACGCGCGGCACGGCACGGCAGGGCACGGCACGGCAGGGCAGGAGCTGCGAGCGGCGGCTTCTCTGCCGTCGGGAGGCGGTGCGCCCCGCCTGCCCCGAGGGTCCGTCCCTCGGGGAGCGCCGCTCCGCAGGTGCTTGCAGCGCTACCTGCAGCGGGAGGGGCCGCGCCCTCCGCGGCGCTCGCGCCTGGGGGGCTTTTCCCGCCGCGCCGCTCGCTGAGGGGGCGCGCGCGGGTCCTGCCCTGCTGCCCGCCCGGGAGCCGCGGCGCGTCCCTGCTCTGCTCGGCGCCGGGCGAAAGAAGGATGGAGACTTCGGGAGCGCTTTGTGCGGTGTGAAACCTTCTCCCCCTGCCCCGGGCCGGCGGCAGCTGCCGCCCTTCCCGCCCCGCGGTGCCTGAGGCGGGCCGGGCCGGGCCGGGCCGGGCCGGGGCGGGAGCGAGTCGGCGCTCCCTGAGGGGACGGGAGGAACTGTCGGCCCGGCGCTCAAAGGTAGCCGAGGGAAGCCGAGGCGGCAGTCGCCACCGTGCGACTCGCTATCTCCTCTCCTACACGAGGCCGCTCCGCTGAGGGCCTCCCGGGGTCCAAGTGGGAGGAAAGATCCCTCAGCCGATTAGTCCAGGAAGAGAGTGCTGGCTCAGACTCCATCAGGGTCCTTGTTCCCCACACTGGAGGCAGTCGTCCCAGCTTCCAGGGGAGTGCTGGGGTTTGCCTCAGGCATCCTTTCAGGGACAGGGTCCAGAGCCACACAGACAGGTGGTGGTCACCTGGGAGACTCCGTGACACAGGGTGCTGAGAAGCCCAAAGAGCCACACGTCAAAGGGCATTGAACAAAAAAAGAAAAACCCTAAAACCCCACCCCTAACTTTGTCTCTGATTTGGGAAGTCCCTGGGCTGCTGGTCTAGAAGTTGGGTGACGGTGCTGGGAACTTGCTGCATCACTGTCCCTTTCTTCCTGAGGTGCTGGAGATGGGAACCTGGCCTACAAGATGTTTGGTCTGACCCAGAACAGCTATTCTTGTGTCCTGATCTCCTATTCCACCCTGTTCTAACGCAGTAGGTGTGTGAATTTTATACACCAGAGTCAGTGGCACAGAGGAAAACAAGATTTCTGACCTAATTTTATATTCTTTGTTTTCATTTCCTATGGTAAAAGCAAAGCATGTGCCTGTTCTTGGCTGTGGTGTCCCACTCTGCAGTGCCTCAGGCTGGGGAGCTGGTGGGTTTTGTGCCCCTCACCTTAGAGCCATGCTCAGACTTCCACCCAACTTCTGCGGATCACTTCCCGTTTGAGTTCACAAATCACATCCCAGCAATTTTGGCATTGCCTGTCAGGTGTGTGGTTGCCAAATACTCCTTCCAGCCTCATTCAGCCCCCAAGTTCCAGCAGTACTGGTTGTTCCTTACTGGAGTAGTTAACTTTTCTTAGGCTGGTAAACCTTCACTGTGTTTTATCCACAACATGGCTGCAGTTTGGTGATACAAGAACCAGTGCCTCTTATTTTTTTTTTTCCCCAGTGAGTGTTGGTTTAGTTTCCACAGCCTGTTTAGACATTACTCATTCCCAAGTGCCACACATCTCCTCCTCTGGGCCTTTAAATACCCTGCTGCTTGCTGGTACGCTCTGTACCTTTAGGGCAGGTCTGGAGTTGACCTTTCTGTAACAGGTTACTCCACCTGTTTGACTCCAGTGCTTAGGAAATCCAGAGTTCTGGTTCCCACAGTGCTTGTGACTCAGCAGTGTAGCTGCCTTCGAACACAATTACTCATCCAACAACTTAAAACGCTTTGCAAGCATTAATGAATTAAGCCTCCCAGTGTCTTGAGATGGGGAGTATTACTGATAGGTAAAGCAAGGCAGAGCATGAGTCACGTGCAGAAGCACATTGCAAACCCTTTCCCTCACAAA
Organism: Pseudotriccus pelzelni; assembly: GCA_035584735.1. Lineage (NCBI taxonomy): Eukaryota > Metazoa > Chordata > Aves > Passeriformes > Tyrannidae > Pseudotriccus > Pseudotriccus pelzelni. The sequence goes on along the minus strand of JAWMRA010000113.1, from coordinate 341,048 downwards.
AGAAATTTTGACTTCATGAACGTCAGCAGTAAAATCACCTTATTTAGTCCAAAATTTCACCCTTGAAGTCCCCTCTCTTGCTTTTCCTCAACAGGCTCTCAAGGGCAGATCTGCTCAACCTCTGCACAGCAGCACTGAAAACCAGCTGAGCACGGTGCCTGCAGCCCGAGCATCTTTTTAAGGTACTAATTTCATTACGGATATGGCAACATACAAATTGCTGCCTGTGCACAGGGGGCCTGAACTGAGCTGCTTGGAGTAGCCAGAGACTGGTGCACATAAAGTTCCTGCTGCAGGGCTCCGCTTGCATGCCCCACAAGTGTGGAGCTGACGTGTCTTCCTTTGTGGCTGGTGAAGAACTTTTCGACGTCTGGCACTTGGCTTCTTGCATTGCGTAAAGTTACTTCCTGCTAATCTTCCTATTCCGACATAATTAGATCACATCCACATTAGAAGTCGTTATGGACATGTAGTCGTGCCAAAGTCCAGAATTACAGGCGCTGCTTTGCTCTGAGCCTGAATCAGTTCCTTAGTTTAGAGCTGCTCATTGAAGCCACTGGGAGATTGCCCAGGACTTTGGTGGGACGAGTATCACAGCCTTTAGAGGGAGTGCCTGGCTTACGAGGGTCAGGTGTTGTGAAGTCAATTCTTTGTGCTAGGAAAGTTGTAATTTCCTTTTAAAGCCGAGTGAGTCATTGAGTCATGGCTGTGAACAATCCCACAGGATTTCCTTAGATTTGTGATACCTGAAGGTAAGCTTGGAATGGCGCCCCTGGAAGAATTCTTCGTTCAGGGACCTGATCCATCTCATTTTGAAGTCAGTGACTAAACTTTTGTTTACTACTCTAATGCAGATCAAGACAGTTGCATAATCATGGGGGCCTGATCCTGCATCAGCCTTCAGTAAAACTGGTAAAGGGCTACCAGGAAAGAATCTGTTGACGCATGGAATACGTAGTCATAAAGAATTCATAAAGCTCGACGACCTCATGTCACAGCAAAGAGGATACAGGAGCCCTTTGTTTCTGTAGATTTTTATAAAAGTAGTTTTGCTCCTCGGTTACCCATTAGAATCAATTTGCTGTAGCTTTAGATATAATTCAGAACACACTGAGTGAAAGTGAAAATTTCATCCTCTTGGATAATCCCTTATCCAGGAGTTAAGCTTCCCTGTTGCAAGGAGGACATATCGCCGCAGTCAATCACAGATGAGTGAGCTTTTAGATAAGGCCTTTCCTATAATACACCCACAACACTTTATTTTCCTCTTTCAGCACCGGGACTGACCTCCCCACTTGGATGAGTGTCGTGGAGGCAGAGATAGGGACCGTGCCGTGCTGCTTGGCTGACACACATTTCGGAGCAACACATTCCAGCAGATGAACCCATTTGCACAGTTGAGTGATCTAAACTTAGAAAGCTAATTTCTCTAATTACAAAGTGAGACTGAACTCCTGTAAAGCTTTTCATCACCTGAGTGGAATGGGAATTGCGCTTCTATAATCATTTAATGTTTAGAAACTAATTAGGAAGCATTTTGTGGGGAGGCCACACCCCACGTTAGGCTATTTCACAAATGGATCAGGAGGAAAAACTAGCTCTGCTGAGAAAGTTGAGCAAGTGGTAGAGGTGAGGAGAAAGAGCACAGTTTAGCCAATGCTACTTCCATGAAAGCTTCCCATTTCTTCCAAGTCAGGCAATTTCTTAAAGCTGTATCTCCAGGCAAGCTTTTCAAATGTGACAGAAGATTATGGAGAAGATGCTTTAATGACCAGAGCCCCAAATCCAGTTTGCTGCTACAAGTACTTCCCTCTTTTTCTGGAGTGTGTTGCTTGAACTAAAATTTCAAAGCTGTGTTGTGTTTATTGTGCATGTGTGTTTTATCACTTAGCAATTCCCACCTTAGTTTTTCTATATATTAGCTCCCAGGAATTAAGGTGAGGCACTAAATACCTTTGAGAAGATACTCTGAGAACAATAAAAAAGTAAAGACTCTGGGGCACTCAGAAATTACTGCAGTCAGAACCAGTAAACCCCCTGAAAGAGTTAAAGTTGTAGAGCCAAAAAATACATCTATTGTAGAGCCTTTAAGTTTTATCCAGCTGTAATTAAGTGAATCCATAACATTGCTTTCTGTCACGGCTTCAAATTGAGAGCTTACTCCATTCCAGAGAATAGTGCTGTTTCTCCTTCAGTTTCCTTTATTTGTATGCACATAAAGCCTGCTTTCTGGTTGTTTCTCTCTCAATTCTTCAAGGATCAGATGCCTCCACATTAATCTGGCTTTGTCCTTCACTTATCCTCCCCAGTGATGGCATCCCTGTCTACCAGTGATTTGATCTCAAATCCCTGCTTTCTGAAAACAGGGGAGAGCTGAGACTGCAGTTTAAGGTCTGCACAGGGGTACAGCTTATCAAGCTGGAGTAGCTTCCAGTAGGTGCAAAGACTGTGACACTGAGCAGTGCTGGCACGTCTGTCACAGACAAGATGACACTTTCCTTTGATAAGCAGCAACCTCAGCTATTCCTGTCAGTCCTGGAAGAGGCTGCAGTGAAACCTGGTCTGAGCCCTGTCTCCAGTGAACAACGGGTGCTTCCAACAGAGGTCCAAGTTTCCGGCAGCGTTTCCCTCACAGCTTTCTGCAAAGGTGCTTCTTTGAGTCAATATTTTTTTCAGTAAGTGCTCAGACCAAGTTTCATTTTCTTGTTATGGCAGCATCAAAATGCCTGAAGTCTTCTTTTCACACAGATTGTTTTCATTGTTAATTGCATATGAGAGTATGTGTTCAATACATTCCCAATCACAAACTATCCTGAGCGTGTAGGCTGAAGTACACAGGGATGTCATTTAGCTAAGGAAGTGACTAAAAAGAAGAGCACAGTGATTAGCACATTTAAATTTGAGTGTACAGTATATAACTTTTTGCCTTTGCCTGCCATTATTCCATGGCTGATCTAATATTCTGGGCCTTGATTTGACTTGTTCCTGGGGAGGAGATATAGATGGAGTTGCTTCATTTGGCCTGAAGAAATATTTAGAGACATTAAAGCTGCTAAAATCCAGATTCAGACCAAAATATAAATGTGCCTAAATCAAGGAACAAAAAAGTTTTGGTTAGGGATGTGCTTAAGCATCAACATCCACAGTTAATCACTTGAGACTCTCCCAGTCCCACTCTGGAGGTACCTGTGGAATAAGTGGCTGCAGCTTCTAGAAGGGCAGTGGAACAAGGGTAAATAAGAAGGAGTGCAGTAGGAATAGGCTTGGGGCCCCATGGAGAGGTGGCAAATAGAGGGCCTTACTCTTGGGTGTTATGAGCAAGACACCCTGTCACCCTGCCTCTCTGGTTAAAGGTTTGTCTTTGCTCTTTCCACAGTACCTGGAAGGTGTTACATTCCTGCCTTCCTGACAGCTGCTTTGTGTCACAGCATTTTCAAATGCACTGGAGACGATTTTCTCTTCCATAGCTCCTGATGTGAAGCTGAGAGTCACGGACCACTCCACGTGTGGTGAAGGACGTTCCCGATCTGTGGCACTGTGGCAACTTGGTGAAGAAGAAGAGCCTGGCTGTAGAACTGGACCCTTAAACCCAACTAATTTCTTTGAAGGTAATAGCATTACCCAATGTGCATCAGCTTTATGTCTGGAAGGACCAATAGACTCTCGCAGATCCACAATCTGTGTGTTGCCCTGAATTGTTGGGGGTGTTATATATATTTAATGATGATTTTTATTTACTGTGGCAGAGGGGAACGAATGAGGATCTGCCACAACTTGAATAGAATCAATTCCACACCTGTCCTTTTAACTGCACATTTGTGGTTGGCTGCCTTTTATTGTCCTCCCTCCTCTGGGGCTGTAAGAGTGTGTGTGTAAGGATTTCCCAGCCTAGTGGGTGACCCCTCATCTTGTTGCTCCAAGCAGTGGCTTTCCTCCCCTCCTTTGTTTGCAATATTTATTGGAAGCACGTGCTAAGGAATCTGTGAGCCTGGGATGCTAATGAGTGCATGGCACAGAGCAGAGCAGGGCAGCAGATGCAAAGGGGCAGGCACGTTTCCTAATGAGGGAGTCTCGAGACCCATCTGTTGAGTCTCGTGGGCCCTCAATGAAGTTTGCTGCACAAGGTTGCCAGTGGAGGTTTATTTTATTCCCCTCTAATGCTTTTAGTTCTCAACAAGTGCAATCCTGTATAGAGCAGCATGTCATGGGGTTAGGTTTTGTTGTTACTAGTAGATAATGTGACTTTGAAAAGAATGCCCCTGCCCCCGCTGAAAGAAGGATAACCCTCCTCTACCCCCTTCCTTCCCATCCTTCTTGCTTGGATCAATAACAGGTCCCCAGGCACAAAGGCTGCATTCTTTTATTCTCAAATTAGAGCAGCTGCAGCAGCAACACCACAGCTCATTGGAAACCTATTAGCTTTTGAAAGACTTAATCCAGTTTGAAAATAACTAGTGTTTCTCAATCCTTCACGCAGCCACTCCTGTAAGAGGCAATAATCTTGGGATGCATTGAGAATGGACTGGGCTTATTATTATAATAATCTGCATCTCTCTTGGTGTCCCAGAGGGGCAACAAAGAAGGCAAAATGTCAGTCTCCCAGCTTCACAGTGCCTAAGAACATTGGATTTACTCTGCCATATCACACCCTATCACTGAGCTCTGCCGCCTCCCATCCTACCTTCAATAGTGACCGAAATCGTGTGATTCACTCTCCAATTTCATAGTTCTTAAGGCCAGAAGGGACTATTATGATAATCTATTTGAACTCCTGCACAACACAGACATTAGAATTTCATCCTAGGTGGGATAAAAGCTGGGAGCAGCTGCATTCTTTGGTGCTGCTCTGCTGGTCAGCAGTGGAAACGTGGGGGATTTTGGGGGGTACTTTTTCTATAAGGGGAATTTGTTCTTTTTAAGCACATGAAAGCACAGAGCTTTGCAAATGGGAGCCTTGTGCATACTCAGCAAATGCCTTGCTTTGGAGTTAGGGGACCTGATTTTAGGTAGAAAGGGTTTTCTCCCCTGTCTTGGTTTCTCGTTTAGCTTTTCTGTCACCCCTTTCCTGAGGCTCTCCCTGCAGCAGCCCTGTGAGCTAATTACTTCCATTTTAAAGGTGAGGGTCTGAACTTCAGCAGTTGCTCTGCCCCTTCAGAGACTTTTAGGCCATGAATGCCATGTGAAGACCACAGCAACAGGGAAATAAAGTTTTCATGAACAGGATCCTGTCTTCTGCCCCAAGTCACACTGGAAATCTGCAGGTGATAGGGAACTTGTTTTCTCATTTTTCTGGAGTCCCAGCCTACTGTGTTTGCTGGGACACCTCTCTGCTCAGACTTTTCCTGTACTGTGCCAGTCCTAAACCTTTCCTTCACGTGCTGCCAACTGCTGTTGTTAGTTTTGGTACAAATATTTTGCCAGAAGTAAGTGGGATGGGACCACCAACTGACTTCCCAAAGGCCATCGACCAGCAACAGCTTTTGATTTCTACTGACCTGGACCAGAGTCAGTGTGGTGACCTAGAGCTAAGGGGCTCAGGATCTCATTACTAATCCCTTGAGCTAGCCAATTCCTTCCACCAAGTCAATGTTTTCTAAAGTGTTAAAAGACTTTTCCTGCCTGCCTGCCCATTAAATCCTGCTCTCCTCTCCGTATCCTTGGATCAGCCTAATCACTGAAGTGGATCAGTTTCAAGTCTTAAGGATGCAAGCTGTGGTCCTGGCAGTGTAGAAGATGGCAGGCAGCACAGCTGAGGCAGACGCTGCTTTGGGGTAACCCTTATGTGCTGCTTTTGTAATGTACTGCCAGCCGGGATATGGGATGTTTTCCAGCTTTTGGCTAATTTATCTGAGATTTACTATTTATATACATTTCTAGATACTTCAAAAATAGAAAAAAAGAAACCAAGTGTTTTCTTGGATTGTCCATTGGCATTGCTTTTTGGATGCCTCAAGTAATAATTCTTTGGTGCGTTATTTTAATCTTCTCATTTCCTTAGGTGGTTCACAGAAAGAAACGCATAGAGCACCATCACTGTGTTCTAATATATCTTTATTATTTAAATATTATATTTTAAAGATAAAGACAAATGTGTTTCAAGAAAGTGTGTGGAGAAAACCACTATGTTTTACAGTAGAATCTGCACTGGCCTCATCCACATGCACTTAGCAGGAAACAGCTTCCATTTGCTTTATTTTAGATTGAATACAGAGTAATTTACAAGTTCTATATTTGCTTCCAGCAAAGCTTCTTCATAATTAATATCTTCTTCATAATTAATATCTGCTTACAAGGGTGGGTATATACATTGCACATACACATACATTGTACATACACATACATTGCTCCATGTATTTGCTTTTTTCCTCCCTTACATATATATATATTTATATGAAAAAGGGCAGTTATTCTCAGATGTTTCACTTACTCATCCTTGATAACTGTTTTCTTAATATTTCCTCCGGTAAAGTGACCATAGCTGCATTTTTATGAGGAATGTTTTCCTTCTTGCAAAGTAGGAGCACTTTCCCCCACTGCTTGTGCAGCTCTACATGTGGCAGTGCCTGTGTGTGCATGTGCACTCAAATACTAATTTCCCTCACCAATTTTTTCTTGCTGAAACAAAAATTAATCATACAGAGCACATCTGCCTTTGACTGCATTTAATAGGCCAGGCTGCAGATGAGAAGAGTATGAATCTCCAGGTTCTGCCCTCTTATAAAAGCAGTTGAGTGTCTGTTGAGAGACACTCTAAGCACATTTGCCCTTACTTTTGGCCAGTGGATGAGGATACTCTAATTCTAGGCTGTTTTATTAAGAATCTTCGTACAACAGGTAATTAGCCTCCAGAATCATAGGTTACTTCTTTCCAATACTGGTGATGTCAGTTCGTGCTCTGTTACCAATTGTAACCAAGTTCTTAATGTGGAGCTTGACATGAAGGCCCGTGTCTGGTAAAGACACAGGAGCAAAATCTCACAGTGTCCTTCCTCTTGCCAGTGCTTTGTTTATCTGAATTGTTTCCCAAGTTAACTCCTGTGGCCTAACCCCACAGCAGAGAAGATCTAATCTCTAATTGTCCTCTGGGACCATTCCTGCAAGGTCCTTGAAGAATATATCCTGTTTCCCAGTTAAAGAGTCAATCCAAGGATGTGTCCTGTCTTCTCATTTGAAGATTGTTTACCTGTTATTTATGAACTGTGTTTTGGCTATGGACTATTCCTCATGTGGGAGCATTGTGGTGCTTCTTACAGAAGGAGGAAGGATTAAAATGGCTCAGACTTTGCCTTCAACATCGCATATTCCGTGCAGAAGGATTTCCAGTCATGTACACAAACACACCAAAGCCCACCCAACTGTTGGAGGATGCAGGAATTCTGCCATGAAGATAGATTGAGTCTGTAATAAAGAAATACTGGGAGAATTCTCTGCTGATATTTTAGGGCAGTGTGGTACGTATTGTTGGGTATCAGATGCAGAATGGAATACTGACCACTTCAGGATGGTGCTAAAATAAAAGCAATTCAAGGATCAAATTATGCCTGAATGTCAATATTCCAACTCAGCTGTAGCAAACTGAATGCTCTCACTTATGCCAGCTGGAATTACAGTTTGGGCACTTTATTAGAGCATGAAGAGGTCACTTATTGTTCAAAGAGGGTTTTCCTGAAAGGAAGGCAACCAGTGCTGAAGAGCTGAAAGCACTGAGCTGTGTTCATTTGGATTAAAAATAGGTATTTTGGGCCAGCAGAGCTTCAAAATAAGCAAATTCTCAAACCAAACAGTTTTCCTTTTGGTAGCCGAAAAGGAAACCGCACATCCAGGAGGAATGTAGATCAAAGGAAACTCTCTAAATGATGCAGAAACACATAAAATAACAAACAAGGCTGGTGGGAAGAGGGGAGCTTTTGTAAGTAGATAGGTCTGTTCATGTTACACTGAAACCAAAGGCAAGATTGCTAAAGAAGATACTGGAGAGGGATACATAAGGCTATAGACTTTTCTCCTCAGAGGAATTTTTCCAGCTTGTTTTTGCATCTCCATTGTATTCGCAGAGTAACGCATAAGGGGCATACTCAGCACCAGATCTCACTGATACCAACTTTTGCCTCTTATCTCTTACTTTCCTTCTCTCCCTAGTTTCCCTGAGCCTCCCTCTGCCTAAGTTGCAGCAAAATATGTTTGTTATACTACTTGCCCATAACGCTGTTAAAGCACATCATCCAGTCATTTTCCATAACTAAACTTTCAGTATTTAGGTAGTTTTACTTTCATACTTTGTTCATGCTTGTAGAGCAAAACAATTCAGAATGTTTATAGTATTAATTGATTAAATTGGAATTATTTTGTTTAATGTGTTATATATGAGAATACAAATCTACCTCAGAACTGTTTTTAAGAGAAAATATAATACTGCAAGATATTTTTAGACTTGTTGCTTTACTTATATTTAAGTGAATATATGTTGCTGCAATGATCAATTGTAAATATTGAATTGATAAGAACTTGATAATTGTTGCAGTGAAGTCACTCTTTAGCCTAATGACTTGTCCAGTCCTTTCTTGAATGCATCTTCATGAAGTGATGGGCATATAATTCCTGAACCCCTCAGGATTTTGATCCACAGAATTCTCTACACAACAGGATGGACCTTGCAGAAGCGAGAAGGGTCTTTTGTCCAATAGTGGGATTTTGGGGATAACTGTATTTCCTCCCATGGGTCCTGCAGACCTCTCCCTTTCTCCTTTGTCCTTCTGGCTCCTTCCATGTGCCTCTCCAGCTGGCATGTACCTCACCTGTGGTAAGAACAACCCTTTTCCTGTGCAGAAAGAAGGCAATTTATTTCCTCCAGCCAACAAGTGGAAAAGCAACACTGCTTTATGAACCACATTTCTTTACATAGAACTAAACGTGGCTCTTACCTCTCATCCCCCCTCTCTTACTTCTGCACCTTTTGGAAGCACCCTGGTTTGATATTGCTGGAGTTCCCAGGGCTCTGTAGACTCAAGGACAGGACACAAGCTGGATTGACACTGTCAGGTCATAGGATATGCATTGCACCTTCTCATCTTCCCCTGGTCTGTGCCTGCTCCTTGTGTGGAGGGCAGGGGACTGTTGGAATGCTGCTCTTCTGAAGACTGTCACTGGGATAGCTTGGAGTGGGTGGAAAACAGTGCTTTCCCATTGTACCAACAGAGATTTCCTCCAGCATTTTTTTATTTCTCTAGCATTCTGGAATTGTTTGCCAGCTCTTTGAACTTTTTTTTTTTTTTTTAATGTGACCACTTTTAGCCTGAATGGAGACCAGTGAAAGTTTGAGCTCTGGATCCTGGGAAGCTCCTCTCTGTGTGAGCACTGGGCCAGTCAATAGGCTCCAAGTATAGGATTGTTAGACAAAGGGACAGCCTGCAGCAAAAGGGATGTTTGTACTGTGGCCAGAGTAGGCTTCCTTAAAAATAATAGCCAAGGGTAAACACTATCAATTCCCAAGTTAGATGCTCGGAAAAATCCACCATCCCGTTTGCTAACCCATTAGGAAGGGAAATAGGACTTGACAGTTCTCTCTGCTGTGATTCTAAGCATGTTGTTTCCCTGAGAAAAAGAGTGCCTGTGAGCTGGGAGTGCTCTGCAGTCACTGGTGGCAAGGGATTGGGAAGATTTGTTGCTGCACAGAAGTTTGTGCATGGCTTGGTTTTAGGTTGTTTCAGCCTATCCACATCACATGATAAAATACAAAGCTGTCAGGTCTGACCTGGGAAAACAGAGCTGGCATTCCAGAAAGAGTATGTCCATACAGTGGCTTCTGTTTTTCTACTCAAACATGGTCTTTGTTTTTGGGATTTCAGGTAGCAAAAAAGGGGGGGAGGTGTTGAGGGTTATTGAAAGAGAATTATCACAAACCCAACCTAACTTTGCTAAGGGAAACTTGCTATTAGAGGAAGATTTTGCAAAATTTATTCCCAAGGTGATGCCTTCCAAATGCAGAATGAATTTACATGTGTGACCTGCTTCATTCTTGGTAGATAAACGGGCAGCAAATCTGAAATTCAATCAGCACTCTGCATCCAGTGGCTAACTGGCATAGAGACAGAAAGTGAATTCAAGTGAGTGAGAAAGCCTGTTTAGGAATAAGCACTTAGCCCAGACACTACACAAAAACCATCCAGGCAGGAAATGAAATATATACTTCAACATGAAACAGAAGACATCAGTTGTCTGAGGTTCTTTTGCTGAAATACCTTGCTGGCCTTCAAGGCTGGTCTTTCACTCTGGTGACTCAAACTGTTGATAAATATAGCTTGAAAACTGATCTAAAAAGACTTGTGGGGTCTTTATTTTACACGTTTGTTGTCAGGACCCAGCTTTCTAAAACACGTGATTAAATATTTGATAACTTTGACCACAGTTAAAACTGATTAGCCTTTAATTCAAGGTTTTCAAAATGTAAATAAACAGTTTCCCCCAAACTTACAGAAGCTCAAAAGCCTGTAAAGAGGATCCCTAAACATTAGGAACAGCTGCTTTTACATAACTGTTAATTCAGCTATTGCTTTTATTGCAGTGTGGTTCCTTCACAGTATCTCTTACACTTAGTTATATTAGCACAAGAGTTGTATTCTCACTCAAAACAATCACTGGCTTTTTGGCAACAAAAAGCTGTAATCGTAATAATTTTTGTATAAGCAGCACTTTCACAGTTCAAGTCCTGCATTCGAGAGATTTCTAACGACTCTGAGCTTGAAAGGGACAGTTTTTAAACAAGGAAAATGCTGTTGATATCACAATAATATTAACACAATTAATAAAATAAAAGTCAGTGATATAAGGAGGAAAGCATGTCCAGTGTCATGCCAGATAAAATACCCAGTTTGATAACGTTGGTTGGTATTGGTCAGTGTAAGGAGCAAAGAAATTAAAAAGCAATACATTATTTGCCTGAATGAAAAAGTATCCATTCATTATTGCTAGTCTTTTGGATCAGCATCACAGGGCTCGATAACCCTGTGGTTGTATCTTGTCATAAATAACACTAATTCACTTTGAAACACGGCATTTGTGGTTTCTTGGTTGGTTTTCTGGCAGAGACTTCCGTGGATTAATTATTCATATTGAGACTTTTCTTAAATCACTTTTTAAATATTATCTTTCTACTTCATTGGCAGAACCTTTGCCTGTTGTTAGGAGAGATGCTGAAGAGGGCACAGCTCACTTTCTGTGTCTTTGATCTGCAATGTACATCTCTGCATGGAACTCTCATATTATTTTCTTTAAGAATGGTAATCAGTGTGTTTTCAACCTATTTTTCCCAGACATTTCTTTAAGCTTCCTGGGCACAATCTCCAGGCCCCTCTTGTTTCTGCTCTCCTCTCTCTTTTCTGTGCGTTCAGTGTTTCAGACAAGGAACTTACATAGGGTCACTATTGTAATAAGGGAGTAATAAAATTTATGCTAAATGCCCACAGATTATAAACAACTGTCTAGACAAGATTTTACAACACTTATCTCATCCATGGCTCTTATTTTTTAGGTTTCAGGCTATCAAAGTAGAAATACAGTGAATTCTGCTTCTCAGAAAGCAATGGCTTGGCTAAGCCAGGAAGGCATTCTCTGCTTTTACTACTTAAAAATTATGGCTGAGTGAAAAATAAAGGTATTTAAATGGCAGAAGAGCTGCAGCACCAGGTTTGACTTTTCAGCCTGATCTTTCATGTTGCTGCTGGAGGTCAATTCACAGTGAGTCACAGCATGGTGGTACTGGAAATCTGGTGGTTCAGTGCCTGAGATCTTCTACAAGCCGATCACATTACAACTTTCAGGTCTCCTGTGCATTTTGGGTGTCTTTATTTCTGGAGTATGTGTTTTAGGAAGGCTTTCACTCTCCATATTTCAGGGTGTCTTACTGCTGACACTGAGCACCAGGCAGTGTGAATGGCTCATTTCAAGGGAACTTGGTTTGTGGTGAAAAGAATAGGAACATGTCCAGTCCACACAGAACAACTGGCTTTCGTTTACTGAGTCAAAGCTGTAAAACCATAAAGGAAGCAAAAGCTGAAATCTGGGGACATAGAAATAGTGGAGTGGGGATGGAAAAGGAGAATCAGCATTTTAGGGTTCTCTTGTACGAAGCAGAGATCTGGGTTCCAGCAATGGGGGAAGGACACAAGTCCTTCTTCGAAAACTGCTTGATGCAAGCACCTCTTGATTTAAGTTTGGATTTGAGGCTCGTGGAGGGGAAAAGATGATTTATCAGCAAGAATGCCCCCACACCTTCCCTCCTTCTCAACTTTCAGCCTGGTTCATCAAAGCCAAAAAGTAGCTTTACGTGATGAGAAATATACTCTCAGACTGCCTTGTAGGAAAAGCTTCCTTAAATTTTATTCTTAAAAAAAAAAAAATGCTTTCAGCATTCCTGGTGGGGACTTCCCATCATTGGAAGCTACAGCTTCTCTGAAAAACCTTTGGTCTTTTAGAGCATTTTAAAACAGATACTCTTAGGAAATGCTGTATTGCTGTGGGGCATCTGGCTTGTAATCAGTCAGTCCTTTCAGAGCAACTCTGCATCATGACATCGACCCAGAGCATGCCTGGTGTGGTCCTGGCGAGCCATGTGCCTTATATGTCCATTGCAACTTGCAGGAGGTCAAGTAGGGGGAAGCCAAAGGATTTGTGCAAATGGTGGAGTCAAGCAGAAGGTCAGGGATGGCATTTTGTGGCCATGGGAAAGACATGGCTCCTTCTCCTGGGTCGGGATGAGTCTCCGTCAGTGCTGAGTCTCAAAGAATCATGAGGCTTCCAGGGCTGGCACCCAGTGTTCTTAATTTTGTGGTGAATAAGAGCCCTGAAAGCACATACTTTAACCCTTCTGAAGATAATTGTTGAAATAAATCATTCTCTTGTTTAAAGAGTAAATCTTCAGCAAGTTTCAGAGAGCCTACAGCGCTGCTGATTTTAATCATTGCTCTGCATAGGGAAGTGTCTATACTGCTCAGTGTTTCCAAACCAGCACTTGCTGCTATTAAAAAGTCAGGCCTGGATTTAGAAGCTGTCACAACTCAAATTAAACCTTTTTGTGGCGGAGATTCCTGAAATCCCAGCTGAAAGAGAAGAGAGCTGGTGAGCAGAGCCCCTGTTTTCCTCTCCGGTTTAACTAACCAGGAATTCTGCACTGCCCTTTGGTACCTCAGGGGTATATAGCCCTATAGTGAACACTCAGCAGTGCATTGCCATTCTGGAGGGGAGAAACGCCTCAGGAAACATGGGTATTTTTGGTTTTCTGTTGTTGCTGGGATGTTGCTGGAATAGGGGTTGTGTATGACAGGAAATGTGCCTGTGGTGTGTCAGACTGTACCACAGAGAGCAGTTCCAGTCAGCCATGGGTGATTTTTAACTCCACTTCCCTGTGGTCACCCAGTGGGCTCCCCAGGGCTCTGCTGGGCAGTTGCTTTTCTATAGCATGTCCTGCTTTGGCTGAAATTTTTCAGGGTTTGGCTGGTCCACAAGGGATTTTTTTTTTTTTAGGGGTGTGAAAAAGATGGGTTTGGGGGAGACACGTTGGAGCAAAGTAGAAATTACACTGGTCAGCTGAGGTCTGGAGAGCTGTTGCTTCCCAAACCTTCCTGGCCTTCCTTTGGGAGCTGAGCTGTGGCAGAGATGGTTCACTGCAGAGGCAGAATGTGGGCTGGAATGACTACCCGAGGTGTTCCAACCATGGATGAGGTAGGGTTTGGATACACTATAGCTTCTTCTGAGGCTTGAGTGTTCAATTAGCTCTTGGCAGCTCAGTTGCTCCTATGACAGCGCTCTTAATTCCCTGGCTGTCTGGTTAAAGGGAGTCCTTCTGCTAATTTATCACACTTAAGTTAAATAGCCGAGAATTTGGGCCATTTGTACATGAATCCATGATGGATTTCAGGCAGGTTCCTGCTACTTACCCGTTTTTTCCTGACCCCTAATTGGAACACCAGAGAAAGTTGGTGATCTTGATATTCTATCATATTTTTGTTAAATTTTTCCTTTTCTTGGAGAGCACTTGGAGATTTTCTTTCTGGAGCTTTCTGGGGGTACTGGACACCACTCTGGTCTTCTAATCCCATTTCTCCTGGTCTTCCAAACTGGGAAGTCCTTACTGCTGTTCTGAAGCTGATTGTAGTGCTAAAAAATAAATTCATGCAGCTTTTGGCACAGCACCATTTGAGCAATTTTAAGTGGTTGGTATTTAATTCACTGTGCCATTTAAGCTACTTTGAAAAAGAAGAGATACATTTTATTTTGGTTATATTTTGTATGAAATGTGTGGAGTTATTGGAACCAGATATATTAACTTTGTGCTAGGCTGATGTACACCAGTTAAAAATGTATCCCCTGGCATATGGAATCAAAAGCTGGGGGTTTTCTCAGGCACAGATGCCTCCTAGTCCCCTGGATTCAAGGTACCCCAGCTCCTGAGTTTGATACTGTGTCTAATAGATGTGAAAGCACGGGGTTCTAGTGCCGCTTCCATCAAGTCATCCATTTTAGAGGTCTTAGAACCTGCTTTTCTCTGAAGCAAAGTATTTATCACATGTTATTAGAAAGGACCTTACTGTGGAGTAAATCAGGGTTTGTGAAGTTGTTAAATATCATGGAATCAAAGAATGGGTTGGGAGGGACCTTTAAGGGTCATCTATTGCAACCCCCCTGTGATGAGCAGGGACATCTTCAACCAGCCCAGGCTGCTCAGAGCCCCATCTAGCGTCACCCTGAATGTTTCCAGGGATGGGGCATCCACAGCTTCCCTGGACAAGCTGTGCCAGTTTCACTACCCTCATTGTAAAAAATATCTTCCTTATAGCTGGTCCAGATTTACCCTCTTTTAGTTTATATGCAAGTGTGGGATATGTTTAGCTCCAGAAGTGGGATGGGTGTATGACAGGAATCATTCTGTCATGTCTAAGTTATAATAACATGCATAAATCATACAAGAATCATGTGTCACAAGCACAAGGTTTCATTGGCAATCATCCTTAAAAATTTTCATTTGCAGAAAGTCTTGGGAGCCCTTGTCTTTTTCCAAAGTTAAAAAAAAAAAGACTAATCTGCTTGCAGTATTTGTAATTCAGCCTCTGAAGAATAAATTTTAAAAGAAACAGTGTGACATTTCCAGCTCTCTTTAGAGGGAGGTCTGTTCAACAATACACTTCAAGTGACAAAACACAAATATGATGCACAGTGCCAAATGGAAAGGAAGAATAGACCCTCTGCTGCTGGGAATAAAAGAAGACTATAGTAATGTGATTATGGTAATGGTCAACAAGTCATAGTCTCGTGCTTTTGTTCACTGTAATTAACTTCTCAGAACGGCACAGTCGCTTTCTCTGTGCTCATCAGATGGCCCTGCCTTTGTGTCCCGGTCTGTTATTCCTCCTGCAGGGACTGCAGGCCTCCAAGTGCATTACTAAATGAATTCATTGCTGGAACAAAGATTCAGTAGCAGAATAGAGATTGATATCTTTTGTTGTCAGACATTCAATACCATATAGCAATCCAATTACTTAAGCTGTTTCTATCAGTCTTATTACGGCTCACTATTGAGGCATGCTTTAAAGCTGGATAATTCTGTCTTGCAAGAATGTAGTGGAACAGATTAGGGCTTTAATGAGAAGGCTTTCTGTGTGCTGGGGCACTTCCATTGTATGTGTTGGGATTGAGGAATCATACCTAGTCAAAGGCCTGGAGTCGTTGTTGCAGAGAGCGATCAAAGGGGAGCCTGAAATCTGTACGATTGCTCAGAGAAATTTTACAGGTTATAAAAAAATAAAATAAAAACTGGCCAAGTTTCTGTCTGTTATTGCCTATCTGATGAGAATCTGTGGTGCAACAGTGGGAAAAGGAAATTACTTATTGGAATTCAGATTGTGGAATGGATATCTCGTTTTGTGTTTGAACTTTCCCTCCACTGTGCTGTAGGTCAAATTCTGTGCTTAGCGGCAGCATTTTAGGAATGCTGACAGAATGGATTCAACACAGGGCTTATTCTGCATACAACTGCCCAGGGTAGATGTTGGGAGAGGAGGGTTTCTAGTGCACAATAAAACAGCAGGAAAGAAGGCTTTGATAACTGCAGGTAGAGGAGGAAAGATTAGACTTCAGTGCCAGGTTCGCATCCATGTTCTGTAGCACAAAGCAGGTATGGAGAATCCACATACAGCAGAAAGCTGGAATCAGTAAAACCTCAAAACTCATACTGAAGTGTAGAAGTGGAAAACAGTTATTTTTCTGTGAGAAAAAAAATGCCAACAGTGTAAATATAAACAGGTTACCTACTTTGCACATATTTTATATACGGAAAACACACCTAAGTTTATTGTGTGAAACATTAAGCAGCAGAGGCTTGGGAGATGCCAGACTGAATTTGTCTATTCAGCAAGTTGGGATTTCAGAGGGACTTGTAAATTATGATAAAACTGTTCCTCTCTCCCTGGCATCAACAGAAACCTCTGCTCTTTAACAGTGTGAACAGAAGCACCTTGGGTTGAAGTTAGGGTTGAAGTAAACTGGAAACACAGATTAAAGTGCTTTTGAATGGAATACATACAGGTTGGAGCCATATATGAAAACAAGTATTTCTAAACCTGTCTGAAATTCCACCTCTCCAGGTCACTACCCTTAAGTAACTGAGGGCATGTTTTATTTTTTGGTATGATAAATGCACCAAAAGCAAACACTCACTTGATGTGAGTGGCAAAGCTGTGTAATTTCTGCAGGGCAACACTGATTTCCAACAATTTGAGGATATGGCCTATTTTTCCTGGATGCAGAGAATTGTATGATTTATAATTTCATTATAATAAGGCTGATTTTCCACTTCTTAGGGTTGTTTTGCACTATCAACAGCTAAATATTTCCTCATCAGGGACAAAGTCATAAACTCTTGCCAATGCACATATATTGTCTGGCTGTAATATTTCCAGACTATTATTTGGAAGAACAGCAACTGTAAAGACATTTTCCAAAGGAAAATGTATTTGAGTTAGAATAAGGATGTGGGGGGTGTGAACCTAAGTCTGAGGAACACCTGAAAGTTTATCTATGCATTTAGATTTTGTTTTCAGAAAGTGTTTGCATTCCTGTCTGTAGAACAGAAACACTGATTTTCTTCAGCACTAAAGGTATGACCCAGTTCTGGATAGAAGCTAAACTTTATTTTGTGGCCTCAGTTGCCTGGTGGGGATTGAAGTTAATGTTTCATGAGGCAAAGGAGAGCACCTGTTCATTCCAGGAACAGCTACTGCTAAGATATTCGTTTTGGCTCAGAGTTAAGGTGATTTTGTACTGAATTATCAGTTTCTCTCTCACTCAGGAGTGTAAGGAGCAATTAAAGATTTAGGGTGGCCTGACCTTAATTGTGCTCGTTGTTGACTTGTGATGAGTGATGTCTGCAGTAACCGCTTTCTTGTAATTTATTTACTCTGTTTAGGAATGAGGGCTTTGGACTTGGGATCTTCCAAGGGGATCTTTTCATGTGCATTTTCATTTATTTTGTCTAAATACATTGAAACCTCCAGGACAGATACTCAGCTGGTGTAAATCAGCTTAGTCCCACTGACGTCAGTGGAGCAGCGCCAGCAGCAGATCTGACCCACTTCTTTAATCTGATCACTTGTCCATCCCATTTATTTCAGATTACATCAGAGTGAGCAGAGCCTTACCTCACTCACCGTGAACTTGAGACAGGTACAACCTTGCAAGTTTCAGCAGAGGACTGTCATCAGTGAGAAACATGCAAAAAGCAGTAGCAGTAGCATCCAGTCTTCTGCCCTACAGAAATTCCTTGGCCTGACAGACCAGTATGTCTTAGTATGAAATTCTCATAAGAAGTTATGTTAGTTTACTACAAAACATTAACCTAATACTGCATTATTTTTTTAATGTTTAAATATCTCTTAACTAATTAGCAATATCCATTGAGTGTTCAGAGTGCTCTGTGCCACTTGTGCGAGTCTTCAGAAACCTCGGCACCCCAGCTGCCAAGCCCATGCCGGTGCCCACCCTGGAAATTTCCAAGGGAAATCACATTGGAGTTTGCAGTCACATCTTGGGTCTGGCACCTCTAACTTGCCCCTTCAGCTTTTCCCGGTTCTTAAATGTTGATTTGCCCCCGTGTGTCTTCCCTGCCATTGTCATCTCAGATCATTATTGGATGATTTGAGCATTGCCTTCACACCTCACACTACTCTCCCAGTGTATCTCTGTATCCAGTCTCTTCCAGTGCTTGAGTGAGTTTGTATTTCCCTAGTAAAGGGAAGAGTTTTACCTCTTTGTGGGCTGTTTTCTATGGTAGTTTCTAATATTGAATAGCAACATTAGTAGCACAACTATTGCTTTTCGTGGCGTTGAACTGTCTTGCACATTTCTGTCCAATTTGAATGAAACAATCAATTTTCCCAGCAAGCAGTGGATCCTCTGCAGTGTTATCCAATGTCCTATGACCCCTTTGGAACTCATCACGAAGTGGCCGTTGACTTTGTACTGGAATTAACCTCTTCAAGAGTTTGCAAATGCCAAAATGATGGGAGCCATTGCAGTTCTGGTATCTTTTCCCAAACATCAGATGTTGTCTAGGCTTCTCTTGTTCACAAACTCTGTCTTGTTTTTGCAGACTCTGGTATTTTTGCCACGGGTCTCTATCAGTGTATTGGCTCTTATATCTGTCAGAACTGTCTCTGCCCTCCAAGTTTCACTTTGGATAGAGTGGCTTCTTTTTCTTGAAAAGTGCTGGTTGGGTTATTCCTAAATCTTTTAACACTATTTTTCTCTCTGTTTCCCCCATCTTCAGTATAGTATCAGCTTGACCCTCATACTAGCTTGTTGTCAGCCATCAGTTACTAACAGAATATTTCCATTTTTTTTCTGCACTGTCTCAGTGTAGTGCTCCTGCACATTTAATAGTCTGCCTCCCCTGCCTTGGTGAACTAAGCTCTGTAAATCATCCATGGCTCCAGAATCAGACACTCTCTGGAAGGGGAACACGATCCTGTTGGCTGGGAAGTTGCTGCTTAAGCTTCCCTTATCTCTCCTCTGTCTCTCTGAAGGGCTTTGACTTTCGTGGGATTTTTAAAACCCTTCTTTCTTCCACACAGAATGTTGATTTTGTTCACTTATTTTGTTGTGGATGCCCCATCCCTGGACATACCCCAAGGCCAGGTTGGATGGCAACCTGGACAACCTGGTCTAGTGGAAGGTGTCCTCGTTCATGGCAGAGGAGTTGGAGTGAGATTACCATTAAGGCCCCTTTCAACCCAAACCATTCTATGATTCCATGATTCTATTACTGTTCTCCTTGAAAAAGAAACATAAAGCCCAATTCATCTCCTTTTATGTCTCTCTCCAACAAGCTTTTCTCTTCCCTGCAATTTTTGGTGCAGTCCCCACTGTGCCCAGAGAAGCCAAGCTGGAGGGCAGGTTTGCTAGTGTAGAAGGGAAATCCATTTTAACAAGAATCCCTAATTGTACTGGGACAGGAAACCTCAGTGAGTGCACAGAAAAAGAAAAGACAAAAAAATCCCAGTTATGAGGGTCAGGTTCAAGGGGTTCTTGTTCTTCAAGTGCGTTTTGTGGAGTATATGCTTAGGAGCTTTGCTGGGTGAGGGCCTTATTAAATTTGAGTCAGCTTAATAAACAAAACAAACACAAGAATTAATTAATTTTTGTAACATACTTGAGGGAAAAGCAAGCAGGCATCTTTTCCTTTACTTTTAAGAAAAAAAAAATTGAGGCAGAAAAATGAAGTAACCCAACTCTTGGGAGCAAGTAGCAAAGCAGACCCAAAATTCAGAAAATTTTTGCTCTGGGCTTTGTCTGGTGCACTGACATTTTACTTTTTAAATGTTTTTCATAAGATGTAGTAGTTATTTTATTAATTTTTGTGATTGCTTTCATAAATGGAAAGAAGTAAATCACAGTGAAGTTAGTCCAAAGTTGGGAAAATATTGAGTTCAAGAGGTACAGCAGAAATTTAGTGAAGATGCAAATATATCTGGGTCCTGCCAAAAGCTGCGCTTTCATTTACTTCGCTGAATTAATGGATTTTAGATGAGAAAGAAACTTAAGATTATCTAATATGACCATATGTGTTTTGCATGCCATAGAATTCCACTCAGTTATCTCTGCAAAACTATTTCCTGCCAGATATTGGGCCAGATCACCTCTGCTAACATTAACTACTTCAGTTTCAAAGCACTCTCCAAACATATGCCCTGACTGGGCTGTTGTAGGTTTACTGTAGAAAGACCTAATGATTCCTAATTCCAGGGAATATGAAAGGTATGTACTCTTTGTAATCCCACAATCTGAGAGATTGCTCAAGACAGGAGTGAAAGGAACCAAGGGAAAAATCAGTGTTTAACTTGGAAATATTTGTTAGTTAACAAGTCACAAGGAAGTGAGTACCTCTAGCACCTAGGATAGTCAAAGTAGGAATTTATTTTAGTACTTCATATTAATGCTTTTAATTTATACTTTTTTTGGGGGGGGGGTTGTGGGGTTGTATTTAAAAAATGAATGAACCCAGACCAAAAAAAAAAAAATCTTCCTTTGGTGTTTTGTTACCACTGAATTTCTTAAGTTCAGGAATATTCTCTAAAATGTATTTGAACACATTTATTTTGTAGAAGGCTGACTATCTGGACTCTGCCCACACTTAAACGCATACTGAAATCCATCCTTCTTATGAACAACATATAATTAATTCTATGCATTAATTGTGTTCATTCTGTACAGAGAATGCTTTCCTGAACTGGAGACACAAGTTTGTGTGCTTTAATTATTTTAAGGGATCTATTTTCTGGCATCTTGCTGCTTTTCTCCTTTTTTTCCCCCTTGAAAAACATGTCTGTTGTTGAGCTTAAAAACATATTTCTTTACATTCTCACAAGGTCTTAGTTTCTGAGACCTGGAATTCCTTATACAAGGAAATATGCTGGAACTATAAAAACTCCATGTACAATGCATAGGATGCCAACTTCAGCCTCTAGCTCTGGATCTCAGGTCTTTGTCATTCTGCAGAAGTGTAAACTTCTTAATCCCTATGAGGGAGGAGTCTCTCAGGTATTTCCTTATGGATCAGTCCCATAAGGAGTTGATCCCTGTCTCGGGGGCACATCGATCTGTCTTGTCTGCAGAAGCTGAAAGGACTTTATGCATCGAATTTTCTCAGCAGTGCTATAAAATAACATGTCCTGCTGAGTGAAGCCAGCCTGGTAATGCATGGATTTTCTGCCTTGAGTGATTTCCTGAAATCAATAACTCATTAAAAAAAAAAAAAAAAAAGAAAAGCTCAATTCTCACGATTCATAACCATGCAAATGACAGGCTGCCTTCAGGAACAGCAGCTGGCTGTTGGAACAGTGGGTTTGGAGGATGGTGCGCTTGGTGTTTGTTCACTTGCGCTAACTGCAGTTTTGCTTTTGCTTCATGAGAAAAACTATTTTAACAACACTATTCATTCATTAATTCTTAAGAGTAATGCTCTGCTGGCACAATAGTTAACCAGTTGCTAAAAATAAGGTCTGCTGGTGAATCCTTTAAAAATACAACTATATCTCTCTTTCAGCAAGGAGTAGAAGTGTAAATCTTTTTCCAAATCACAACCTCTAGAAATCCTTTATGCACATTATAATTCCTCAGCAAAGTGTCAGATAACTTGGAAGGGGAGGAAGCTTTCCATCCTAAGTGTGTAAAGCATCACAGTCATTAATTTATTGACTGAATTGATCTGACTTTTAAAAGACTCCTGGCTTGGCATCAGTGCTCTGTTTATCTCACAAGCAATGAATCTCTTCTTCCTCCCTATGTGTAAATACTTAATAGCTGTAAACTTAAAAGGTCAGACCTTGCTGGATCTGTAAGTATTGTACTTCAAAGTACATTTGGATTGAAATTTTTCTTTTTCTCCTGCTCACATCTCAAGTTGCTGCACTATCTGCTCTAGTTGACTTTCTTAGTGGTTTGGAGACGATGTCAAATGTTTTTCAGAGCATTAGTCCTTTCTTCAGGGTGATTTTTCTTGCATCCAGACGTATTAATTTAAAATATTTAGGGTTTTGGTTTTTTTTTTTCAAGTGCACCGACAGGATTTAGAATGCTCCACAGGATGCTGAAGTCAGCCTCTTGCCCAAAATTTTTCCATATGATGCATGTCAGCAGCACAGCTTCAAGGAGTATCTTCTCATCTTGCTTTCCACTTAGCATGAGTTTAACAGGTGTCTGGAATGCCCTAGAGTAGGGCAGGATTACTGCCTGGGATCTGGGAATAAAGAGAGAAGGCAGTGGGGTGTGGGGGGAAGAAAGGGAACTGGAAGATGAACTGGTTCCAAAGGACACCCTCAAGCAAAGGGTGGCAAAAGAATAAAATTAGATAGATTTAACTTTAGTGTGAGAAAGAGCAAACCTTGCATGTCAGCAGGGAATTAAATGGTTTAATGAATTACTGGAAGGTTGGGAGAATAAGACATGCCCTCTCTAGAAGAGGTTCTGGAAGGGCTAAGGGAATCCTGATCCCGGTAATAAATTTCTCTATCTCAAGTGAAAAATGCAGCCCGTGTGCAATGACCAAGCATTCCTGAATGCCTGTGTCCTGGAGGCCAATGGAAGAACTGACAGAGCAGGGATAGTCCAGCCAAGTGAATTAAAATCAGATATTATCCTGTTCATTTTGTGGGAAAATGATAAGAAGCTGTTCCAGGAGCAGCAGAAGCACTGTTTTCTGTGGAACCATATCCTTGGTTTCTCATGCGCTTCCTGGGTACCTTCATGAGACCTCCAGGTCCACTCGGGGCCAGAAGGGCAAGAGGCAGCTTCTGCTGCATCTGCTGATTGGAAGGCTGGAAATAAGCTGTTTGTACTGACTGGACAAGCAGCCACTGATCCCACACCTTCCAGGAGATTTTCCTCAGCTGGGAGCACTAATTTAGGTCTCTTTCCTCTGTGCAATGACAAGAGCTGTAGGAACATAATTATCTCCAAATCTTTTGCTTCTCCCCTGACAACTTGCATTGCAATGGGGCAGTGGGTTTGAATGTTATTAGCGGCAGACAGGAACAGCCAGCCAGTGTGGCTGCATAAGCCTCATTTCATTAGGAAATCAAGTGGAAATGTTTGTATAGTTTATACACAACTCAACATGGTTTGTGTCTGTCCTATTACTTTGAAGGTTGTTGTTGTAATTCTGTGTTCCATTCTAGTGCTTCCTTCCATCTCATCTAGAGTTCGTAAAAATACTGCTTTGGACCTTTGTGATTTTGTTTTCCTGCCATCTCAGGGGAATGTAGGACTGGAAGGGGCATTCTGGGTCAGTGTGTCCAGGCTCCTGCCAAGGTATATGAACTGTAAAAGTTAAAAAGAGAAAAATACTTTTATAATAAACTTCTGATTGGTACAGTGGGAAAGTTAATGAGACAAATGAAACCTTCCGTGTGGCCTTTGTGAAGCTGAAAGTCGCGGCATGGGGCAGTCCCCTGGCAAATCTTGGGTCATTACCTTATCTGCTGCTGCAACTGCCACGGGTAAATGTCACAGGATGAAGGAATTTTCCGCTTTACAGCACCAGAGTAGGAAGAATTCACGTTTTCTTCAGCCTGGGGAAAAGATTGCCAGATTTTTTTCATGTGTAAAAGAGGATTGAAACGTTAAAGATAATCACAGGGGGAAGATTGATTGATCCAGGGAGAGGAGATATGTCAATCCGTCAATCTGTTAGCTTTTAAACGTGCTTGAGTGACAGTAAGGCACATTCAGCATTCTGTAGGATTTTCCTAAAGGAAACAAGAACCTAGAGGAAAATAAGACAACAGTTAAAAGAAGGTTGGCAGATTCTTATGAACAGGTCACATGGGAACAATGGTATCAGTACTTTCTGGAACTGTATTATAACAATTGAAACTTGATGATGTAAAACCAAAAACCATAAATGCTTGTGTTTCAGAATTTGGGCTGTTTGCCTTTAGCTGTGCACTGACTGTCAGTGTTAAATGCTCTTCTTTACTATATGTAGATACTTGCAGATTGCTCAGGACACTTCTAGAATATTTATATTCCAGAATATCTAAATAGTTTCAAATCTCAGTGGTAAAAATTCCTCTACGTAGAGTTACAAATGGTGCAACTGATCAGAGAAAGGTACAGCCTGAGAGAAGGAGGAGAAGCACAATAGTTTATTTGACAGTTCCCAGAAAATAAATAGAAAACAAAACAACACTTTGAAAAATCTCACTTTTGCACATTTTAGACTGTGTTCAAAAATAGAAAGATAATTTTGAAATTGCTTCAGATCATTTCGCTTTTTGAAAGTAGAGTCGAGACATAATTAAAGCATTGACATTTTTAATATTTTCGGTGGAATAGCTTTAGGATGAACTGGGAAGTCCACTGACTGCCTTCAGTGTTGTTTTTGGCTTGATTTTTAAATTTTACATCTTTGTCCTTTCATCAGAGTTTGATCCAGCAAACCAGGGACTACTTTAGGCTCTTCCATTGAAGTGCTGGAAGTTCTCAGTAGTTTTAAGCCTTTGGTTTCCCTGTTTGCGTCCTGGAGCATGAAGTGTATGTTAAATACTGCCTTGGGTTGTCCTGTACTTCAAACCTGAGCTTTAAGCACTGGTAGGACTGAGGGTGACAAACTGAGCTCCATGTTCAGAGACACCCAGACCTGAAGTGTGCAGTGAACTCCATTCTGTGAGTAGCCCATGAAATCATAATAAGAAAGTTGAAATTTGCAGCTTTATTTCAGAAAAACCCATTTGCTGTAAAAAATTACATGCTTTAGTAGAATTAGGCAGTTTTAACAAGTCATTCCAGGGTCTGAATCATTAAACTTTGGACCTTTAAAGGTATTTAACTGTTAAACTGCTGAGTGAATGGAAACCTATTTCTGGAATGTTGTAGTTATTTTGTTTTAAGGTGTTCAGAATGAGCCCAGTCTTTTAAACACTGTATTAATGCTTGCAGTATGTTAATTTTTAACAAAGAGGTTTTCTTCATGAAAAGCATGTTTTCCGCCCAACAGAATTTGATAGTGTTTTCCATTAAAACTCTGAAGACTGGTAAATTTGATATTGCTGCTAAGTTTGCTCAGTCAGGCTCAGCCTTCAGAAAAAGGCTTTCTTGTAGAGGGGAGGAAGGGCTATTTAAAATCTCTCACCCAATGGTGACTGCTTTCCATTAGTGGGTTGCCCTTCATGGCGCTGTGGGAACGGCTTTAGGCAGGTGTGACTCATTTGTATGACTCTGCTTTGGGGAACCAGCTCACCAGCTGCTTTGGGGCTTAGTGGTCTGCTCTAAGCGTCACCAGGACCCTTTTCTAAGCCCACCTTACCCTTTACTCATCCCGTCTTAAACTGCGTCCATCACACCATGACTGATGATCCCAGCCTGTCGCTGCTCCTCTTTGTCCAGCCCCCAGGAGCTAAATCCCTTTCCCCACGAGCCTCTGCACTACCAGGGCTTTATCACCATAGCTGAGCAGGCAGGTTAAGATTTTTGTCCCAGTTTTTCTCTGGGTAAGTACATTATCTCCCATCCTTCTGCTGCATCAAGATCAACAATGTCTTGGAAAAAAAAATGTGCCAGTCCTGCTTGCTTCACCTCAGTGGAGAGTTGAGTTGACTTGGATAGAACTAGTAAAAAAGATTGAAGCCAGTTGGCCAAATCCTGGTTTAAGTCAGCATTATATAAACTGCTTTTACTCTGTTGAAGTCAGCAGAGAAAATCCAGCATGAATAGTTTATATTGACCTCTGGGATAAATGCAAAAACAATTAAAAATTCTTTTTATCATTAGGTATTATAATACCATATGAAAGCACTTACATTAAGCATCATCAGCTTTTGAAGAAACCAAGTCCCCAAAACAGGTTCCTGATGGTCTGTAGTGTGCCAGAGCTACAGCTGAAAATTCCTGCTTCCCTAAAAAAGGCCTTCACATACTGGATTCTACTGCATTTTGGGAGAAATGCTTGCCTAAGGAAGGGCCTGAAAAAGCAGTTTTGTGTCTGCATCACCCTCAGAGCAGGGGAAGTTCCTATTGAAGTTTTGTCACCCACGTTTAAGACACTTAAATTACGATAAATAGCAGGAGACCATCACCTTAAGTTTTATCCTTATGTAAATAATTAAAAGCCCTATCCCCCACATGGTGTTTAATATAGGCAATACATGGAGGGGAAAAAAGTGTATTCACTTAAAATGCAATACTGTATTTACAGTACTGCTTTCCCATGCTTATTTTAGGGTCATTTGGGAAAAAAGCTTTAACTCAAAAAAAAAAAAAAAAAAAGAGAATGGATTGCTATTCTGGGAGTTAGATTGTCACTTAATAAATATATTTCTGATAATAAAAGTTGGTGTCGTTTTCCTTGCAGGGACTTATTCGGAAGAAAGTTAATAAAAACTGCATGGAAAAGCTAGCATCACAGCTCTTTTTTTTTTTTTTTTCTGCTTGAAATTCCTGCAGGGAAGTAAGCTGAATGCAAAAAGTATGGAGAAAGAGAGGAATATTCCACTGATCCTTAAAACCCAAAGGTAAGATTCTCTTCCTAAGGGTACTATTAAGCAAGGTAGCTCCCAAGAACCTTTTAAATACCTTTTTTTTTTTTTTTATGAACAAAGGCTTAACTGGCCCTGCTGATGGGAAAGTCATAATGTGACTTTTTTTTTCCCTGATGGCTTTCTATTCTTTGCATATGTGACAGATGTCAATGAAGTTGAAAAGTGTCCGTTTCCCAGCGGGATGCTGGCTGTTCCCCAAAATGCCTGGGCAGTTTATAGAGGCCTAATATCTTCTGATGGTCATGGAAGGATTTGTAGGGAAAGATTCCTCCTGGGCAGGGGCCTGCTGCCTTTGAATAGAAGGCAGGCAGCAGCTCTACAGGCCCCAGCAAGAGATGCCACTGCACCATCAGGAAACTTTGATTTATTATCTGAGAAATTCACCATCCATCTGCCTGAAGAGGTCACAGAAGCAACTTTCCTAATGGGAATCTGAGACCCCCATTATTTCCCACTTATTGCTACAAGCATGAAAAATTGCTCCAACTGAGAGAGTTGGACTTTCAGGACTTGTTGCCATGGTTGGATTTATAGGAATATTTAGGGGCAACGCTTAGTGGTTGGTTTTTGCTTGGGTTTTTTTTTTTTTTGAACCTATAAACTCCAACAATTTTCACAGGTTTTTGCTAATTAATGCCACCACTGTGGAAATGGGAGCAGTTCTGCAAACAAGCTGCGACAAATGGGATTTTTATTGCCAGTGGAAAAGCCCAGAGAATAATTAGCAAGTCCGTAGAGATCTCCTGATTACAGACATCTGCATTGGTAATGTCCAGACACAAAGATCCCACAGGGAAATATTTCAGGATTTTCACCTTAGGGCACATTTATGTTGTCGGCTCCACCCTTCCAAATGCAGTGGGACATATGTGGGAAAATATTTTGTGAAATGTTAGACCAAGGAACCCGTGTTGACTAATCTGAACTACGGAAACTGGCTTTGCTTTCCAAAGCACTGTCCAGCGGCCAAGACTTGCAGATGTAATATTTTGATATCTCATTAAACCCGATTTCACAGAGATATTTCTCAGTGCTGCATCTGAGTTGCCTGAGATGCTTTTGCAGCTATCGCTGCTTTGGTGAATAGGATGAAGAGGAAACAAGAAGACTAATTATTAAAACACCACATGAACTCCGTGAAAACGAAGCAGTGAAAAAAAAAAGAATTCATGTCAAGGCAGGATTTATTAGTTCAGATTGAAGAGTAACTTGATTAGGGGTTTTCCTCTCGCCAAAGTGATTCACAATATAAATTATGGATCTACTTATAGAAGTGGTCAAAGTTTTGTCTTTTTTAAACCAGCACACTTTTAAACTGGCTAATAAAATATTAATTTCAGGCCTTTGAAGCAGAACTTTAAGCTAAGAGTTTTTTAAAAAACACAATTATTTTCATTTGTGTAGCATCAGAGCACAGTTGCCCCAGTCTTAGACTGGTTCATGTTGTATTAAATGCCATATAAATCCCAAACAAAACTCGTTCCTTTCCTGAAGACCTTACAGCATAAAGACTTGCTTGCTTTTACCAATTGTGTTTGGATATAGAATTTAAAAATAAATTAAATTTATAATGCCTATGATTTTAAAATGTCCATGACACAAAGTAGGCTGTCTTGCTTAGAATCTCTCTGTGATAGGATCTTCAATCCCACAAGCCTGACAGCAGAAAATGCCCTTAAATTTGTATTTAAAGCCATCCTTCTCCAGGAAAACCATTAAGCAAATGATTAATTTTAAGATGCATTTCAGTCCCAGTGGCATCATTTATCCTGCTCACTGGTCAGGCAGTCACTTACGACAAAGTTAAGCATTGAGCAGACCTAATTGTGAATCAAGGCTGCCCTTCAAGGTGTCAGGAGAAGCAAGAATAATTCTCCTGGCTTTTAAGCCCCTACATACACAATCCATAAGGAGAGATCTAAACCCAGTAATGCACCAGCATATCAGATATTTCCACAGACCTCTCTTGGCTTAGCTTTTCTGCTCTCTCTGTGATGAGGCCTGAGGGGGCAGAAGGAACGAAAGGTCAGGAAAGAAGGAGAATTGGGAATTGCTGGGGATACTTTTGCTCTCAGATAACTGGAACCCGTGTGACAAGTACAAGTACAAGGCACTGAGTACTGGAGCCTGTATTTGTTGCTCTCTGACCCAGGATATTTACAGAGATCCGAAGCAACCTCCAAATGAGGTTTTTAATAACCTTATGCTGAGTCCTTATGAAGCCTTTGCAGAAGTCCCCAGAGATGCCTGTGATCACATGTATATTATTGTCACCGCCTTGGACAGATGGGAAAGTCCCCAGAGGAATTGCTTCAGGATGCAGGCTGCAATGACACTGGTTTTGTGGAATGCTTGCACTGGTTTTGGGATGCAGGTGAAAGCACACTGTAGTTTCCAGTGCCCTGCAAACAGGACTTTCATTTGTTCTGGATAGTCTTTCAAAGTATAGGCTATTTATATATACAATCCAGGATGACTGTGAGCTCCGAGTTGGTCCATTTTTCAGCAGTATTTAAGGGGATGGTTGGCACTGGTTAAAGGCATGAGTGTGTGGCATGTACATCTGCTGCTCGGAAATATGATATGAATTCCTGTGAATGAAGTATTTAAACGTTAATGTGTTCGACTATTTTCTAATGAGCCTTGTTCACGGACCCTGCAGGGTTAATTAGGTTCCTAGATCTTATCTTTACTCTATTACACTAAAGGCAAAAACCTCTACAGGAACTGAATCCACTCAGGAAGAGCAAATAAACTGGCTCTAAATGATCACAAACTGACCAAGCTTTTCTGCTTCAGCTCCCTGTATGCCTTCAGGCAATTGGGATTTAAAAGCACCGACATTACAGGACCATAAAAATACACATTTACATTTATGTGTGGTCACATGCAAAATTTAAGATTTAGAGAAAGCCACAAAGGGAATGTTTAACATAAGTAGCCAGGCACAAGCTGAATTAGTGACACAGCAGCCCCAGCAGAAACACAAGAAAAACATGTAAACCTTCATCTGTTATTAGTTGCTGTAGCCCATACTTCAGAGCACAAGGACTCGTGGTCATTAAAGCCTGTTGTTTTCCACGAGATCTTTTAGCTGCCTCATGAATGGGAGCTGGGCAAGCCCTGAAGTGAAGTGAATTCACATGTGAGAGTCCCTGTTTTGAATTTTGTTCCTTTGCTGGATGATTAAATCACTAATAATGTGAAATGAGTAGCCAGAACTCTCTCCCCACCACTGCCCATATGGGGACACTGCAAGAGGACTCTCCAGCCTGTCTGTGTTGGACACCTCAGAGTTGCAGAAGGATGGAGGCAGTGCTCCCAGGATTTGTATCACCTTCTCTACCACTGACATGTCCACCACCAGCTCTGGCGCTGACAGGGGTTTGCATTCCTGCAGCCTCTGGCCATGCAGGCGGACCTTTTGTCCCAAGCTTGGCACATCTGCTACAGGCAGTTCATGAGCTTGTACCAACTACAGGAGCATGTTGGGACCGGAGAAGGGGGAATGGCTTCAAACTGACAGGGGTTTAGGTTAGATATTAGAAAAAAACTCTTTTCTGTGAGGATGGTGAGGCCCTGGCACAGGTTGCCCAGAGGAGCTGTAGATGGCCTATCCCTGGAAGTGTTTAAGACCAGGTTGGATGAGGCTCTGAGCAACCTGGTCTAGTGGAAGTTGTTCCTGTCCACCTTTGGGGGGTTGGAATGAGATGGTCTTTAAGGTTCCTTCCAACCCAAACCATTCTGTCTTTCTATAAATTCCTTTCCTTAAAAGTGCTGTGATGCAATGTAATACAGACACATTCTGATGGAAAGCTTCAGGATAGGTTCTGTCTGTTTTTCCACACGTTGGTACCACACCTAGCAGACTGGCTTTCAGTCTGACATGTTGGTTTCCCAGTGCAGATCAGCACAAGTAAATGTTAGAGATGAAAAGAAACAAATTTTCTTTTTAATTTTTCTTTTTCTTTGCCTTGACACTGATGTCTTTGCAGGAAATATGTTTGGCTTTTTTTTTTTCACAGAAGTGTCCTGTCAGGGAATGAAAGCTGGTTCATTTTTAGCAAATCTGAGTTCTGGTTGTGTAATAATGGATCTGCTCACGTGAACATGCACAAGAAGAACATGGAGGAGTTCCCAGGGGAAAAGTAATCAAGTCTGTTTGTCTTGCAAAAGCTATGTTGTATTATAATATAGCAAAGAATAGCATGAGAATTTCTCATGCAGGACATTCTTCAGGAATAAAACTCCACTGTCAGACAAGGAGTTTCAGAAATCAGTTGTCCAGCTGGAAATTTTTCCTCCCGGAAGAAGTTTGTTTAGTTGCTTTGCATATTGCAAACTACTCACCACCTTAAGCAGGACCTGCTCCTCAGCTGGCCCAGCTCAGCACAATAATGGAGATCAATAGTGGTGCTACTTAATATCAGCCCTGAATTTAGAATGCTAATTGTTTAACCTTGCCAAGAGGAACGTGGTGTATTTTTGATACCACAGTGGTAGGGAGCTCAAGCTGTAGAGAGGGATCCCACCACACCAGGCACTGCATAAGCAAAGGGGAAAAAGGACATTCTCTTCTGCATGCATTTATTTATTTTGCACCTCATTAGACTAACTGAAGGCCTCCTGATGTAGTGAAACCTAAGCATTTGCAGAAATCCTTACAGGATGAAGGAATAAAGATGTGGATCGTAAGACTGACAAAAGAAGAAAAATCAGAAGGTCATGTTGTTTTATCTCTCAGTGGAGTTTTCTTCTAGGATTTGTTATGATTTACTGTCATTACATATTATGTAAACAGTCATTGTTTCCATATAGTGGGAGGTCCTGGTAATCTGTAGCTGTTCAGCATTGTTTGTGAATTGAACCAGAAAGGTACCTCCATACTGTAGGGGAATGATCAAGGATCTGTACACCCTGTAGCCACGGGTTATGGCTCTGACCCCATTAAATGTGTAGGTGGTGTCTCCCTATTAAGTCAGTAAAGCCAAGGGAAGTCCTGAGATGATTTCCATGCTTCCTGCTGTTGTTTCCTCCTTAGTGGATGCTCTTGACTCATCCAGATTAGCAACTGCCTGGCCCCAGAGCCCATGAATATACTATGGAAGAATACATTCTTTTTGAACTTTAGGGAATGACCTAGTGGCAGGTGTGTTTAAAAAAAAAAAAAAAAAGGCAAATACAGAATTAAGCCTCCTTTTTTTCCTTGTTTCTTTCTAAATCCTTTACTAAACTGCATCTTTACTTCGTCCCCTTCCAGCAGAACCTGTATTAGTGATACAGGCTGTCCACACTTCCTTCAACAGCAAAGGCAAAGCACGTCTAGCAAATACCTTGCTCATAGTCTTGTGTTCCTCCTGTTGCAAATCTCTGCCTTCTGGAGTTTCTTCCCTCACCTCTGCCTAAAGTTTCACTGACATCAGTGGGAGACTTCCCAGGATATCTGAGAGTAATTTATTAATTCCTCTTTCCAGGACTGCTATTCCAGTGAAGAGTGTGGTAGGGTCTCCTTCCATACCAGTTGCTGCACTGGTGCAGATCTTCTGGCACTGATTCCTGTCCCTGGGAGTTGTCCCAGCTTGATCTGCAAGGATGTGGTAAGAAATGCGTGTCAGTCTTGTGCTGGCTGCCAAACATGCACATTTCACTGGGTTCTGGAGAACAATTTCCCGTAATGGCAATGTGATCCACCTGACTAGGTAGGCCAGCAGCTGTGGGATTGTCCATCTGCTGGTACTCCAAATTAAATATTAGCCCTCATGTCTCCTCTACAGCAAGGAGTTTTCTCCAAATACGCTTCTCAAAGAACATTTATTCCTTCTCCTCTTCTACACCAGCAATACTGTGAGACAAGTGATACAGGAGGGCGGGGTGGAAAATTAAGCACACAACTATCAAAAAGTAGAGCCTATTATTTGGGTGAGTTTTAAATGTAATTGCTCTTTAGTGGTAAATGAAACAAAGCACAGAGCTACAGCGAGATGACTACACAGCGTTAGAGGGGGAATCCTGTCACATCTATAGGGTGAAGGCTTCTTGGCTGTGAGCTGGTGAGATCTCCCCAGGACACAAGTCTTCACAGAGAACCTCTGCCATGAGAAATCTTTCAGCTTCTTGTTGCTTTTGTTGCTACTTCTGCTCTACACTGCCCATATATATGTATTTATCAATGCTGCCAGAATTTTTAGTTTCTATAGATGGGGATGTTTGAGCTGACTGTGGGTTTTTTTTTTTTCCAGCTGACATAGACAGAAATATTTGAAATAGATTTGAGAAATAGACAAGAGTCATTGTTAATTTGTTTCTTCAGGGTTCCATTTTTGTCATGCAAGTTATTTGTAGCTACCACTAAAGCCAATAATTTCTTAGTCCTTCACGGCAGGAAAGGCACTGAAGTCAATAGGAATTAGTTGTATCCTGCAGTGGGGGAATGAGCTTCCCGGGAAACTGTGGATCTCCTGTTTGCCATCAGCAACCCATAACTGCACTGTCAGTAGTAAGTAATTCCAGGATTTATAGGAATCACTATTAAGTGTGCCTGTGCTTTCATTCTCACTTCTTTCTGATATAAAAGTTACTGATGAGAGTTATGAATGTATGTTAATATATAGATTTCTGCTGACACTCAGTTTATGGCTTATCTTCCACTTCCTCTCTTAAAGCACTTGTTGCCCTGAGATTCAGTGCTATGTCCAGGCCTGCTGCAGATCTCCTCTCCTCAGGATTTCACCCATTGCTCGTGAGAATTTCAACTTCTGGATAAATAAATATTTTGGGTCAGGTCTTAAAAACACAGAAGTCCTTATTCACATGTTGTTTTTGGAACGTGCCCATGTCTTAGTGGAACTCTCATACCACAAAAGCTGATGGAAGAAAGAGAGAAACATAACTTCATGTCTCAGCTTCGAGGGTCAGAGGGGAGGGGAGGAGATGGGAGAAAGAGTAGACAGATCTAGTGACTGAGCTTTCCCTGCAGAGGAATAAAGAGGGTTCAGCAGTGACAGTAAGCAGAACAAGCCCAGTGTCAAATGCATCTTCCAAAGGGAGAGAAAAATCAAATCAGGCTAAAACAAACTTATGTGGCAGCTCGGGGAACTGCAACAAGCTGAACTCCCCCCATCCTGTCCCTCTTGACCTTTTGTTCTAGGAACAGATGTCCCTTTTCCCCCAACTGTCTTCTAGTTTCAGATTTAAGAACTTGGGCTCTGAACTTTTGATTCGTGCTTGCCTTCATGAGCTTCCCTATTCCTGGATTTTGAGATTCTTTGTTATTTTTCTAATTATCAATCCCATCCTGTGTAAAAGAGTAAAAAAGACTGGGCTTTGCTGACTTGTTGGGCCTGTGCTGTAAAATCCCCGCTGCCCAGATATTTAACCCTTTATCCAATTTCCAAAAGGCAGAGGAGGTTTCTGGACTGGGATGCTTCCTGTCTTCAGGAAGAAAAGTTATGTGCTACTTTACAGACAGAAACAGTTTGAAACCATCTTTAAATAGCAGAATTGAAAATTGATCCAGAAAAAAAAAAGAGAGGAAAGAAAACCTTTGGGATAAAGTGCTTAGTGTTTCATGCCACCAAGATAGATAAGGTTTTGTTAGATATATTAATTTTAACAGCTGTTTTTGACAGTGCCAAAGATATTTTCCACACTCTGTGTCTCTGTTATTCTTAATTTTCTTCCAGACCTCTTAAAAGAAGGAGGTACAGACTAAGTGATCAGACACCCAGAACAGGCTTGTGGGAAATGAATGGGAAAAGTCAGATGGGGTTGGTGGGCAAGCAGAGGGTGTCTGGATAGATCTGTGGTCACTGTGGGCTCAGGTCTGGCACTTTCACCCCACAGGTGGGTGCCTTGGTGAAGCCCCAGCAGAGAGAGGAACCCGGGTTTGTAATCACAGGTGGGACAGGCTGCTCAAGGTGGAGGTTTTTCTGGCTTATCAGCAGAGCATCACAGAATTTTAATAAAGTCAGGCAGAAAGACTTGAATAAGAAAAATCCTTGAAAACCTTCCAGTTGTACAGGCAGACAATTAGGGAAGCATTGCCTGGCAACTGAATAAAAAATTATTATAAAACGTAGCAAGGTTAGGTCACATAGTAAACTTTATAAAGAGAGACCACAATTATCAAACACCCTGCAATCACTTTAATCATGGCATTTATACACCATTACATCTTTAAAAAAAATCAAATGAGAGTCAGACTACTTGATCATGTCCTTATGTGACATAAACAGCCATAAACTGAAGAGATTTACCGGAGTCCTTTGTCTCTCTCATCTTGTGATCAGATGCTTCATTTCATAGGAAAGTGTGATTTTTCAGCATATGTTTTGTGAAATTATTATTATTTTCCTTCAGACCCCCTTCCAAATGCTTGCAGGAGGGGACTGTGGCACTATGGAACCTGGCAGTGCCCTGGAGATTCCACACTTGTTGCTTCCCCTGTGTTATCTCCTCTGAAACACTAACTTGTTCACGGGGATGCTGTAGAATATTGATCAGAGCAGAAAATCATTAACACAAAGTAGTTTTTCACATCCTGCCACATAGCTGTGTATGCAGTTGATGTTCAACTTTGGCAGCGCAGTAGTTGGGATGTGGAAGGCTTTTCTAATCAAATATTTCAAAACAAGGGCCAAATCTCCAAATCTGCCTTGGCATTTGCTAATTTCTGTTGAGCTGCATTGATTTTTCACCCTCTATAGAACCTTGTCCCTGTGAAGCTTCTAAATTGAGATTAATACTGTCTTACTACAGAGCTTTTCAGTTATCAGCTGGAAGCCTGAGGTCCTGTGGCTCCATCTGGGTAATAAACTGCAGATGCTGAATGCTTCTCTCCACCTGATGAGCTGTCAATGTGCTGGATAGATGAGCTGTCAGGGAATGAGAGAGGTTTCAAGTTGAAACATTTCTTCTTTTTTTTTTTTTTAATTCTTCTTTATAAAGAAAAAAAGTAAAAATGATTTCACAAAATCAGCATTTTCCCCAAAGAGTATTGGTTCTAAGGGAAGCCAGAGGCCCTATAAGTCCAGCTGAATTTTAGAACACTGCTACTGTACCACTTTCGAGTGAGGAGGGTTTTGGGACTCAACAGCTTGAGCTTGGTTTGCTGCCTTGCACAGGCAGAATGGTTCAGCAGTGAGTCATGAGGCAGCAGGGAAACAGGGGGAGAGTTCAGAGGCCTGAGGATGGAAAAGTCAGTGCTAGCAGGAACTCATTTTGGGATCCCTGAAACACTTGGCACTGCGGGATTTTAATATATACGGTTACGAGGTGGGTGTTACATGGACATCCACAAGTGTAGTGGCTGGTGTAAGGACAGAATGCCAGTGTAACAGGCAGTGGGCATGGGTTTTGGAGTTTCCATTAAGGGAATGATAGTGGCAAATGTGGCACAGATTAATCTTTGTGCAAGAGGTAATAATTTCAAACACTTTGCTCCGCTTTGATTTCTATCTGCCGCTGTCTCGTTCAGTTAGGAGCATTCCTAGGAAGAACCCTAAGCAGATGGAACTGGATCCTGCCTTTCCAGCATTCAGTGGGAGCTATGCTGTTTACTTCATTAAGAGTTAGACTGGGCCTTTAGGAAGAGAGAGTTTAATTACTATTAAAATGGAATGAATTCAGCTCACAGATTCTTTCCTCAGCTTTGAAAACCTCTCCGGTAAAGGCAAAGCTGTTTTAAGACAAAAAGATTAAAAACTCCATCTCCCAACCTCTCCTTCTAGCACAAAGGTGGCCTTAGCAGATATGTTTAATATTAAGACTGCCCAGGACATGGTCAGTCTCACAGCCAGGCTTTTGGGTCAGTTGACAGCAGCCAGTTCCCGTGTGAATGCTGAGCACTCCGGCTCTGCCGAGCCAATCCATTTCTTCAAAGAGCAGGCAGTGCTGAACTTAGTAACGTGAAAAATGTGACTTAAAAAAATTCTATTTTAAGTACACAGCTGGATTTTCGGTCAATTAGGATGTTTCTTTTCTTGTGCTTTCTGGTTAAAATATTACCTTAAGTCAACCAACTAATGTTTCAGCCTGGTCTGAAAATACGGAAAGTCAAGATTGCACTTTTTTGAATTTTCAAGAGCAAAATTTGCCTTCTGATCTTTTAGCATAATTCCTGCAAATGGGTGATAATATTTGCTGTTTCCTGATAGGATGGAATACTCAGCCGAAGTATCAATTTTAATGTCAGTGAGATATTGCAAGTCCTCTGAATAACTTCAAACTGCAGATCAGGTTGTACCTCTACCTAAAATGGTCCTGACTTGGAAAAAAATAATTAGTATTGTGAAAGAGCTCAAAAAAGCTTCTGGGGTCAGAATTAGCCTCTAGAACTATATTTTGATTTTCTATTACAGGCCACACAGTGTTGATCTGGTTTTCCCAGGGTTTCAGTCAGACCGTGTGCCGGCAGGCAGTTTGAGTTAGACTGCATTGCAAGTCACTGCATTACCTTATAAAGCACTGAGGAAAACTTTGTATCTTCTGCTACAAACTGTTATGTCCTAACAATTTTCTAACAGCATTTCATTTTTCCCTGAGTGAAAATTAAGAGTGAAAAAAAAGGAAGATGCTTTGATAACACTGGGTTCATGGTCTAGTGAGATTGCTCAAGTCCCTTAGGCAGGTTGTCCTTCTCACACTCCTCACCTGAGCAGTTGTAGGACTAAGGTTAAAAATCCACCTTCTGACACTTCTGAAGCAAAGACCCTGTTACTGCCTTCCTTCTCTGTTGTTGTCTAGGATTTTATTTGGGATATACCTATGGTGTCCTCTCCAGGTCTAGGACTCCCTGACTTGACTGTCATCAGTTTTTCTTTCATTAATCAGAGGTTATTGCCTGCACTGAGATTTTGGTGCTACAGGTGACTGTATTTTGGCAGTTTGTTTACACATCCTGCCTGGGACAGCTCTATTACTGATAGCTGAGTGACAGATGGAAGGGTAGCACAGCCTTGGACTTGAACTATTTAGGTTCTGGTCTACAGAGACTGACAAACATTTTAGTGTGTCACGCAGGGTTGCGGAAAAGGAACTGTATTCTGTGGCACTCTGAAGTGATAGTTTGGTGTGTTGAGACTGACATGTGCTAGATAACTTTGCTTTGTTTCCTCTTTCTCTGTACGTGCCTAGAAATCACACGGTGCCATGTTTTACCAGAAGCATGAATGCTAATAGATATTTCAACATCCAGTTACTCCCATGTTAGTTCATGTCCCACAGTCAAGAAACCAAGACAAAGAGAGATAAAGGGAAACAAAAAATGTGCCAAAGAGTGGTAGAGGAATAGAGGAGAAGTAGAGAAACCAACCTGTTCCATGCCAGTTTAGGCACCAGAGAATTTGCTTTCGGTAATATTTGTTGTCTCGGGCACGTGCACCAACTTTTGAAAGAGAAATATCTTTGAAGGTAAATCCGGCTCAGATGTCTGTGTGTGTGTAACAGGAGCATTCCAAGTGACCCTTGAGGCAAGGTTAATAGCTACCTGTATTTTGTCATTTCCTCTGCTGTGCAGTGGAGAGATTTTAAAGTATGAACAGATTATTATCCCAGGTAACTGATGGACACAGGAAAGGTGAGTTGGATCTCATATCCTGTAACATCACTGTAGACAGGGTATACCACAGTAGCAAGGGTAGCTGCTTTTAGACACAGCATTGTGTCTAAAAGAATTATGTCTCTGAAGCACAGCATTTCTTGTCATGTTTCAGAGAAATAATACCAAAATCTACAGCATTTTCCATGCTCTGAAACACTGAGAAGATTTACAACAAGGCTGTAGCTGTCAGCACAAGTCCAGGGAAAGAATGGCCCACAAGGCCTGTTTCTCTCAGGACTGTTCAGTAATGCTGGAAGGTTCTCTCTTCCTGGCCACAGGAACAATAACCGTTGACTGACTCTACGACATCTCTGAGGCATCATCTATCCAGTTTGGCTGCAGATCCCTCTCAATACTTCCTGGTACAGAGCAGGGATATGCCCAGGCCTTACCTGAACGGAGAGGTTGAGGGCAGTGATTCTGTACCTGCGTGTTACCTGGTAACAAGTGAACACATGTGCTGGCATTAATAGCAAAGGACAGGTTGTCTCTAAGCCCCTCTAAGCCCCCTCTTTCCTCCCCTAAACCAAAGCAAACTTACTCACATGTTACTATTTTGGTGCAGAGGGATAACACACTCTGGAGTAGTAAAAGGAAGTCCCTGCTTTTCAAGCGCAGCCACTGAAGCGTCACAGAGCATGCACCTTTCTACCACTCTTTCTCTGCAGTTTTGGTACTCTTTCTGTTTCTTTTCCATATTGGTAAGACGGATCCCAAGTGTGGAAAATGCAATAACAGTGCTCAAATTGTCAGTATTCAACACTTTGTTTTGGTGAAACCAAGGCATGGGAAGGGAGATAATTTCATATTAAAAACCAGTGACGTTCTTAAGGGGAAAAATGGCCTTATTGGCCCTGCCTGCCTTTCCTGGGGCTTCCACTCACATTCCTGAGCATGGCCCAGGGCTGGAGGTCAGCCCAACTGGGGTTGTCCCTGTGACACCATAGGATGCTCTGTGACAGCCCTGCCTTCTGTAGCCATGGGCCCTGCTGTGCCAGGCCTTACTGCAGTGTAATGGCCTGGCCTGGGCTCAGCTCTCTGTGAACTTGGCTGGTGGTCTGGGCTATGAGCTGTCACCCTGGATCTGCCCTGCTCAGCTCTCTGACCCTCTCCCTGGCTCAGCTCCTGGTCCCTTAGGGAGTAACTGGCCCTTGCTGCACCCTGACATTGCACTTTCTTTCCCTTGTTCTCAGGGCTGGGCTGGATTGTTCATTCCCAGTTCAGGGCCAGTGTTCCAAGATATTTAAGCTGTTAGGTGCCTCCTCTCATTCTGGGTAGGAAGGTGGTGTGGTGTCTTCACAGTCTGTGCACGCAGCCCATGACAGGTACTTCACCTCCTCCTATGTGAGTCAGCTTCCAGGAAAACTGCATCAGGAATTCCAGGTGCCACATGGATATGGTTCAAGGGAAGGTGTATTTGTTACCTCTTCAGTTTGTTCATCAGAAAACTTCTCAGAAAATGCTTTGGCTGTTCCAGCTTTGCTAATTTTCCCCGACTATTAAACCACCAGTGTTTGTAATGCTGTGAGTTGCCAAACAGTGAACAAGCTCTCAGCGTGGTCTTGTGTCGTTTTTTGCTTTAAACTGGCAAGTATTTAATTGTTTGGGAGTTTGTCCAATGTACACTGCCCTTCCCATTATTGATTGCTGGAGCAGTCAGCATGTTTTGTAACTGCCTGTTTTAAAGACCGACAACTGCATTTGAAGTGTATAGTCTGTATTTTGTCAGCTGCAGCAGGGAAACATCTTTGGAACTGGATCACATAATGCACAGACCTGATAGATGGACTCAATTAAATCAACAATAATATAGTAGTTGGCACACTCAGTATAGCTACTCTGATCCCACTCTAAAATTTTTCCAAATCCTTTTTTATTCTCCCAGCCTCTGATCAAAACTTTGGGCCCTTTATAACCCTAATTCAAACATCACTTCAGAGGTTAACACATTTGAACTCCAGAAGCAATGCTTTTAACTTCTGTCTTCTGGTCAATAAGAGGCTAAGTCTATCTATAAACAGTGTCAGATGGTGTCTCACACGTTGCACTTAAGAAACCTTACTGCTGATAGTTCCTTGACCTTGGTGGCCTTGCAGACTGGCCAGTTTAAATGACACTGAGCAGGGCACCTATGCCGAGATCACATGCCTGATACTGTAAAGCTGACAGCAAACTGACAGTGCTCGGGGGTATGAGAAAGGAGGCAGAAGAGCATCTGAGGAAAGGGAGCGGTGAAATCTGCCCCAAAGCAGCAGGTTAAGATAATTATAGGATATTTTTTTCTGTTGGCCCATATATGAGCTACATGCACCGTGTTCAGAGAATCAGAAAACAAGGTTTGTTCCTGGTGGTTGCTCTCTCCCTTTAGTGCCTGGTAGTGTAGTGAATGACCATAATGTTAGGAATTACTTGGACCGGAAAATAGTATTACTGTAGGGCAACACTGTTATTGGCAAACAAAAGCCTGGATCTTCAGCTGGTATAAATGTGGGAAGACTTCGTGATGTCTGGGGTGGTAAGTTAGTTTGTACTGCCTGAGGATCTGGTCCAAAAAAGCACAAAGAGGAGTTCAGCATTCAGTTCCTATTGCAAATCCTTTAAAAGAAAAGAGACTTTGGGTGTGATAAAGATGAAATTGTGTGAGAGGATTCAGGTTTGCTAATTCAGGGTTACTAAACAAAGCTGTTCTCAAAGTAGTGTGAAACCCACAAAGGGTTTCACCCTTTTTCTCCAAGACTGAAGGGAGAAGGTTTTTCATCTTGGTTGCTTTGGTGAGGATGACAGCACAAAATCTGGGGCCAGGTAGAGTCAAGCCCTTTTCACTCTTCAGAGAGTTCTGCCTAGAGACTAATGGATGTAATCCCTGCACATCCAGCCTCTATCCCTAGATCTCATGCCAGATTCGGGCTGGGTGATTTCTCTCAGTTGCAAACAGCAGGTGCTATTCAGCTATGTGCTCCCACTGGAGCTGCAGCCCCATTAGCAAAGCTGGTCATATATACTATTGTCAAGAGCTGAACCAGAGCATGGATGGGTTTTGCTGCT
The DNA here is from genome assembly GCA_035584735.1 of Pseudotriccus pelzelni. Taxonomy (NCBI): domain Eukaryota; kingdom Metazoa; phylum Chordata; class Aves; order Passeriformes; family Tyrannidae; genus Pseudotriccus; species Pseudotriccus pelzelni. The sequence goes on along the minus strand of JAWMRA010000113.1, from coordinate 299,825 downwards.
ATAAATAAGGCTGCAGGGGCAGCTTCTGAAAGCCAGCTGTGTCCATCAGGATCATTTCTCTTCATGCACCTGATGGATCTGGCTGTGCTGCCACAAGTCTATCATACACATGCAGCCTACAATCTACTTTTGAGCTCTTGAGCACATAAAATATTTATTCCACATGCCCCTGCTCCACAGCAGCATGCATTTTTTCAGTTATATATTGTGGGAACAACTTGAACGTGCCCTACCTAAAAGTTTACATATGCTGAGCTGGTGGGAAGGATGAGAGCAGGGGGGAGAGAGACATTTCTGCCATGCTGACATAATTCAAAGGCTCCCATTTCTTAGTGTTCACAACTGCAAATCGTTTGATCACTGGGTTGTTAGAGTTCAAGTTTGCAGAGAATGATATTATGAATATGATTGATGAAAGTTTTTCTTTTACTTCCCTTGCTTGGTTGATGTGAGGCCTGTGAGCTCTTCAGATTTAGCTTATGGAAATTCATCCAAGTATCCAGGGGGCTACATGACAGAGAAATATGGGTTTGTTTCCAAAATGCTTTCAGATTGCATATAACATGAATGTGGAAAATTAGGCACCCAAGTTTCAGAAATTAATTAACTGAGATGACCTGGTTAAGGACAATCAAATTTTAAACCAAAGGCTTGTGACGGCAACTATTGGACAAGCTTAGACTGACAAGCAGGAGAAATGTCTGGTGATTGTCACCTTTTTCAGCAATAAAATGTGAAGATGTTTAGTCAAGGTGATGAATTCTTAAAGTATTTTTCCCTCCTCCTTACTACTTCACATTTATTATACACTGAGTTACAATGATTACCGTAACTTGGGCTATTCCTTCTTTGAATACAGTTGCCCAGAAATTCTTTGATACTGTCAGAGGCAGGTAAACTGTTTATACAGCTGATTCCTGTTTAATAGGTATAGTGTTACTGTTATTTATTTTGTAGAAAAACAGTGAAGTTTTTGTTTAACTCCAAGTTTATTTTCTTAGGGAGCAGCTGAAAAGCTTAAATAATAGTAAATCTTTGGTTTTATTCTTTTGCAGCTATTTTACCTTCAGAAAAATCTCATTTCCTAATATCTGTTTTTTGTTTGCTTTTAAGAAATTGTTCAAGCTGTAACGTTTGACTTTGCTGATGCACATGTGCCCAAAGCTTTCTCGAAATCTTTTTGAAATATTTTCAACTTCTTCCTCAAAATGAGAAATAACAATATTTTCATCACCTGATTAATTTTTTCCATGTTACTTATGACCAAATGACAGGTTCATTGATCAGTTCTTTTGTCTATAAACACAGTTTCAACATCACTTTTAAATGGAAAAGATAGACCAAACAATCTGATAAGGATTCCTGGTTGTGTACACTGCATGTCTCCTTGTATTTGCACAGCTCTGGGCTCACTGCTTGTGGTACCTTTATTATTAATAACATAAATAGACTCTCCGTTTGGTGTTTCTGTGATTTCTGTGCTGGATTGAGTTCAACAAGCAGTTTTGTAGGTCTTGGACTATAACCTGTACCTAGATCATCTGTGCCTTCGCCTCCAACTTCAGTCCCTTTTCCTTGAAGGATGCAGGGAGCATAGAGGGGCATCACATTCCCTGTCATCTGGGTGTGCTTTGCAGGGCTCAAATGAAAGGTGTGTCACAGCACAGTGATCTCTCAGAAGATGAGAGGGCTATTTTGCAAGCTACTTTCTAATCAAATAAAAACCATCTACACGCGGACAATCTCTACACACACACAATCCAAACAAAGAATGGCAGAAATGTGTTCTCAGCTCTCATTTATTCTTAAAATGGCACAGTGAAGAGCTCGTTGCTCCACCTGCCCATGGATACAAAGCAGCCTTATGTCTGTCACTGTTTGAAGTGAAACCCTGATCAGGCTGATCACTTAATTACAGGACCACCTTTTCCATTTTGAGTGTGTTTATATCAGTTCTTCCATTTTGAAATGACCCTGTCCAGGACTGAAAGGGAACTAGGGAGGTGCAGAACTTTGAGAAGGATTTTGGGGTTTATTAAGTACTTTTCTTTGAGGTGAGCTTACGAGTTCTGAGCTCATGTCTAATGAGCACTATGAGCTAGGTGGAGACAAGCTTGATTTTACCTTATCCTTGTGGATGTTAGAGCCTGCATTGGGATAACTGCCTTAGAGCCTCTCTGTGTGTTCAGTGGGGATGGGTCAAGTGACAGCAGCTGCATGAACAGCAGAGATAGCAGAGTTCCCCAGGAGGGGAGGGAGGCTTTAACCATACAGGACAAGTGTAAAATGTTTTTCTCACCAGGGAACTCAAAATAAACACTGTGACAGTCCTTGTCCCATGTTACCTTGCTGCTTGAGAAAATGTTAAGTATCACCTACAAGCTGGCCTGGAATTCCCCTCTTGATGCTTTAAACATTTCCTTGACGAGTGGAGGAGAGATTTGGTTGTCTCTATCTTGGAAAGGTGATAGAAATACTCCAGAAAAGCATGTGCCAATTACATGCATTAGTGTCTCCAGCAAAATCCTACTCTCAGCTGAGGATATTGTGCAGGCAACACCTCCAGTCAGAGGATAGGGCATAAAACAGGATTGTGGGGCCTGACACGGAGCAGTGCTAACTGAAGGGACAGAGATACCTACAGTGTCTTGTGAACTTCCCAGAGCCTGTCACTGAGAGGGAAAGGCTGTTTGTGGATGAAGCTGCTGTCCCTGAATCCCTGACCTCAACAGATTTTGCCTCTCTTACATAAGAGTGAGAGTGCTGCCTCTAAAATAAGAAAGGGGAAGTTTTTTGTGATCACTTTTGACAGCTACATGCAGGAGTTACATAGGCACATTTGACCTCCAGCTGTTTTGAGGAGCAAGGACTTCATCTTACATGTTGAGCCTTTGGAGAGTACCCAAAATTTGCATTTAGTTGTGTAAATCGGGATTTGTATGCTTGTGAAAACATAGAGAGAATATAATTATGTATCGATATATAAAGTGACCAGTACTTCTTATATCATCTGGCTTTTACATAATAAGAATGACCACAATTTCATAGGAAAGATGTGGCTATCCTACCCCTTTTCCTCTAGTCTCTTAGAAAGTTGCACTGGAGATTAACTAACCAAAAGGAAAAAAAATCCTGGAATCTGGCCCTTTGTTGGTGTAGATATAAATGTACATTATAGGTATAATTGTGCATCAGTTCAGCATCTGATCTTTTCTGCCAGGAGAATGCCCACCAAGGGTCTGTAACCCTTCAAAATACTGGCAAAAGCCAACAAAATGCAGTTAGGGCAAGAAAATTGTGGAAAACTGTGAACAGCAGAAGCAGCTTGAAGGGTTTGCAACTTTAGAGATAAAACTCTTCCCTTTTTTCTCATCTCTTGGTCAGTGTCAGACGAAAGCAGCTCCTTAGGAGCTGCTCTGCTGTTATCCTGTGTAATATTCCATAGGGCTGGGTGTTTAGGCCAGGGCATTGGCATGGCTTGTTGGGACAGGCTTGCCACCTCTGGAGTTTCCCTCTGCTTTTCTCCCTGGATGATTTCTGGAGAAGAGTGACGGCTGTAAAGAGGCATCCAGCCAACCTCTTTTACCTGTGAAGCTCTGTGGCTTTTGTAGCAGCTGAAGAACTGGCCCAATAGGACATGAAGAGCTTCCTACTGCAGATGAAGCAACTCACCACGTACTTCTATTATTAGCAGTTGAAGGCTTTTTGAATCAGGAAGAATGGAAAAATTGACTTCCTTTTTATTGGGCTCTGAAGTGAAAAATGGGCTGTTGTCATCAGCAGTGTTGAAAAATACCTCCCAATTTTAAGAAAATATCCTGCTGTTGGCTTGTATTAACTATTTACCAGCATATTAAGTGGCCTTTACTGATGATGGGGATGTGTAGAATGTTAATATACATTAGGCTGAGATCTTAATTTAGGGAAGTTACAACATATTTCTGAAAATGACATTAAAAGTTTGGACTGCCCTGAACTACAACATGACATGAACTGGGACCGAGAGCCTGAGAATCTGATTTCAATTTGTGAATCTGTCACTGACATCCTGTATGACCTCAGGGAACTTCTATAGGCTCTGTGTGCCCGGTTTCCCTTTTGTCAAAGGAGAAGAAAAGAAAAACTTTCTGTTTGTCATGTTTGCCTGCTTGGAGTTGGGGCCACTAATTCTTTCTGTATGGCACCAAAAAGAAAGAGACTCGAGTCTCTTTGTGAGGGGCCCTGGGCTTTACTATGGAAGTAATTTTAAAAAGAACAAATTCAGTAATATCTGGAATGTTGAATCCCAAAGCCAAATGAGAACAAGACAGCTCTGGGCTTGTACACACAGTGCTGTTTTTTTTTAATTACTACTTCAATCATTCATTATTTTTAAAACTAAATACACTGATGTTTACAAAATAAATAACTACATATTTCATTGTCACCAGCAAAGTGCTAAAAGGAGAAGAAAGGAAATCCTGTAGAATCCTTCTCCAGTGGGAGATCTCTTCAAGAGGGAGCTGCAGAATTGGGTCCAGCATCTACCCAGCGCTGCTCAGTTTAAAGCACAAATGCTCCAAGTTCTCACAGTGGTAGGAGTGAGTGCTGCCTTGCTCTGAAAGCACAAGGCTGCAGTTCTTCATCTTCTGCACTTCCACGAAGTGTTGGAAGTTCTCTCTCATGATTTCCTTGGTCTGTGCCCCACAGGCTGGGCTAGGAAATCACAGCTTTGTGTCACGCGACACTGCCTGTGCTCCAGCAAGTTGTGTGCGTTCCTTTGGGGCCTGGGTTTTTAAGAAACATGTCTCCTTTCCCTTCAGAGATGCAAAGCAGCTGAATAGGGTGACCCAAGACAGTATATCACGAGATTCCCTTGGATGCACAATCAGCCGTCTGCCCTGGATACAGATGGTGAGGGATGAGAGAAAATCCCTGAGGGTAAAGACCCATATGCCCGTGTGTGTTTGCCAGTTGTACAGAGGGTCACCCACTGCAGCACCTCTTTAAAAACTTATCATTAAGCCCCTCTCCTTTGTGAACTTTCTCATTATCATTTCATTTTGTTGTGCAGCCCTGGCCGGGCGCAATGAATATTGACTTCATGCTTGCTTTTCTAATTGAATCACAGGGGAGCAGGCTGAGCCACTGAAGTTTCCTGCCTGCAGTCCTGCTTCCCTGGCAGCCAAGTGAATAGAGGCTGAAAGAAAAGCTGTTTGCTTGGGCATTATGCATAACAGAGACCTGTCACAAAGCTGCTACAATGATTTATTAAAAGACAGAAGAAAATGAGAAAGAGTCTTGCTCACTTTCAGCACCAGCTGCTTGCTTTGCTTGCCTTCTTTCCTTCTCCTTTCTTCCTTTTCTTTCTTTTGTCTTTCTTTTTCTCTTTAGTACTTTCTTGCTTTCTCTTGCATCCTTTTCTCTTTCTGTCTTTCCCTCCTCTCTTTCTGTCTCTCCCTCTCTCCCCTTCCCGATCTTGCGTTATCAAAAATAGAAAAAGTCAGAGGAAAACATATTAGAGCAAATGCTTCAAGCAAAAGGCATCATTCTCTAATCCTCAAATAACAGTCTCTGCCTAAGACAGATGTGTTTCTCATTATGGCCAAATGATAATAAAGATTGTCACTGTAAGTGCTCTGGTAAACAACACCCCATACATGTCCCTGCAGTGGTAGCAAGGCTTCTTTAGGAAATCATACTGGAAAAACCTCTGGATTCTGTAGTTTACCTTTTTCTCTACTGAATTTAATTGTCAAAGTCTTACTGTAACAAGAGTGGAGTAAATCCAAGTCTCGGTGGCTTTGCAAACACATTACGTTGTGTTGCTCACCAACAATTCAATTTGCAGTGGTGCAGCAAAATGAGGAAGCTCTAACAGCTGCTCATGGAACTTCTTTTACTCAAATGACCCAGAGCTCAGCTCATGGTGCTTGATCAACACGGGGATCATACTCTTGTGTTGGGCCATTTTTTCCCTTTCATTTAGTTTGAGCTTTTTTTAACTTTAAAAAAGTTTGATCCTGATCAAATAATAAGATCAAGAAGCATCATTCTATTGAATTAAGTAAAATGCTCAAGGCTGATGGACTAGGGAAACAGTTGGTTTGGATTTTCATTAAAATCTGTATTGGTTTATATTCCTTATAGTTTATTAAAGGCTGCATTTCAGCATTTCTGAAGTTTGGGTGGGGAGAGAAAAGAGCTTCATACCCAGCTCTGGTTAGGGCTAGGCCAGGTGAAAAAGTTTCCATCCAGGCTGTTGCCTACTGGGAAGTTGGGCTTTCCCATGAGAATTTGGGAAGAAGGTCTTTCTTCTTTCAACATCCCCTTCCTTGGATTCATCTTCAGTCCTTCAGCCAGAAGATTTTAGCCCAGAGAAAGCTGTGTGCCTTCAGATCTCAGATGGACTTTGGAAGTTTGATACACTGTTAATTAAAAAAACAAAACAAAACACAAAACACCCCAAAACAGGATAAGGTTCAGCTCTATTCAAATGACTTATTCAGACCTGACTTTTCATAGAGCTGAATTTTACTCCTTTCTTCCCATTCCCAGGTTATGACCTAAAGATATGCTTTGTTTGATTATGTCATTGTTGTTATCTTTTCTGATTCCCTATCTTGTTGTTCTGTATTACTTACTTTCTCCATTTTTATAGCCCCCCACTTTTCACAATTTTTTAAAATCTTCTTTTGCCCAGTTCTAATCAGCCCCAGCCTGGAGAGTTGCAATAAATCACTACAGGAAAATTTCACTTTTCAGTGGCTGGCACTTCCCTTAGGTTTACCACTTCTCAGTGATTAATAAGGATTTAATCCTTGTTTGGAATAACTTTATTGGTGACTGCTCTTTGGTAGCCACTAAGCTGTTTGCAAATAGAAGGGAGGGTTTTTTGTGACCTCCTGGCGACAGAGCAACAGGTGGATTTATTCTCAGGTTTATAGGACTTGAAAGGGTAAACACGGAGATCCAGCCAATGCTTTGCATTTCAAAGAACACTTCCATGGGGCTTATGTGTGTTTGGTAGGTGCACTCCAGGTTGAAATGGAATAACTATTGGCTAAAGCTGAAGGGCCTTGTAACTTAATAAATGACCTTCTAGCATTTGAGTGATTAATATTTGCTGGGAAACAGTAGATGATCGAGTTAATTCTCTCACCTGTCTTGTCCAGTCCTGGTTTTTGCAGCTCTCTGCTGAGTGGCCACCAATGAATCAATTCCTCTTTCTCAGCCTTCTACTATTTGTTTCCCTGCCTTGTCTAGTTTGTTTTTGAGTCTCTTGGGATACTGTCCATTAAGAACTTGTCAGTCAAATAATTGTATTGGAAAGTCACTTTTATGTCTCGTACTCTGCTGTAGCAGCAAACAGCAGGAGATGTGAGGAGATATGTTACCAAACACAGGCACATGCACATACACAGCAACAGCCACATCCTGGGGTGGTACTGGCGTGCAGAGTTAGGTAGCCTCTCCCAAATAAAACTACAACATTTCAAGGTTGTATTTGCCAGGGATTTACTATTCTGTAACAGAAAACTTACTGAAGCGAGTTAAAGGATTAATTTTCTCACCTCAGCTGCTGCTGGAGTTGGTACCTCTGCTGATACTGGAATGGGTATTGTTCCCACATGGAATTGACTGCCCCGCTGGTTGCAGGCTCTGGCAAAACTTCACTGGGACAACTATTTCCTCCACCTGTTTAAGAATTCCTGTAAAGAAAGTCTAGTGCCTATGTACATATCTGGGAGCAAAATGTACTTATTAGCACCTGGGATTTAAAAACCCTGGCATGGGATTTAAAAACTATAAGCAATTAATGAACTGAAAAGTGGCATTGCAATTTCTCTCAGCAGAAAAGGAATTTAAGTAAACAATCATAATTTTTTAGCATGTTTATCTTAGCTATGTCATGGGTTGAGGAATTGGGTATGGTTTTTTCATGGCTAACTAGTTGGCCTGAACAACAATTGAGCCTTTGAAGCAACACAAATGCTTCTGACCATTTAGATTTGGGGTCACTGTAGAAAGGAAGTTTTATAAGCCACCTATACACTATTTCCGCCTGGAATTGGAGAGACAGTCTTACTGGACTGCAGGCATTTCAAACCCATGAACCAGCTTAACTTTGCAATTCATTCCATGAAGCTCCAGACAGGAACTGCTTTGTGTGGCATTCCCACATCAGGACTGGTACCCATAAATCAAGATGAATGTCTTCCTGAATGACTTGCTACAGTTCAGCCCCAAGATTTGGGCTTGAGGCAGCAACCACTAAGTGAAGTGCTTTGGCCCATGGTATCTGGGAGGTCAGGTCTGGAGATCACGATGCTTCCTCAAAAGGCTGTGAATCTTCACATTGTATGTTACTCTGTGTTATGAAAGTGTGCAGGGAGCAGAAGATTTTTAATTGCTAGTAATTTATTTTCAGCGGCAGAGATCATTGTGAGTGCTTCAAATTTGGTATGTTTTCTGAAGGAGAGAGAAGGGGAAAAAAAAATCCTTCCACTCTGAAAAGCTCAGTGCTTTGACTGTTTCTTCTTTATTTTGGCAGGGATTCTGTATTAGACTGAGTTCCCCGAAGGGCAACCAAATTACCCACCACAGGCAACTGTGGTGAATAACACTCCCTGTCTTTGCAAAAAGCGTTTCTTATAGCCCCCCATCCAATCCCAACACCCTGCAACGCGCAGTGCACTGGGGTTTTATTTGGGTTTTAGAAGCTATTATTGCCATTTTGGCAAAATTAATTCTGGAGAGCAAGGGATGCTTTGTCAAGTCAAGGTTCCAGTTGCCTGAGTGCAAGTGTGCTTTGCTCATTCTGGCAGTAATTGTGGGTTACGCCTTGGAGAAACCTCTCCTGTGAGTAGAACAGGCTGACAGGTGCTGCTCTGAGCCTTGTTACTGGCTGATCTAAGGTATGTAACCACGTTTATTAGTTGCTTCCTTTTCCTTCCTTCCTTTTGTCCTGTTTGCTCACACTGTCCCCGAAGCAGACTGTTTCTCTCTATCTTTTGATTGTAATTCACAGAAGAGTCTTTGCTTATGTCACAGGTTTAGAAAAGGCTCAAAGACAATCCTCCAGATGTGCTGGCCAAAGCAATGGCATGCACAGCCCTGTGTGCCGGTGCCTTTTGTGTAGGTTCATGTGGCCCCACAGCCTTGGACCTCTTTGCACAGCAGGGTGGTGGGAGAACCCCCAGAGGTGGGGCACCCTCTGCCTATTGCTGCCCCAAAGGGCTCTGTGCCACTGCGAAAAGGAAAACAGCACTTTCTGAGTTTCAAGGCTGATACCTCTGGTGGAAGCCAAGCTGGTGCAGCACTTCCAGAATTGTTTGCTGCCTCTTCCCAAAGTACAGTAACAGGTAAATCCTTGTGTTGCTTCCTGGAGACAGGATGCCCAACTTTGTCAGTCCTCTGGCGTGCAGAACTTCCTGGAGTTTTATTAGTCTGACATCATCCAGTAGGAAACATCCTAAGAGGCTGTGAATGACCACAGCAACCCCTCAGTTTCTAAAAATTAAATATATATTCCCTCTGAATAAAAGTATATGAATATCTATCAATCCATTAGAATATGTCTTTCTTAATTTAACGAGCTTTGCTCAGAAGGGAGTGATAAATGCACACAATTTCACACTCCTGACAGACGTGTTTAAAAAGAAGGAAAGGAAAAAAAAATGCATCAGAGCTCCTTGATTCAACTTAATTTTTTAACTAGACTGTTTGGGTTTCAGAGTGATTCCATGACCTACAGCAATGATCAAAGTGACGCTGCCGCGGTAAGTCTCCTACAGCCAGAGCACTGCTGAGTGTGCTGTGGCAGCTCTGCCCTGTTTAACCAATCTCTCAACCAGGTGCTTCATTCTCCTCTGTACCAGAGCTGCTGGGCTGCCTGGATGCTCAGGTCCTCCTTTAGTATAGCTTAATCAGGACCACGAGAGGTCCAGAGAAGGGATGAAAGAACAGAAAGATCAGCTTTTTACGTGTTCAAAAGATTGCCTGGGTGTGCCTTTCTGGGCCATCAGTTAAATGTTTGTGGCTGTCCTGGGAGCCTCCACAGTGTTTAGATATTTTTCAGTCTAATGAATTTGGGTTAATACGGATAGGAATGATGTCTTGCAATCATAAAAGCTGTTCCATTTCACTCTGAAGAGAAGAGCTGGCTCTGCACACTTTGCATGTGTCAGGCCAAAGCAATGAGCTGGAGGACATTCTGTGGCATCACTGCCTTGTTATGCACTGTAAGCAGTGCCCACAGTGGCACTGATGTAGTCCACTGGGTAAGCCCTGCATTCATATCTTGGGGGACCGTTTCAAGACACAAAGACTGGAGAATTTTAGAGAGGCTGGTGCCTTTCTCAGTGTACATGAAAACTAGTTGGATACTGGCATGGAATTGCTCCGTGCTTAGACCATTTATTAAAGTCTAGACGCAACATAAAAGCATGTAAATTGGTTCCAGTCGTCTCTAGTAAAAACTTCAGCCTGATCTGGGAATTGATTGGTGAATCTTGAAGTGTAATTAAAATTGACTGTTAAAGTTTCTCCCCCTTAATTGGTAACACTTTCTTTGGAAGTCAGCGAGTTAAGATCCTTGCTGGATCATTTAAAGGAGTTCCTGTGTATATGATCAGAACTCAAATGCAGTTTTATGGAGGAGTTTACAGTTATGTTCCACCCTGGTGGTCTTTCATCCTGTATCTTTCCTATTTAAGATTTATGCTGTCATTCACCACAGCCTAATTGTGTTTTGATAAAAATGAAACGATTGCTGACGCATTTCAGCCTGAAAGTTGATGACATTTTGAAGCTTTCAGTAAGATGATCTGAAATGCTGTGCTGCTCAAAACCTCTGTCTCCCTGCTAGTCTTCATTTTTAATTCCAGCATTTGTTAGTCGGTTTTGTATGGATTTTAATAGTCACCTATAACTCCTCTCTGAGAGGTCTGCCAGCAGTGTGTTATTCACTGTGCCTAATAGCTCATCCAGACTGTTTCTTTTTTTCTTTAGGAGGAGAAATATGTGCAGTGTAGTCTTCTGCTTTATATTTTTTAAAAATTATATAGATTTTAAATTACACAGGTTGCTATATTTTGTGATGGAACCAGTTCAGAAAAGCACATTTTATCCTTTGAGTGATAGCTGGGTTTTTAGTGGCTTTTAGCTCCTTAAGGATATCCTTCCACACTCTTGATACAGCCCCAGTTCTGGAGGTTGGTGTTATTCAGGATGGTACTACCGGACGTACTTAGCTCTCTTTAAACATAAGCTGTCTTGTCCTGACTAGCCATGGACTTAATCACAGCATTAACTGCTCTCCTGAATCAGGCACTAGAGATACACTTAATTCTCTCCACAGTCATGGTATTTTTAGTGCATCACAGCCAGAGCTTATCATAGTAAAATGTAAATGTGTCAGGGGATCATAGATGTGCTCTACACAAGTGTTGTCACCCGCTAGACTCAAGATGAGGAGCTTTCACAACAGTGATTATTGTCATACAGAACAGGCAGGAGGACACTCAGGTTACTTAGCTGGAGGTGATGCACTCACACAGCAGGAAACTGTTTGGGAGGACACAGTCGGGTACTTGCCAACATTTTGTGTTGCAGGAAGAATCCACAGTGCCACAGAAAATGTTCATTGAGCCTTGTCGGCTCACCATCACAGCCATGAAAACTGAGGCCAGTTAAACTCTTCCACACCGTAGCATCCCTGCTAATGATGCCCATGGATAGGAATACATATCCTAAATACCCCCTGTGCCCTCATGCTGGGCTCAGCAGTGTTGGGAACAGGAGATTGAGGTCAGGGCTCCATGCAGCCTTTTTGAAAGAATGCACAGTGTCACCTGGACTGGTGCCAGGCTACCCCGAGGTCAAGCCCTGAAAGTTTAAGAGGTGTTCAAGAATAACATGTGGGTCTGATCCCCAAGCGATTGCAATCCCTAGGGATATTTTGTTAGTACCAGTGGATTTCAGACAGGCAGCATGGATCAGTCAGGCTTGGTGTGCCAGTGGCCCTTGTTTAGGTGCTTCTAACATAAGCATTTCAGAGTGAGGCAAGGTGTACTTTGGTGTTAAAGGAATGCTTAAATACTCCTGCCAGTTATTCTGCCACTCTGAACTAAGGGCGTCTAGTAACAGAATCCCAGAGCCGCACAAGTTATATCTGGACTTCAGGAAATAATTTTTGTTATGCTAAGGTTAAGCTGCCTAAATAGCCTTTGCTAGAGCAGCTCCATGTGCAGTGCTTGTATTCCATAGTAGTTATGTGCATTATGCTATACTGTATTCCTTTCAAAGCCACAAAGCCAAATCCCAGCCTCAGCTTCAAGCCACTGAACTACAAACAAGTGATGACTCAAAAGAAAAAAAAAAAGATAAGTGCTATATTAGAGGTGTACATGGCATTTATACAGACAGAGTTGACTTTCACTACTTCCATCATTTAAAAAACATGAGTTTCTTTAGCAAGTTACAATACCATCTTTATATCTCTCGGTTAAAGGGAAGGAAAGAAAGGGAACCCAGGTGTTGCCATGAGTGGAATCCAGGGCTGTGATTTTAGCAGACCTGTAAAATGCATAGAGGGGGATTTCTGAGTGAGATTTGTTTCTTCTCTTGCATCTGCCATTACAGGGTCATTCCAAGTGGCTGTCTCATGGCTGTCCTTTTTTATATGCCCATTTATATATATTTATATATGGAATGAGTTGGGTTAGAAGAGGCCTTTAAAGATCATCTAGTCCAACCCCAAAGATCATCGAGTGCAACCCATATACACACATACGCTCATAGACCTGCTGGCATACTTACATATTTAGAGCATTGAGCTGTTAAATTGTGCTCAGAATGGAGAATTATTTCAGCTCTGCAGAGGGAGTAACACAAAAGCTGTGTGACGATATAGGGGCCCTGCCATTCTGGACAATGACCCCTCAGTGTACGAGTGAAATCTTTTTGGCTTTAAAATCTGTCCCTAGTATATAAAAAGAGGAGTTCTTCTTGATTTGGCCATTTTCTCCACTTTTGACAGAGGATCAGTGGGAGAAAGTAGTGACGAGCATGCCCAAAGAGATTGCTTTAAGCATATTTGATTTTCTTTTCATGGGTGCAACACAATCCAATTCCTTTTAAGCAGCAAGGTCATTTAAGTGTGCCATGCCACAGGTTTGTCCTTTCGCCCCCATTCAGTCCCTTAAATCTTATTGTCAGCCATGTTCCCTTTGAGTAGCAGTGCAGCTGCTTGGGGGCTGCTTGTGTGGTTATAATCCCATTAAAAAGCCCTCCATTTTGTTGCTAATATTTTTATAAAGAAACTGGTCACCTGGGATTAACGGTTGATTCTTCTCCCTGGACATACTGTACTGACACAGAATTATTCCCGATCCCCTGGCTTGTTAGATACAACCAGTTGCATGTGTCATGGTGCCAAATTGGCCGAAATAGATTAGCAATTAATGCAGAACATGCTTTCCTGTGTTTGTAAAGTAATCATCCTTGTAATCATCCCTGACAATCATCTTCTCAGCAGCTCTTTCCTCATAGTCCTGAGATGGCAGATATGCTGGGGCTTTAGGAGATTAATGCTCTTTCATGGGAAATATGAAAGGCATTAAAAGAACATCCTGACAGAGCAGGTAAGGAATCTGATAAAAAAAAAGAACCCTTAAAAATCATTTCAGTAGGTATTATTCTGTAGGTTTTTCTCAGCTGTTTCTAAGCACGCAGAGCTAAAGAAGACAAAGTAACTATTGGGGAGGATTTGCAAAATCACCGGCTAGGCCATGATTTACGGATGTGACTACAACCGCAGGGACACTTCTGAGGTCACTTGCATTGATCAGAGGGTACTGATCACAACAAAGCAGAGGCCATACAGATTCAGCCAAGGCTGCAAAAGCCCCCTGGGATGGCTGAGTAAGTGCTCAGACACTGCTCCTGAGGTGAGGTTTGTGCTGCTTCTGCCTTTATTTGTCTGTCAGAGTTTACAGGTGAGGTCTTTCTCACTTTCAGCATCACCTGAGGGCTCACCTGCAGTCTGCCTGTCCATGAGAGGAATCTATGACTTGTTGCAAAGAACTTTCTTCTGAGTCCTTAGTGAAGCCCAATTATCATCCCAAAACTTCTCTCCCTTTATCCAGTATGAGCAGCTTCAGAGCAAGAGGCTTCTTACAGCTTCAGCCATCAATCTCCATCTCAGTTGGTCATATCTCTCTTTCCTCACCTCAATTTCATAAGTTCATTGTGCTCCCACTCTTGGCTTCTCACTGGATTTAAAGCATTTGTGTTATAAAGTGTTTTCAAACACAAGATTGGGGCATTTTATTTTAATTGATGTTGTAGGATGAGCTCAGCTTGCACTGAAGTGGACAGGAGGCAGAATGACCTTCTGCAGAAGGCAAAACCTGAGCTGTGTAGATGCCAGTACAGCTCTGTCCTATGGGAAAAAAAAATTCCATCTCCTTTGAATCTCTGTTTTTGATTCCTGGTGACCATGATTTTCTCCATGCACATTCCTGTATTGTTCTCCTAACTGGGCTGTGTCCTTCTGAATTGCCATGATTGAGCCAGCAAGTCTGCAGGAGCAGAACATTACTTAAATACCTCTATTGTTTTTTAAGCCCTGTTGTGATGTGGAAATTTGTGGTAGAAAAGTAGAATTTGGGGGATTAAACTAAAAGCACTGTCTGTAACCGGAGCAGTGAATCGTGGGGGTATGATCCATGCAGGAGAAGAACAAAGCCTTCTGCAAAAAGTACTCATTCCAAAGTGCAGTCTAGCTGCTTTTAACCAAAATGTCTCACAGAAGGCTTGCCAGTGCCTTCAGTCTCTCTTTTCACTGCCTCTTAGGGGAAACTTTCCTTGGAACTCTTCTGGTCTCCTTGCACTGCTCTGCTGGCAGCAAAACCCTCGGAGCCAGCTTTGGGGAGCCTCCTGCCAAAGGTGTCAGGAAGGAGCTGCTCATGGCAGCACAGCGTGTAGGGCTTCAGTTATCTCCAGCTGTCAGGAAGTCCCCAGGATGTCGTGAGTCAGGGACACAGCTCGGAGTAGATTTGAGACCGTTCTTAGTTGCAGTGGGAGGTCAAACCATTCCTGCTGGCCACCAGGACTTGAGGCTGCACAAAACTGTCTCTTACCCAAGCCAGACACTCTTCAGTCATGGGCTGAATGCAGCTTGGTAGAAGCAAGGGATCCAGCGCAAAGGTCTGTTCAAATGTTTCCATTTCATGTGGCTTGGTATTGTAACATTCTCCTGTGGTTCTAACAAGTTGTGCAAAATTGTGATGCCAAAGCAGCATTCTTCCTTTAAAGTTTCAAAATTAAGAAAAATGGTTGTGGCATTGGAAACTTGGGAGAGTTGTGCTGTGGTTATCTACTGGTCCAAGAATAAAATTCCTATGGCTCTGTACAAAAGCACGGAGTAGTTGTCTATTAAAAAATAAAATAAAATAAAATAAATTCAAGTCAAGGTACCTTTTTTAGTGGCAGCTGGCCAATGTTTAGAAGATTTGAGAGGCCACACATTTTCCTCCTCATGTGCCTCTGCAATTCCAGTAAGTGCAAGAAGTGCAAGGCAGAGTCTTTGCCAGGGGAAGTGGACCAACCAGAGCAGCAGCATGGATATAGCCTGAGGCTGGACTTTGAAAGGAAATACACCTTGGGCATGGAAAGAGTTGGAATGCAGCTGTCCAGAATGCAGCTGTCCAGACTGGAGTGTCAACCACACAGGGCAAATGAGATGATTACTTTTGCAGCCAGAGTGTGTTGTAGCATCCTTAAGGGCAGCGTAACTGCCTTGAAAGCCTGGACCTGGGCTTAGCCTTAGTCTGACAGGACATATTCCAAAAGTTGTCATGTTTTGAGCAGGAAAGATTCAGTGCCTTCTAGTTGCTTCACCCAGAAGGAGGGGGTCAGACTCTTGTCTTTGTGGGATAAAGGAGGTTACACATTAGCTACACAGGAACAGGGTGATCCATTTATATAGGGGGAATCAAGGCTCTCTATGAGAGTGATAAATGACTCTGAGAATGAGTAAAAATAGTTGGAAAAAGCTTTTAAGTTTTGTTTAAATTTAACCATCAGAAATCAAAACATTAGAGGGTGTTTAGAGAAGTGCCTGAAGCTTGGAGACCCTGAGAAGAACCAGAAAGGGAATCAAAGGGTCTGGTAAAAAAAAAAAAAAAAAAAGAGGAGGCAAGAGAGAGAGAGAGATATTAAGATTAAACAAACCCGTCTGAATAAAGCTAATCAACTGAGATCAACTGCTCCATTGAGATCAGCTAGATGAGTACTAGGGCCTCAAGATGTTACTGAGAGGGAGCCAGTGAAAGAGAAAATCTGCATGTTTTGGGTTGGCTGGAGAAGTCTCAGCCAGGCCAGACTGGGTGATGTAGCAGAACCTGCTCTATATGAAGAGGTAAAGTGTTGCTGCAAGTAGAGGAAGGGAGAAATTATAAAGGCCCCAACCAGCCATGGTAAAACTGAATAATGGAGTGGCCAAAGGGAAAGGAGTTCCTGGTAAAGTCTTGAGTATTTATGAGGATCCAAGTAGGAGTTTGGAGTATTAATATTTATTGCAGCGCTGTCAGTTGTCAGTGCTGAGAAATCTTCAGTTATGCCATGACAAGTTGTCTCTGTTCCAGTGGCTGTAACTCAACCTGCTGTGTGATTCCCCTGGTTATCCACTCACTGCCTGGCTTACTCGTTCAGTAGCGGCTGCTCAGCTTCAGTCCTGCAGCTGATTTGGGTGAAGAGCAGATTTTGGCTGCTACAGAACCTCTTGCTGAGCCAGAGTTTCTCCTTCCTCGTAGCTCCTGCTAAGAGATTCCCAGAGGTGCAAAAGAAAATAGTGATAATGTTAAGAAACAGGGACTGTTTGGCTGTTGGGATATTTATTGTACTGGTTTTCTTTTTTTGTGTAAAATTATAAAAGACGAATGTGAGTTTGTTTTGTTTAGCCTTTGTTTATAATTTTGGTGTGATTGCTTCTGATATCACTGCTAACACTGACCACTGGAACCTCTGGGCAGGCACTGCTCCTTTCCTGTAGGGTCCTGAGCTAGATTTCCTTGACTCCCAGATCAAACCCTCAGGCTGAGCACTAAGGAATTCCTGCAAAGATTTGCATGTACCTCATCGTACATGGTGGGCCCAGCTGTTGAGCCTGGTGATGGCCAGGAGCCCTCTTTCTCCCCTGCATGGGATTTTCAGGCAGCCAGACACTGCACAAGGGAAGAGCAGATTTGGCTGGGCTGTTTTTTTGCAGAGTGGGGAGCAAGCGGTGCAGCAGCTCCACCCTCCATAGCCAGCACAGCCTGGGCAGTGAGGAGAGCTGGAAGCTGTGTGCTCAGAAATCAGCACTGTCCCAGCAACACGTCATCTCACAAAGGACTTTGCCCTTTCCGTCTTTTCCTTGCTTGTGCCTTGCAGCTGCCCAGCACCCTCCTCATGGGCTTGGTCATGGAGCGTCTGTTCCACCCCCTTTCGATGTTCCTGTTGGATCAGGAAAGGCTCCTCGGGATGTGTGATGTTAAAGAGGAGTGTCAGTCTTCGCAGACATGTTACACATCATAGGTCTCCTCTGTGTTATATTCCACAAGCACAATTTATCCTGGAGAACTGAAGGGTTGGCAGCGCCAAGAAGACATCAGATAATCTGAAATGTATCTACCTTTATGAGAAGACCATTGTAGAATATTGTAGGGGAAAGAATCCAAAAGTAATTCCTCATTTCTCATCTAATGACTTTAATTAACCTGAGCAGTTACACTCTGGAGCTGTGCACACTTCGGGGACCAGCTCAATGGCACCCACTCCTGCTGCTGGGAGAGCAGGAATATGACAGTTCAGTTATTGCTGTGCATTGTTAATATGGTTGATCTTGGTCCTGCTCCAAGAGAACCACTAAGCACTCATGGAAAATGAAGGGTAACACATTTTTAGAAGGATTCTGGATAATTTTGGCTATAAAACAGGCTGCATAATCTTGGCAAAAAGTGGATGAATTCATTATCTGCAAATAGTGGAAAATATTATAAATGGCAGTAAATGAAATAAATGGGTGTTTCCACTGTAATATGCTATTCTCTGAGCCACCCAGAAAGAATACAGCTTGGTTTACTGGGTGGGTAGTCCTAGATGAAGTGAGGGATCATATTCATGTGCTCAAATACTTGTTTGGGACTGAGATATTTTATGCCTTTGTTGCAGAGGGAAATCCATACATTTTACATTTAAGAGGTTGCATTTTATGGCCACGTATGGATGTTGGAGTAAAGCTGAAGCCTAGTATGTGCTGTATATCTGTTTGTATTCCTCAGATAACCTCAGTTTTATTTGCTCTCCTACACCTTAAGGGTTTGGAGAACTTGGTGACTGACCCTAATGGAAAGTCACTGACCATCCTTACGTGAAGAAATTATCTTCTGTATATTTTGGATTTGTTTATGGGCCAGCATTCTTGCCGTGAACACATGGAATTAAAGTCTTGCCAATTTTTAGTAGGAAAAAAATGTTGTCCACTAAATGAACAGGATCTAACTGGATGCTCTTCATTCCCATTTCTTTGGTTTCAGGATATGTGCTCCTTTTTGAGAGACCCTTCATAACAAAGTGCCTAAGCCCATGAGTATCTCTGAGCACATGAATAGTCCAACATCCCAAGGTTACTCATATCTGAGAGCGTTTTGCTGGATAAGAAGCTCATTTAGGCCACATGGACTTTCCTTTTGGCAATAATAAGGGAGGCAGCAGCCTTGGGATGGAAGCCTTGGGCTGTGTTTGGGGAAGGCAATCCCAGCTCCCACACTGTCATTGTCTTCAGCAAGGGCAAGGTCTGACTGCTCACCTCAGAGTACCAGTGGGAGCCAGCACCAAGGATGAATCAGTTGGCTGTGCCATATTTTTGTTATTAACACCCCAAGCCTTTATCAAACAGCCCTGTTGGAGATGGCCAGGTTGAGGAAGAAGCCTACACCATGTGGAAAGAAGAATTCCTGACTGAAGAAAACACAGAGGCTACATTCGTTTAAGGAC
>JAWMRA010000113.1:258543-280702 GCA_035584735.1 Pseudotriccus pelzelni | reverse complement strand
TAAATGCATATTCATGTTAACCCCACCTATCAAGCACCCTGGTTTTACATAACCCTTCCCAGTTTCTAGAAACCTCCCTGGCCTATCCTTTAAAAAGCCCACCATTCTGAATAAAGGAGACCTCCCTTGGACCTGCTAACCTGCGTTTTGGACCCTGCAGGTCTTGGGTGTTCATTCTTGAACCGGGACAGAGCCCTGTTGGTTTTGTCCTCTTCCCTCGCAAGTGAGGTACAAAGACAAGGTGCAAGGTTGTGTTGATCAGAGGGTTGTTTTGTTGTAGTATTTGCAGATTGTTATTTTTACTTCTTAATCAGATGGTTACTGTTCTAGATGATACTTCTACTTCCTTCTGTATTGCTTAAATAAGAGTTGCCTCCATAGTGTGAGAAATATCTCTGAATAAAATTTCAAAGATGGCCAAATAAAGTGAAACAAAGAACTTCAATTACAGCGCGCTGGATGCAACAGGTTTCAGAACGCAACCCTTGCATCCCAAGAATAGCAGGGACCAGTCTTTTTAAGGTTTCTTGATTTACATAACCACTCCCTTACTCCTCCCATGGCAAGTTCCGCTCCTCTTCTTCCTTATAAGGTGGCATCGTCTCTTTTCTTGAGTTTGATTGGGTCTCTCAGGGATGGTCTCTGTTCCTCCTTTGTCAGCTTATTAGCGATGTTAACCAGCTTATTAAGTCGTTTGGCTATGTTGTCTCTGGACAATGAGCCTTGGCTGGGCCCATTGTTTTACAGTCTTCTCGAGTTAACTCTTAAATAATATAGATAATGGGTAATTATAACAAAATCAGCCATCTACATGGCTGCAGGTAGGCTTGCAAACAGCAGTAAGCAGAAACAGCAATGCTCATTATTAAATAACTCTCCAGCTCCCCCAAACTACACAGCTTCCAAGCATCTTAACACGAGTAAACTCCTGCTTGTAATAAAACCGCCCCCATTCATTTCTCACAATAGTGCCTGTATTATGTACCTGTTAAAGGAAGGTGTTTCCCCATGTACTTGGATAAGATCATGGATAAGGCCACAGCAGATTAGCTGCCCCTTTTCCCATGAGCAACTACTATTACAATTCACTGTTTTGCAAAGGAAAAAAATGCACGCAGGAGCAAACAACTGTCTGCATCCATGTTCACATCTGGCTCTTTATAGGCTTGCATATACTTTATATATGCATATGTATTTATATATATATATATATGTTATAAGTCTGTGCACATGTATATTTAAGTGTGTATATCTTGTTGATTTTAATTAGGTGAGCTTAAGAAGCACTTACTGGCCTCAGAGGTGTTACTAACCCTACTGGTATTTTTACTTTAAGAATGGTTTGAATGTATGGCCACTGGTTGTATACATTTATTTACTGTGCTGTGCATGGCCAGATCTCTGTTCTCATGCCATGTCTGCTTTTGCAACCTCGCTCCTGCATTTATAAACAGCTGCACCCATAATCCTGTGAGTACAAATAATTGCCACTAAAGAGGTGAACATTTATAGCTGGCCCTTTCAAAGGAGTCTAAGGGAGTTAAGTACCCAAATCTCATTGAATTTGGTTACCTAATTCCTGTGGCCTCTTTGAAAATTCCAGCCTTAATTAACAAATTCAATCATCTATCTGTGAACCAGTGGAGACATAACACGCCAAATCCAGGCAGTTTTGGTTGCACAGGAGCTACCTGAAAACTTTTCAACTGAGACTTTAAAGGCTTCATTACTGGCTGACATAACCCAGTAATTCCAATGAATCAAACTGCAGCGTGTGGCTTCAGCATTGCTATCCATCCTCACACTTAGTGTGGCTCTCAGGGTCATTGATTTGACTGCTTTATGTGTTTAGACTTGCTAACAAGGGCGGATGGCAAACTTCACAGGCTTTCTTTAGGCATCATCTTTGGGTGCTCCTGGGAATTCCTTACTGAGACTGCAGGAGAGATAGCTCTAGTGAATGTTCCCACAGTGTTGGACAAACACTGAGCCATATCAGTGCCACTTCTGGTCTGTACCTTGGTGGCACCTTAATCCATCTGTGTTTGAGGAGATTGGTGTTCAAGGGAAAAAACAAAACAGCAAAACAAACAACATGGAATGAAAAGCTTCTGAGTCTTCACATTACCCTGCCCAATATTTATTACTATTCCATAATAGCTTTGCCTTCTTGCATTTTTTTTTAAAATCCCTGTTTCAAAAATCTTTGTTGTGGGTTGTTTTTATTTTATTTTCTTCTTTGAAAGCCTATTCAGCCAAGTATGGAAAGCCACAGTTTTAACAGTTCCCCTGTTTGTTCAGAAATAGTATCATTCATAGTTGGCATCAGAAGGAAGACTATACTGAAGTCCAAATTTACTCCTATTAAATTAAACCTAATTGAAAAAAGGCAAAGACATTCATTAAGTAGTTAAACAAACAGTATTAAATTTACTTTTTTATTTAAAAGAAGAAAGAAAACAGTTTTAACTGAAGAAATGTAAGTGGAAGGGCAGCTATTAAAACGTGATGGAAGAAGTACACGGTGTTGAAAACTTAAGAAGAAACCACAGACATGTATAACAATAAAAGAAATGTACCTTCTTGGCCATTTCTCTCCTCTGTTACTGTGTCAGATGTTTCTGATTTGAATAAGAGCTTCCTTCATGCCCCTGAGCTTCTCCTTCCATTTGACTTTACACTGAAGTCATAAACCCGTTGTCATGGGAACCACTGTGACATCACAGATGCAGCATTAACTTCACCACAGGGCAAAATAAATGAATATGATGGCCTGTGAGGAGAGAGAACCTTTGTTTGAACCAAAAGCCAAGCTTATCCGAGCCTTGGCCTGGAGCCCGGTACCCCAAGAGGCTTCAGTGGGATCCCAGCCCTGTGCTGGAGGCACAGAACAAACACTGCCTTGTAGCCGAGACCCTCTCTTGGAGCTGGTGGTCTCTGCAGACAGGACATGTCACAGAAGAAAGGAAGCATTAACAGCTGGCCTTCGAGATTGGAAAACTAAGCAAGAGAGAGAACAAGCAACTTCATCCCAGGTCACAGAGAAGATTTGAGGCAGAGCCCAGAACTGCACTCAGATAACTCAGCAGGAGCTGCTGGAGATGCTGAAATGCAGGAGTCAGAGCCTGGTTTTGCATATCAGTTCCTGGACATCTTTCCCAAGCTCTCTTCAAAACCAAGAAAATATGCAAAAGGCAATAGAGCTTGGGACACGTTGAAACACTGCTGCAAGCCTTCTAAACAGTTCAAAATGTCTTTGCCCTAGGAAAGTTTGTTTCAGGAGTCTTCCCCACCACATGTGGGGTGAAGTCTTCCATGGCAACGTTCCCATGTTCTTCCGCGGGCCCAGGATTCCATCTGTGGCTTTTGAAGAGCAGCAACTGACACCTTGAGCTGCATTCAAGTGTAAAGAAGGAGCTGACCTTTTATAGATCATAAACACAGCAGCTCTTATGGCCAACCCAACTAATTAAATGGTCTCAGCAGTTCCTACGTTTTGCGAATGACCTTAAGAAGTTTGTCTGAATCTTTGATTGCTGCTGCTGTCAAGGGGTGACACTGATCTGTCACAGGTTATGGGTGGTATGGGTGGCCTGTTTCTGGGAATAGGTACAAGCAGTGGATTTACTCCACTTGCTCCATACTTCCAAGGGGAAATCACCATTTGGATACTGGCCCACCAACCTGGGCACCTTCTGGGCTGTAGCTGAACGAGGTATCAGGTCAGATGCTCCACTAAGTCAGTGTAAGGGCAGTGACCCCACTAGACCAGATATTTTTGCCCAGCCTCTTCCCCCCACCCCAGACAAACAAAGGCTCCAGCTTACAGGAGCTGGGTGGAAAGGTGCCACACCACACCCATGGAATTGAACTGCTGTTGACTTTAATGAGAAGCTGTGTGGCTGAATCCCACGCAGCTCTCAAACTGGAGGGATTAAATCCATTTTGCCTTTGCCTGTTAGTCTATGGTTGAGAAAAAATGACATCCCATGTGTTTTAAATTGTTTGAACTGATAAGTCTGGCCAGCAATTGAGAGTACTGTAAAAACAATATCAGTGCACACCCACAGCCTAGTTTGATATATGTCTACATTTTAAAGTGACTTAAATGAGTCATGGGAGCAAAGTTTTAGAAGTGTCAGAATTTTCTTAAATCTTAAAAAAGAAAAAAAAAAGAGCTACCCCTTCGCTACACTTTTGTGGGTAATGAACAACTGTGATCTGTGTGATAGAATTTCGGGGAGAGCTTAGCTCCTGCAGTGTAATTTTCTTCTTTGAATGCTGAATTTTTATTAAGATACACAAAATGTGAGGCTGGTACTTTTAGCCCAGTAATTGTTTTATCGTCTTAAGTTATGAATCTCTGCGACAGCCATAGGCCTTATGTTAGAAGAGGCTTGTGCAACACGTGACAGAAAAATAATGGCATGTCAAAAAACACAATCAGAGGATCACAGCACTTGAGGCCAAACCACATATTCATTAATCTAGCAAAAGTCTTTAAGAAGGTGTGTAAGCATTGAATAGGTGAAAGCTGAAGAGTCATGTTAATTCTTGATTCAATGAAATGGTGGCTGGAATAAAATCCTATTGTTTAAAGTCTAAATTCTCAGTGGAACCACCTTGTCAACGTATGATAGTCTGATGAAGTATCAAACAGTGAAAGGTATCAAACACAAAGGCAAATAAATAAAGACATGGTGTTATTAGACAATCCATAGGAAAAGGAAAGAAATTCTTTAAAAACTAGTTTACATGTGCGAGATTGAGTTTGAGTTGGGTGGTATCCACAATTCATTTTTAGTTGGTTTATGACAATACTTAACACTCAGGGTTTAGCAGAGAAGATTTGCTCACGAAGAACAAATGTTAAACTAAAAAATGTGGACCAAAATCCCACAAGTATGCCCATTTGATTTTAATATTCCACACTTAGAGATTGCTTATCTATAAGGACAAAAATCTTCTCTAGAATTAGAATTGATGTTGACAACGTTAGAGAGGGAATACTGAGCTTCCAGGCTTAAGGCAACACCTGACTGTAAAGACAAGGATGAATCCTCTGTGGGAATTAATTTCCTGCATGTTGCAGCAAATGAGACTTCTCAGTTCCTCAGGAAGATTGTCATGGTTTTGTTTGTTCTTGGAGCTGTGCTGGAATTTCCCTTTTCCCCTGCCCACTGTGTTGGGCGGGGAGGGGGAACTGGTGAGGTGACTGTATCCAGGCAACTAAGTGTCACAGAAGAAAAGAGCTAGTAAGGCTGCATTGCCAGGTTAATTGCCTCACCTTGTCTCCAGGGAAACGGGGGAGGAGTTGGAAGCCAGGAGGGGGTTGGAGGTAATTGGAGCTGCTGGACTGCTGCCCGGATGGCTGCCCGGACTGCTGCCTGGACTGCCACCTGGACTGCCACTCTTTGTAGCTGTGCTGCAGTTTGGAGATTTTTGCTTGGATTTCCATCAGAGAGGGACGAAAAACCACATCTCCGTGCATCTCAGCCAGCGGGAAAGAGTGAGTTCTCCAGTGTTTGGGAGCCATGTTTTTCCCTTCCCCTCCCCTTCCCCCCTTTTGGTGAGGGGGGTAGAACGTCCGTTGTCCAGCTCGTCCCCAGCACTCGGGAGACCCCACGTGGCAACTACGAGTGATCCAACAGCGCCCCCTGCCAACTGAATCAAACAACTGCAGGTTCCACATCTCCAGCGGTACAACAGCGCCTGCTGCTGACTGAGGCTGTGATTGCCCCAAAGGGTGAAAATTGAACTCTTTTCACTGTTGGGTTTATTTGTTTGTCTTGAAGGGGATTGTTTCTGGGTGTAGGATTATTGTTTGGGTGTTTTACTTGTGATTCTTTCATTGTTTCTGTCAATACATATATACCTTTTAATAAAGGGCTGTTATTCCTACCTAGCTATAATTTTATTTTTCCCTTTCCCACACTGTTCCTTGATTGGAGTCTCTTAATTTTGGACTTGTAATTGCTTAGAGGGAGGAGTTTTGGGTCTTTCTCATAATTTATTCCCAGCAAAACACCTGTGTCTCATTTAAACTGAGACAAAGAACTGATGCTAACCCCTATAGGAGACAACATATGATGCCAAGCAGATTGGAGCAAATCCTATGGGGCAGCTGAACTGTTCTTAAATTACTCAGTCTGGAAACAAACCCGGTAATCCCGGGTAATTCGGGTCATTACCAGGTACTGGTGAAGTAAAATGACATACAGTAGAGATGTGTTTGTCAGAGAAACTTAGGATTTTCCAAATCCTAGTGAGAAAGATGCATTAAAAAGCTTGAAACAAATCCTATGTGAAAGTTTAAAGGGAGAGACGCTATTATGAATTTATTTGCTCATCTATAATTAAGACTTACTTTTTCCTGAAGCAATGATTCTTTCTTTACCACGCATAATCATTGTACTGTGTAATGCATTTTCTAGGGCGTGGTGATATTCCTTGTCAGCCAGAAGAGCAGTGCCAGCATGAGCAGCCACCTAACAGTGTTGGAACTAGCAAACGGTTGTGTTTTCCCCACTCCTTATATGACCTGCAAAACTGTGTGAAGGATCAGCACTTAACCAGTTCAAAGTGAAAATCTGTTTTGATCATGTTGGCTTTTGGGAAATGTAGCTTTTTTTTCCTGGAAAGCTGGGCTGATTATACACCCACAGCTCTGTAGCCAGTCCTTCAGACCAAGCATTTTCTCTATGTGCCCGTCTTTGAGAGCCCCAAAACTATGTTAATTTTATTACTGAAGTTAAACAGATACGTCTCAGTTTATGGGGTTTTGCGATCAGTTCCTATGGAAGCATCTCTGTGGATTGGCCATAAATGAGAACATTGCAGTTGGATCAAGAAAAGGAGAGCGTGGAAATATTTCTGCTGGGTTAAGAGCAGTTCTTTGTTCAGTTTCCCTTCTTAGTCTTTACAGAGGAAGTAGAGGAGTCTGTATTTTATCATTAGTGTGTACTAGGGAATAGGATTCTCTGGAAATTGAACACTTTTTCTAAAAAGCTTTTATGACTTGGAGCATCCAATGCCAATATTTGTGAGAACCAAATCATGGTGAAGGACGAAACAAAGACCTGTCAAAAGCAGGAAACTCATTTCTTCTATGCTACTGACTGTGCCAGCATATGTGATGGCCATGATATCCAGCCCAAAGGTTATGATTCTTGTAGGAAAACCCGTGGATTTCTGTAGTAACCACTACTGTGCTGTCTAAAAGTACTTTAACATGTAGGACTGTGCAGTTCTAGCAGCCGGTAGCAGGCAGTTGTCTAGTACAGCTTCAGCCCTTGGATTTGCATGCAGCCACAAGAAAGCCACTTTTATTTTTGTTTGCCATTTTCTGAAATGGAAGCAGCTACTACATTCCCAGCTTCTTGCTGGTGCCACAGATTTATCTTGGTTCATCCTGGGGTTATAAAGCCCCACCTAGAAGTCTGGCCTGTGGCCAGTGCTAGAGGGGAGCTGTGGAGCAAACCTCAAGAGCCTTCTTGAGGTGTTTATTTTTCTTTGCAGGCAGAGGGGCAAAGAAATAAATAGATGGGAACCCAAAGGGACATGTTGAAGGCTGGTTTGGGCACCAAAAATTTCCTGATGGCTCAAAGGCAGCGATTTTTGAAATACAGATCCTGAGAGGAAATCATGGACTTTTAGTCCCATGCAGAAAGGTGATCTGGTAGAAGAGACTTGCAGAGAACAGAGAGAGAGGACTGAAGAGCATTTAAAAAAGCCATATGTAAGCTTTGGATTTCAGGAAGAAATTTGAGGTCCTGTGAATAAGCCTGGCTAACTTTGACTATTTTGCTAAATAATGGAACGAAACAGAGGGACTAAAATTGTTCTCAGGCTTTTGGACTGAGATATAACTTTAAAGACTATTTTGGCCTTGTCTTGTTTTATAAGCAAAAGAGTGGCTGTTATCACATTCAAATGCCATTTTTAAGAAACATGAGATAACTCAATTCTTCTCCCATTTGCTTTTTTCAGCAAAACAAGTTTCATGTGTCTTCTGTAATGAATGAGCTGGAGCGAGTCAGTGAAGCTGGCTGTGTTTTGATTGCTGCAAACTGTGTATTGACACACTGCACTGTGCGGAGCTCGGTCACTTTGGCTTTAAAGACTCTTGGAAGTTTCCAAGGTAAGAAAGAAGAATCACTGCTTCTGACTGAGAACCAGTTTGGACATTCTTAGTCCAAAATTAAGGTATTTGTTCTAAATTCATTCTACCTTTTCTGTGAAAAGGCTTTTATGTGTAGAAGGTCCCTAAAAGTGAGTCCAAAAAAAAAAAACCAGCCACCTCAAAAGATTTGTTTCCTAGTTTGTTCCTGTATAGAAGAAAGGAATTAGCTAAATGCATAATGAAAATCTTAGGATAAACAACACTCAAGCCTTACCCCCCAAATAACAACATAAACAGCGAAGTTCACAGGACTGATCAGTTATCATCTCTTTTTTATCCTGTTGGCAAATGCACAGTTCAGGGATGGGTGTCTGTTGCTCCTGAAGCAATTACCTGTGCAGGCATGGGAAACCCTTCTTCTTGGAAGTCAGATTATTGTTTCAGTCTTCCCATGAAGAGAAAGCCTTTGTTGCATATTCTCAGAGCCGAGGTTGGAGACGATCAGGTGACAGTTTACTCTGTTGACACAGATCCTTGGACATGTCATTTAAGGGCTGTCTGGAACCTGATTTACATGAATGCAAATCAGGAATTGCCTCCAATGAAACACAGGACGCAAGTGTAATATAAACAGCCTGCCTTTTTCTCCTACATCAATTTTTCTACAGTAGGGGCTATTCATGAATTCTTCAATGGGTTCTTGATTGCTTGTGCAGAAGAGAAATGCTATGGTGATAATCTTCAAAACAAAGCCTACAGTCATTTCCACTTTCTTTGTTATTATGCTAATGGACTTATTTCATTACTTTAAGTAATGAGAAGTTCCCCTGGCTGTTTTATCCATAATTAATTACAGTGTTTCTGGCTTAAAAACGACTTCCTTCATATGTTTAGGTGTTCATTATTGCCCTTTAGTTAGTTCCATACAATGTTTTAAATTCTGGGTAAGTCAATGATTTTTTCATTTGGCTAAAGGTATGCTTCGACCAACGCCCTGAACTCCACAGAGACACCCTCCCAAATTAATTCTCCAGGTTGCAGCTGCATGATCTTGCTAAAGAAGTGAGTAATATTTTGACATTTAATATTAAATGAGTTATCTTTGAGAAATGCTTCCCTGCCCCTGGTGTACCTCAGGCAAATGGAAACATGCTTAACGTGCATAATGAAACCTTGGTAATGGAAAAAATGGGGAACTGGGATGATCTGTCAGCATCCAGAATCTTCAGGACACAAAAGCTGATGGCTAAATGATGGTGAGGTTAAGACATAAACTAATCAAACTGATTGCATTAAATTGGGACCCCCTTAACAATACAGCTGTAATTATTCTTAATCCCTACAAGAGTATAAAAAGATTTATGGCAAATGTTTGATTTTTTTCAGCGTTGGAAATTAGTGTATGAGATTTTCAGTGGCACTAAGTACATTGGATTTTCCAGCAACTGACTTAAGAGAGAATTTCATGCTCTTCAATTCCTTTTCCTCAAATTATCTCTTCCTACTTTGGTCACCAAGTTGTACCATTAATTCCAAAATTTACTTTTAATTTTCAACAAAAATTAACAGCCTGATGATGTTGCTTGAGCAGTTTTCTGGAACTGCAAGCCCTGAGATTATGGTAGGAAGAGTTTGAACTTGATTACTTATCTGTCAAGTATGTGCTTGGCTGGAAAGGCAGAGCTTAGGTAAAGAGTAGAGGTCTGAAGTAAGCATATAACAGTTTTTCTGAAATACATCATCACTCCTTGAGGACATTTTGCATAATTCCCTAATTGTGAGCAATTCAGCTTTCCAAAAGCTTTGCCAGTGAAGCCTTTACACCATCACGTGCCATCTTTTGTCTGCATCTATATCTGGCTTTATCTGCACATTTCGATGCCGTGTTTCCGGTAGGGAACATTATTGCATATGCACGTGCCTGACTCAAAAACCTGTGATCTGGATGTTATTAGCAACTCTCGCAACAGAGCAACTGAGTCATCTCTTAAAAAATGTCTGTATCAGAATATCTGAAATTGTCACAGCGGGCTTTAAAGACGTTTAAGGCCTAGTTCTATGCAAGGTGCCAATAGGCTTTGCCTGAGCAGGTCTAATTGCCAGTGTTTCCCTGAGTGCTTGTGATTGTTGACTATTAAACCACTTGAGGCCATCGGGGAGTTCAGCTCTTCCTCTTCAGCTACTCCGTGCTAGATAATTTCCCCTCAGGTTAATTGATTGCCTATCAATTTGAGGTAATTCAGACAGTTGTGGTAACTATTCCCCAGATCCTTGTTCGAAGTCGTAAATATTTACTGCCTGCCCTAATTGTCTAACGGGCAAGCAGCTACTTTAAGATGGAAAAAAAACACCATATAGGAAGTCTTCCAAGCAAAGGGTGTTTTCAGCAGGCAGGAGGAATAGATGGTGTAAAATATAAAAGGATAGTCACCACCAAACAGGAAGGTGCTTAGTCTGATCCATTTTTAAAGTTTAATGATTAATGTTACAGAAAGAAAAAAAAATAAAAAATTCCCAAATTGTTCCTATTAAGAGGAAATTGCCTTGCTGGGACACACTGTTATCCAGAATATTTGAAGTAAAGCAAAGGTCCTGTCACTGTTTGCTATGTCAAATTTATGATGTCTGCAGTATAAGTCCCACTGGGAAATGCATCTTGAAACAAAAATCTGGGCTGATTTAAGAGATGAAAATCAAACATCAGAGCTGATCTGATAGCTCTGCCACTGATTACTTTCAGCCAGGTTTTCATTTTGATTTGGTTTGAAAAGTCTGGTAGAAATGGTAAGGATTCCCACAGCAAGTGTTGGGTTTGGAATAATAATTTCAGTAGTATCAATTTGATTCCAGACCTTGGATCCACTAGAGAAATGCCTAATCCTTTCTTTGTGAAAACAGCCTATCTAGCATCTGGGCCTGCTTGTTAATTATCACACCAGTTAAAATTTTGCATTCATTTTCAAGAACCCCCAGCATTTCCATGGTTGAAACACAGCTGTATTAGGACCATGTGTTTCCTTCCCACACCTGGCTGGAAAATTCTGCCCTTTCACCCCAGCAACACCTCCAATACCAGTGTGCTCATCAAGCCCACTGCTGGCCTTTTAATGGCTTCACTTCCATCTTGTGGGTTGCATGGAGAGGGTCTCCAGAGCCTGACTGAAGCCTAAATCCCTCATGGGTGTGAGTAATCTGCATTGCCACAGGTCGTGACGCAAGTCCCAGGATCCGGTGATGCCGACGAGATGTTTGTGCTACAGGAAAAGTTGTCAGGGCCATGGTCAGGACATGTTGTGGTTTGTTAGATATCATTAAGTCAAAAAATTGCAGAGAGGACTGGCAGGGTTACAGACTCACCTTTTCGATGCTAAATTCCTTCCTCTTGTCTTCACTAAGCCTCTGCTGCAATGTTATTGTTGGGTGACTGAGTAATAGCAGCAGTTTTTTTGTTCCAAATAATACCAAATCGGGAGCACGGGGTTTTCATTCACCGGTTGCTTCATACATTATTGGTACAGCTAAGCACAGTTATCCCTGGCTTTTTATCATGTGAGGAGTGACATGTACCTGGAAGGAGAAGGACTCAAATGCTCATATATAAAAGCTTGGGCGGGAACTTCTTAACTAAGATAAACTACATTAAAATAAACTTCATTAAGATAAATTTCATAGAGATAAATGTCACTATTGCAGAGAATTCTGAAATTGTAAACATGAGTGGCTATCAAGAAATATTTCCTGGCCATTTTATATTTCTTTTCCTGATGAAAACCCTCGTGAGTTTTGCACTCCTGAAGGTTCCTCAAGAAACTTTTAGAATAGAGCATTTGAGGTTTTGGTGTTCTGAGGGAAATTTTTGTTTCTGATTTTTAACACATCAATTTGAGAAGTGTGGAGGGATTTGTTAAGTGCTTTGATATTCATACACAGGGGTTTGTATATATTAATATGTGGGTTTAATATTCTTTTTCAGTCCAACAGAAAGAAAATTCTCCAGCCCTCAGCATATCTTCACTTGACAAAGGGGCACATGGTCAATCATGTAGATGACATTGGTGATGTGAAACAAGCATTGACTCTTATAGATAGAAATAATTGTTAGTTTACTTTTCTCAGCTCCACATGAGAAAGAACAGCCTTTCAGTGGGTGCTGTCAGGACGTGTCTATTCTGTGCAATTCTCTCATTGCTCTTGAAATCGTAAAAGCTGCTGCTTGCAGATCATACCTGTCTGGGGACATAACATCTTGTGGTCTGGATGTGCTGGAGGAAATCTCTTTTTTAGAGGTGAAGAAATGGATGCCTTTCTGCTTTGTATTTTGTTAACGGAACCAAATTATTAGAAAATAATCTGGTTGAGCAGGAACTGAAGCAGACATTTTCTGTGCCTTTCAAGAATAAGTGAACCTCCCAAATTACATCCATATTTTGTCATGCAGTGGAATATATATTTTGGATTACAATATGACTTTACCCTGCACTTTCTTTTTTGTTCTAAGGATATTTTGAAACAAAAGGTAGTATTTTGAAATGAAAATACATTGAAATTTCATTATTTTGTTTTTTCATAATTATGGCTAAATGAAATATTTTGGCAGTAATGGACTAGATCTTCTGATTTTGAAAATATTTTCCTCTGGTGAATCCAATATATATTTTGAAAAAGACATTTCAGATAGTTATATTCCTTCTATTAATCACTATTCAAAATCATGCAGTCAAAACTTGAAAAATTTGCAAATTTTTCTGAGTCACTGAGCTGTGATAATGGAGTAGTAGATTAATACTGATAATCCTTTGAAAGGAAAAGAATGTCTGTTGGCATATAAATTTTTAATGCAAGAGTTAAGGTAATAAAAAATATGTAATAGGAAAAATGGAACTTTAAAAGTGTCTGAAAAAAAGAGATTTTCAGTGAAAACTTATTCAGCCTTCGGGGGAAAGCTGTAGCAAATGGAGTCACTTAAGGCAGCTTTATTTTCAGGTAGGAAGAGTAGTGAGGGACAGAGGCCCAAGCTGGACTTTGCTTGCCCACTGCTCCATGTTACATTATTCCAAACATAACTTGAGAGCTGCTTGAGTTGCTGTTTAGCTGCTGGTAGCTCACGGAATATCCAGGCAAGGTGTGCCTGTGGATGTGTTCTGTCACCTCCTGCTGACTCAGGGCCCTAACCCAGTACCAGAAGAGAAGAGTCAAATGAACATCATTGAATCTTCAGGGTCCATTGCAAACTCACCTGGCCAACAACAGCAGTATCTTTTGGCTTACAGGCTCTGGATTCTGTTTGAGATCCGTGGTTTCCTTTGACCCCCCATTTATCTCGACACATCCCATGAATGGAACTTCGCCCATCTTCTTTCGAAGGGCTTAGTTCATAGTCCTGGCCAAGTGACCCAGTTATGGGATAAGGGTAGAATTCCAGACCAGTGGGTCCTCCTCTCTAAGTTGTAGTTCCCACGTGATAAGTCCCACAGGAACGAGATGCAGGCACAACATGCAGGTTAAAGGTCAAAGCTGATCTGGTTTATTGGACAACATGGTGGGTTTATAAGGGCAGAAGAGGGGAAGTCTGGGATAGGGGACACCTGGACTTAGGATTGGTCAGGTAACACGAACCTCAGGGGAAGAGGAGGGTGGTCCAGGGCCAGGACACGGGGGATTGGCCAGGGTGGCTATTTCCCAGGTAGCCTGCCCTGCAGGGGGCTGCCTGCATCTCTCCAGAGAGAGATGTGTGTCCTTGACCAACAGGGGAAAGGTCACAACACAGTCTTTCAGGCAGAAGGTTCAAGCAGGATGTCTTTAGTTTCTTTCCACTCTCTGAAGTCTTCTGCAGTCCTGAGCCTAACCCCAACAGCCAAGGACTGGCATAGTTTCACAAAGTTGTTAGTTATGCTCTTCTGCACTTTAAAATTGCTGATGCATTTGCTCCATACTTGTTCTGTTGTTCATTTCCATCCTGCAAAAGCTGAGGAACAAAAAGGTGGTGAGAAATTGTGGAGGGCCTGGGAGTTTGCACCCTGTCTTTGCAGTGGAACTACCTTCTGTAGTTTCAGGCCTTTGCAGCTGAGGGTGTAGGAGTTCCTTGGACAAAGCACCTGGATTTGTTAATAGTATTAGAATCACAGATGGTTTGGGTTGGAAGGAACCCCAGAGATCATCCAGTTCCAACACACTCCACTAGACAAGCTTGCTCCAAGCCCCATTCAACCTGGTCTTGAACACTTCCAGGGATGGAACATCCACAGCTTCTCTGGGCAACCTGTTCCAGTGTCTCCCTACCATCACAGTAAAGAATTTTTTCCTAAAATATAACCTTAATCTCTCCTCTTTTAGTTTAATATTGTCCTCCCTTGTTTTGTCACTATCTGCAAATGTAAAAAATTGATTCACTCTTTTTCATAAGCCCCCTTTAGGTACTGGAAGGTGCTGTAAGGTCTCCCCAGAACTTCTCCAGGCTGAACAATCCCAGCTCCCTCAGCCTGTCTCCATTAGGAGTTTTTAGCAGTGTTGAGGGAACTTGGGCTGAGACAGGACTCAAGGAACTGGCACAATAACACTAAACCTTGCCTGAGCAAACTAAGAAATGTCATTGTGGGAAAAATGTTATGAAAGCAATTACTCTACCTGCTCATTAAGTGTGTGTGTGTGTGGGAAGCTGGGCAAGGCAGCAGGGCTGGGTGTGACAGGAGGCTCCCAGAGGAGACATGCAAGGCCAGTGGCAGCACGGAGGGGAAAGCAGGTGCTGCCCTAAATGCTGAGAGCTGTGACTTTGGCACACCTGAGAGGTAGGCAGCCTTGAAAGGCTGAGAGGGAAGAGTTAAGATCAAGCAACATTGGCAGAAAATTTGCCCCCAGGGCCAAACATGCAGCAAAGGAGATGGGGGTGGCACAGACATGTTTCTTTCTCTACCTTCCACCCCTACCACATACACTCACTGCGTGTTACAAGCTATAAACCAATCTATTTAGACTGAAAAATAGATTCTTTTTTTCCATCCTGAACTTTGGTTGGGTTTGGTTCTTTTTTTTTAACAGTAACAAGGAAGAAAAAAGTCACTTACAGGAACATTTGGCACACTTTGAAGTTTTATTTTTTTAAAAAAACAACTTCTTTTACTTGTGGAAAGCTCTTCCAAACTACTAAAAGCCAAGACCTCCTCAAGGGACTTTCATTAACATCCTTTTACCTTTACTGTACCACTTTATAATATCTCTCCTCAGAATTTTTGGAATGATTTAGGGTCCTGACCCAAAGCTAGTGGGAAGAGTCATATCAGCTTCAGTGAATTAGGTCCTTAGAGTCCTTTGCACAGTTGCCAACTCACAAAACAGGGCGTAATATGCAGGCTAATAAGCTACTTAAAAAACATAATGTGAGCATAATTCTCCACTTCATTACACTGGTTTTACATGCCACTAAAGCCAATGGAGTTCCACTGATGGAAAACCAGGGTCACAGAATGGAGGCTCACCCCCCGTGTAAGCCTTTTAAAACTGGTTTCAGAGATCAGAGGCAGTTAGTCTGTATCATATACGAGTGCTGGGTCTGCTCCAAAGCTCACTGTGCTCCACTGGAGCTGTTCCATCAGGCCCTAGGGATATGTATGTCTGTGTGCACAGATGTGGATGTGTCTCTGTGTCAATCTATCCGTGCAGTTTATCTATTTTTACCATCCCCA
Organism: Pseudotriccus pelzelni; assembly: GCA_035584735.1. NCBI lineage: Eukaryota > Metazoa > Chordata > Aves > Passeriformes > Tyrannidae > Pseudotriccus > Pseudotriccus pelzelni. The sequence continues at coordinate 264,901 of JAWMRA010000113.1, read as the reverse complement.
TCTCTGCAGTGACTAAGAGCCTGGGTGACTGAGGTTAAGCAATATGTAAAGTCCCCAAAGCCTTGATCTAATATATACTTGCTGATCCTGTAGTATAAAAATAAATGTAGGTTAGCCTATGATCAGTGGGACATATATGTTCAAGCATGCAGAACACACACAGAAAAAGCAGGGCTGTTTTCCATCCAGTTGGACAGGTTGTGCCATTGGCAGGACACAGCAAACTGCTGCCAGACAGGCATCTCCCATTTTTTAATTCTCAGGCTCCATTTTTACATGCTGATGATGGATATCGGATGAACTGCTCATTGTAAATCAATAATACTTCATCTTCAGATTAATGAGGAACTAAAACTGTTTCTAATAAATGTTTAAGTGCTTAGCATTTTTTAGTAACCAAGCCTTTTATGAGGAATCCTTTTTTTTTTTTCCTGTTAGGCAAGAATGGTATAAAAACATTTGGGATAAGCTTGTGAATTGATGAAAAGGGGGAAAGCAAATGGACAGGCATGTTTAATACCTCTTTGCTTTATACTTTCAGCGGTATAGGACAATGTTGTGCAGACAGAAGAATCATAACAGCTGGTAGATAAGATGCAATATCTTTTTGGATGAAAATGAATGCTTTTCAGAAGAGCAATCTAACTGCTATATAGTATATTCTCTGTTTCAGACTGTGTCCTACTGAAAAAGTTCTGTAGAAACTGCAAGGAGGAGAAAAAATTTCATAGTTTGCCTCTTGGGAGTTTTGCTTGTTAAAAAGAAAAAAAGGTGTCAACCTAGGGTTCCCCCCCCCAGTTTTGTATTTAGGAATTCTCTCTGCGCATTAATGAAAGATGAGGGTGAGAGATGAACTTATAATGAATGGGGCAGAAACAATTGATTTTTATAAGAAGCAAATGCTTTACTCTCCTGAGGACCTATATGAAGTGAAATTGTGTGTCAAACGTAGCAGAGCAATACAGTGGTCAGTAAACTGCAAACCTTTGCTGTTTAACAGACAAAGAAAAGCAATAAAATGTTTTTAGAATTTCCTCTTTACTGTGTGAGGAATGAAAATAGTCCAAAATAATGTGGTGGGTGAACTGTATACACCAGGCAATAAACTAAACTTCCTGTCTCTAACAAAAGGCTTCTCTTTTTAAAGTGCTGGCACTTTTAACTGCAAAACATTGGTATCCAATTCTCCTTCAGCTCTTCAGGAATGTCTTCTGAGAAGTTTCTAATTTGGCGTTTAAATTTTTGGCTATTATCTTTTTTTTTTTTTTTTTTTGAAACATAAGCTGCTGATAGCTGAAGAGCATAAGCTGTACTGTTTTGAGCCCTGGATTCCAAAAGTTTGGGAGAGCAAACCACTGTCAACCTTTGATCCATCATGCAGACCCCCTGCACAACTGCACAGAAATGGATTTATAGATTTTGTTCTTTCGTGTGTGTTTTTGTGGGCTGATTACGGACCTACGCAAGCACTCACATTCCATAGTTTGAGTTATATAAGCTTGAAAGTTCTTTTCCCCCTTCCTGATCCCACAAATAATTCATATTTCCTTCTCAATTATGTTTAGCTGCTGGTGGATTTTAGAGTCTCCTAGTCAAAAGAAAAAAAAAAAAATCCAGTGTATCATCTCTTCCATCTTCGTTTACTTCAGTGACAGACTGACCTTTTTTCCTGAAGAAAAGGCTTTTAGATTTGTGTGCTCATGATTTTATGTGTAATTTCCCCTCAAGAGGTGATTTTTTTTTCCTGGAATAATGCAGGAGAATATTCTGCTGAAGACTCAAGCCTGTCTGTATTGATCAAAATGTTAAGGCCACCATCTCACAGTGATGGTTTTGGAGTGCTGAAACCTGTTTTCTCTAGAAATGTGCCAGTTTTTGTCACCACAGCAGCAGAGAACTGTTAGTTGGGTAGAATCCAGTGGGCAATCGAGTTTTGCACACAGGCCTAAATTGGATACAGGTGAAGTTGTAGTTCCCCATCTTCAAGAGATGCCTTCAGCTGAATTAAGCCCTGAATTGGTAAAGGGTTGTCAGGGAGCTCTAGTGAAGGGGCAGAAGAGCTCAATCAGTGGAGAGTGGCATCACCTGGAATGTCTAACAGTTTAAATAGGCACAGCTGGAAGGGAAGCTGCTCTTTTTCTCCTGGAAAAGCAACTTCCAAATTGCTCCTCCAGGAGCAGATTTAGGTTGTCCTTTAGGAATGAGTTTTGTGCAGGGAAAAGGCCTGTTCTGGGTAAGTAATCTTCATATTGATATTTTCTTGCACAGCTAATTGTTTTAAGATGAATCTAGTAGGCTGGAGTACATGGGAAACATCTTGTAGTTTCACTGACCTGTGGGGGAGAGAAACTGGAAAGTGTGTTTGTATTGTGTCTGGAATTGCTGAGGATTAATTATTTTGTGGTTTTGTGTGTTGTTTGTTTGCTTGTTTTTCCTTGTGTGGTTTACACTTAAGTTGATTCTCAGAGGTCGTTGGGTTGTGGGTTCAGTGCTGGCTGGAGCTGCAGAGAAGGATGTTAGGGTAGACTTGGAGAAGTGGCTGCCGGCAGGCTGAGATAAGCTTGAACTGCAAGGACTGGTTTTCTGGACCTTCTCCAAAGCTTGGGATGCTTGTAGGAAAGGTACCGGGCTTGGACTGACCTTCTGAGGAGGGTCTCTGACTTGTCAATGGGATTTGTGTTCTCTTGAGAGTGTGAACATCATGAGTAGATCTGCAAAAGCTCTACATCCAGACTGGTGAGGTCAAAGTATTGATACCTGGTTGTGCCAGTGCAGTGTACAAGATTACTTCAGGTAAATAGCCATGATAAAAATGCTCAAAAGTTAAACAAGGTTTTTGCTTGCTTTAAAGGAGATATTGGGGTGGTGTTGCAAAAGGGTACAACAGGTAACTAATGAGCGCTTAATTACCATCTGCTCTAGGAAAGAGGCTGCTTTAAGAGAAGCATCCTGTTCTGCTGAGTCTAACTTGCCCACTTGCTTCTTTTTGATTATTCTCCCTTTGTATTATCCCTCGGTAGCTGTTGAGAGGAGACAATATTCCCCTCTGTTCCCTCTGTCTGTGATGGGCTTAGAGGCATTTCAACAAGGGAATTATCGTTGCTAAGACTCCCCTTAGTCCTTCAAAGGAGAGAGTTTTCCTTCTCATGTTAAGACTAAACATATGGGTAGAAACAGTGGGAGCTGCTGCCCCTCACAGAGGTAAGAACATGCCAATATGCTATTCCTGCAAGAGGCAGCAGATCCCACTGAGTTTGGAGCTGGTGGGAGGAGAGGCATTTTCCTGAACCACTAATTCCTATCTAATATCCTTGGGTCTGCAAACAGCGATGCCTGTTTGGGCCCTTGTGTTGTAAGCTGCTGATCCTGCCTTGCAGCCTGACCCAGTCAATTCCCCATGTGTTCTATATGGGCAGGGTAAGGTCTTAAACGAGCATCCTCAAGGAAGGCTTTTTACTGCCTTGTGAGTTAGGGTGTTTTGTTTGGGTGCTGCAACTGTATTTCTTCAGACACTACTTAAGGGACCTGATTTTGACCTCCCAAATACCCGTGTTAGTTGACACTGGTGAGAGTTACTCTTTACTCACACATGTGTGAGACCAGGTTCAGTTGAAATCTCTGGGTTTAACAACAAAAAAAGACTATCCAGCAGGGTTCTTGCTCGCCTGAAATCTTCAGAGATTCATGTGCTTGGCTCAGCATGGCTTAACATTAATCAGCTGTTGGAATATCCATGGGAAAGAACAGCCAAGCGACTGAAAAATACAAGAAATCTTAGTTTGTCTGGCACAAAGTAGTCTGCCACCGTAAAAGATGAAAACACAAGAAGGGAGGGGGGAGGGAGGAGGAGTCCACTCAGCTGTTTCAATTTCAATATGTAGTTTGGGCTGCCTTCCTTTTGATTATCAGGGAAAGCTAACAAAAGTAAAACCGTGTTGCTGTTCTGTGAAACAAACTTTTTAAAACAATTTAGGTCAACCAGTCAAGCCATGGACAGTTGTGAAAGGAGTTGATGTGTCTATTAATGATAAAGAGGTAGCATTAATACAGTTTCAAAGTGTTTCATATTTAAAAGTGGCTCCAAGTTTGTTGTGCATAACAGGACAAATATAACTAAGGCGGGGTTGAGCACAAGAGCTGGACTCAAGCCCGTTTTTAGGAAGCCAAAATAAACACTTAAACAAATACAACATTTCAAGTGGACTTTTGTGCAAATTACCTACAGTTTCTGCTGGTAGGGGGAAGACAGTGACATATCCAGAAAGCTGATGGAAATGAGACACGGTTGTGATAGAGGGGAAAAAACCCGAGACCAGTGGGTTCTTTCAGCAGGACTGCACATCTCTTTGCAGCAGGGTTGTGAGCTGATCTCAGCCCTAAGGCTGATCAGACCATGCCCGAAGCTGATCTGGTTTATTAATTAAAAATGGAGGGTTTTTAAGGGACCGGCTAGGGTAGGTTTAAGAACTGGGGAGGAGCACGGGAGGAGTATTCATAACTGGGAAAGGTGACAGGGTAGGCATCAGGGTATTACAATGAAGGGGATGGAATACAACCGTTATGTAACTGGGGAATAACAGGACTGGCTAGGGCAGCTACCCCACGGTAGGCTGCCCAAGCAGAAACTGGTACTATGCTCCGAGGAGCAAGTCCATGAACATAAGAAGAAGAAACACAAAATAGTGGCTTCAACCTAGCTTTAGGTTTAGCCATGTTGCAACTATTATTACGGTCCATCAGACCGGCTTGCAAGTGCAGTGACACTAGTAGCAGTACAGTTTTGGTTGTAAGGAACAATCACATTGGTAGTAGCATTCATATCTTCATAAGTCTTTTTTTTCTCTCGTCAAACTCTGCTTCATTCCTCAGCCCATCTCCAACAGAAATGCTGGGGGGTTTATCCTGATCTTGCTGTGTAAATGATATCTGACTCTTTAGAAGTTCTGGAGGAGGGTTGCCTTGCCTTTCTCACTCGGATATATTAGGCTAGATTTGAATTTTTAAAAAATATAATGCCGGAATTCACTGGGTGGATGCTCAAATGAGGATCTGGCTGTGAGGCCTCTCACTGCGAGTTGCTCTGTGTGTGATTTAGAACAAGTCTCTGCTTCCCACTTGCTCTTTGTCCTGAGGCTGCCAGCTCAGTCCTACTTATTTGTTTTATTCCTCCCTCTCTGTTACACAGTTCATCTTTTCCCAACTGTACATACTCTATACTTGTGTAATGAGCTCTGCCTGTGTGTCTGTGCTTGGCATTCTTGTTGGCCTAGGCTATAAAGTCCTTGGAGTACATTGGTTTGCCCACTGCCATTGTTTTATCGTTTGTAATAAACATTATTGCTAATAATAAGGGATTATTGTTACCTCAAATAGCTTTTTTTTTTTTTTCTTAAACCCAACTGTAGTGTAATCCTATCCTTTACTGTAACTGATGACGGCACTAAAGGTTTAGGATTTGCATCTTTGGAGCTTTTATAATGCCTCATGCAGCAGGGCTCTGGTCTTTTGGGGGGGTCTTAAGGTGCTACTGTTATACTACTAGTAGAGTGCTTATAAAACAAAGTTATGTACAGCTACTTTCTGTTCTTGGTGTGTTATCTCCTAAAAATCCTTAACAATCCTCTGGTTTTGCTTGGGTTTGTTTTTTTTTGTGGCTGTAAAAGCTCACTGATGTGTGTTAAGCTCTGCAGAGACACTTTAATTACTATACATCTGAATGGCTGTCACATTAGGAGTTAAAGATCTCTATTTCAAGTAAAGAGGGATTTTTATGTTTCTAATATAAATGAATATGCTTCAGCCTTTTTACCAAATTCAAACTGCATGGAAGGGTATTTTATAATAGACTAAGAAGGCAACAAAATTAAGTAAAGCTGGGTCTGGTGCCTAAAAATATTTGGCAGAATTCCCTGGAAAGCCACATTTGAACATTTTTAATATATATTACAAGGCAGACAAGAACAATTATCTTCTCTTGAAGTTCCCCAAGTGAGAGAAATGTATTGTAATGCCCTTTGAAAGAAAATAATATAAGTTGCCAAATGATTATGTTGTGGAATTCTCCCTTCTACCCCCATCTCTTACCCATCTGATTGTATGCCAGAGAGGAAGAATATGGTACAAATGGAGCAGCTGTGCTTATGTTCCTTTTTAAAAGACAAAACTTAACACCTTTAAGTAGGTGAACCTGCCAATGCACAGAGGAGTCCTTGTAAAAAATAATTAAGGCAAATATATTTCTACGTGACTAAAGCATAGCGCTGCTCATCATCATCATGGCCGGGCTTCGCGAACGAAGATTTGGGAAGGGCTCTACCCACGCTTGCTACAAGCGCGCTGATGGCTAAAAAGGCCAATG
>JAWMRA010000113.1:240738-258283 GCA_035584735.1 Pseudotriccus pelzelni | reverse complement strand
GCCACCAGCGCGCTTGTAGCAAGCGTGGGTAGAGCCCTTCCCAAATCTTCGTTCGTGAAGCCTAGCCATGATGATGACAAAGAAAAGTTGTACCAGCCTCTTCTTGTGGTGCTCATCTTGTCTATCATAACCTGGTGATGAGGAGTGCAAAGGTAGCCGAAGTTTAAAAAAAAAAAATCCCCCCAAATCAAAATGTGATTCTCGGAAACTGATTAGATGCAGAATTCACTGTTAATTTCAATGTGTTTGAGGTCAAATCTATGGTGAATGAGGAAAACCTGAGTCCTGATACTGAATTCTTAAAGGAAAAGAGTGGCATGGGCTTGTGAAAGGAACATGGGGATAGAGGGGCTCTGGGAGAGGCCAAATTCTCTGATCTTGTGGGCTGGAACTGATGTTACTTGGATAAAAAAAACTCTCTGATTTAAACCAGCCAAGAAAGGTCCTGCAGGGTCTTGAGAGAGCTGCAGATATGTGATCCTGGAAGTAAGGAGAGAAAACTAGGAATATATGGAGGGACAGTGAGAGAAGTCTTGGCTGCAGGATTTAAAGTCAGAAACAGGGTGGGAGGCAAAGCTGTGATGGGAGCACTGATGCTGAACAATCCTACCCTGAGAAATCTGTCTGTCTGAGGGACTGCTTCCTTAATTACTTATTTTTGCAGACCAGAGCATGTGAAATTAGACTGCCTTATTTCAAGAGGGAGGTAGGAAAGTTTGAAGAGCAGTGTTTATTTGATTTAGTGGAGTCTTGTATATGAGTGGCTTGTGTATAATCGATGTCAATGAAGAGCATTCAATTAATTGGGTGTTCAGGAGAGACTGTTCAGGTCAGTCAGGAAATGCTGGTATACCACCTTTCAAATGAGGGTCCTTGTGCCTGGCCCGTTGCGCAGAGATGGCGTACTTGGGAAACATCTGCAAATTCAACTTTTGGAAGTGTTCTCATTCAATCTGGGTGGGACCAGTAAAACTGTGGTTTCATTTTATGGGTAAAAATCGATCCTCGGAATACTTCTGTGCCACACTCAAACGTGCTGCTGTGAGGGTGTAACTCTGTCTCCTTCTGCCACTGGTGACAATATTCCTGGACCAGCCCAGCGCCCAGCACAGCCTGAGCACCACATAGTTATCCTTCTTCTGGGGGAAATTTTGCAGTTGCCACCAAGCTCTGTTTTGCAGCTGTCCTTCAACGTGTGCCCCAGTCATGTTCTGAGTACACACAGTTCTATCATCTCTTAATGTTTGTTTGGGAGACTGGCTAAGGCTTTTCATCCTTGGTGCTGGGAGAGGACTAACTGTCCTCATGTGACTTGCAGTGATTTACATTGTGGCATTAGAGGTGCTGCAACTGCATGGTGTTAATTGATGTTACGAACTCAGCTCCATGAGTTTTCAGGAAAGTTGATTCCTGGAGGCTGCCAGGACTAGGAAGGGTAAGGGATGATGCACTGTGGTTGAGAGGGAAAGTTTGGTGGTGATGACAAACTCATTCTTCTCCCTGTCTTTTCCCACTCTGTTTGGCAGAGCACAGTGTATCAGGATGGATCTAAAGGCTTTCAGCAGTTGATAAATGTTACACGACCCCCAGAATGGCCAAAATGCGTCATGGGAGAGTCTAGTCTCACAGAGAATCAGAGGAGGAGATGGTGCTTTCTCTATCATTTGGGATGATGAAGCAGTTGGGTGCTTTCTACTGATGCCAAATCCTCTGTTCCACCTATCCCTCTGTGCTCCTAAATTTGATTGGCTTTGGGAAGAGGGATTCTGCAGTCAGCTGACAGTGCAGGAGCTCAGCTGCCTTAGCAGTGCCACCATGTCTGCTTTTGTACATTTTTCAAGTCCTTTTTTTTTAATGTGGCTGATCAGAGCTTGCAAAGCAGGATGCCTTGGAACTTAGACTAGATGAAAACAAGCTACAGTGGAAGTGAAATAAAAAACATATCATTTTACTACCAATTGAAAATTAGGACCAGATGAAACCTCTGAGGCCCTGGGCACTTAATTTACTGGAGTAGGTCACTCCTCTGTGAAACCAGCATTGGTCTGTGTTTCTCTGAACATAAGAGATATCTTTTGTTTGTTTGTATTTGACGTAATTGGTTGAAGAAAATAACGAGATGGGTTGTTTTGGTTTCCTCGTTTGCATCAGCTTTGCATACAAGTGATTTACTTTGCAAGCCACTATGATAGGGTGTCTGTAGTTTACATGGCTCAGAAGTGCTGTAGGACAAAGCTATGTGCTTTGGAGTGCTGCTCTGGATGTGGTAACAAGCTTTCTGAATAAACAGGTCAATGCACCTTGGCGACAGCTGGGTTTTGTTGTCTTCTCTCCATTTGCACGCATATGAGTTTTTATTGGTCGGAGCCAGAAAGAGAAGTTGCTTTGCAGTCCAACAGACCTGGTCAGTCTCTAGGAAGTAAACACCCCTTTTCCAAGGGACTGCTCCCCCAAGATTTTCATTGTGTGGTGTTCATTGACGTCCTTAGTTTGTGGTCACATACACATATCCCTGAGTTCATTTGGTTGTCAGGGTTATAATGGACTTCACACAGCTAAATGCCATTGTTCTTGGAAAATTAAAAATTATATGACTTTTTACGCTGACAAATTGATTTTCCGGATATCAAACTGAACTGCTTTTTGTACTGTCTGTTTTCAGATTTGCTTCTGCCTGAAAAATTTAGTTTATGATCTGAATACTAGTGACTGAAGACAGTGAATCATGGTCACAACACAGGAGAAATCCTCCATTTTTCCACTTGCTTGTTAATGTTTTGTGTAGAATGTGTTTTCAGGCAGGGTTTTGGTGGTGATCTTTTAAGAGAGTTAGTGTCAAGTTATTTTAAAACCATACCTTCACCAGCCTTCATGAGGATTTTATGCACTTAAAGGCAAACAAACCAACAAAACCCCCTCATAGATGTAAGCAGTAATAAGAACTGGAAATACAGGTATCTGTACAGGAAATGAGATTTTCATACCATGGGTAATATGGACTCTAAAAAAAGATTCTTTCTCCAAATGAATACTTTTTAAACTCTTGTCAGATACATTACAGTAAAAATAGTGATTCAGAAGCGCTGAAGCTTTTTATTTGCATAAAGTAACTTTGCTTTGTTTACTGCAACTAACAGCCAAAGCATGAGCCTGCTTTGATTTAGTGCAAAAATATCTTGAAATAAGAAGTCAGGAGGATCCTACAATTAGACAATTGGACTTTGCTGGTATTAAATATTGTTAAAATGGGTACCTCCCACCCAAAAAGAGGACAGCCTTTGTGTTCTGGAGAGATATTTCTTGCTAAGGTGCTTGCTGAGGCTTAATAGCGAATGTTCAGTTTGAGCCAGGGGTTATTTCCAGATTTTGGCCAGCCTGGTTGCAAGGATGAGCTGTGGTGGGTTTGCCCAGCCTTGGGAACTGAATGCTGGCCAGACTGGGAGGATTGAGGAGCTTGGGAAGTAGCAGTGATGGAAGTGTGTGTGCAGAGGGAGAAAGAAGAGGGTGATGCCCACTTGGCAGGTGTCCAGGCTGGGAAAGTACAGTGGGAGCTCTTCAGCCTTCCTGCTGGAATTTGTTGCCAGCTGTTCCCTCTGATGTAAAGTGTGAGCAAATTGCACTCACGGGACAAAATGAAGTCCGTTCAGCATGTGTTTGTGTGTGCATAACACTTCTAAATGGAAAAGCTTGAGAACTGTTTTCTCTTGGCTTTGTTCTGGGTAATTTTCATGTGGTCTTCTGTAAAGAAAACAAGAGTCTGGAAACCCAAAGCTCCAGGAGACTCTGCGCTATTAGAGAGTTTTCAATCTGTAGTGATCCCACACATAGATCTGAGGAAGCTCAGGCACACAGCTGGAGTTGGAGCACTGGCTGGATTTGCCATCTGTCTCCAAGCAAGCAGATTTTGGCTGGATGCTCTGCTTGATACAGCTGAGTGTGACTCTGCTCTTCATCACCTCTGCACTGGGCTTTCCGTGAAGGTTGATGGAATCTGGGAGAAAACTCTTTCTCCTTCCTGAGAAAGTGCTATTGTGTCATGCCAGTTGTGTGAACTCAGATCAGGCTGGTGGTGTTACAATAATTGGTGTTTCTTTTCTGGGCTGAAACTCCTGTTCATCCTGAAAATGCAGAGGTTTGCTTCTGTAAAGCAGTGTTAGTTTGCATAGATTTGGGGTTAAAACAAGCAACTCTTGCTGGTGAAAAGGCAAAAAGAAGAGCCATACTGATGTTCTGTTTGCTAACACGGCACTTCTAGAATTCTGTTTAAAAAAAAAAAAATTGATTCATTATTGTGAATCTCTCCTCAGTCTGTTTTTTGCCAGTGGGTTAAAGGAATCTGTATTGATTTGGGCAGTGGAGGAAAGTTTTGGTTTTCATTAGAGCCTGTAAAAAGTTTGGACCAAAAGCCTCAGGGGTCCTCTGCTGTCCTACCACATATATGTGCTCTTCTGTGATTTTTGAAATAGAGATTTTCATGGTTGCGTTTACAGCATTCAATTAAATCAGGGATGAGTGGGCAACAGGAGGCCCAATCTTCCCTTCTTCTAAGCTATGTGTAAGGAGTTTGAGATTTTTTTTAATTTGTATTTGTTTTCCTAAATTTTACTTCATTTATATGTCACTGTGACAGAATTTCTTATCTTGTTTTTTGTGGGGCTAACTGACAAACTGCTGGCTGGGAAAATGCTGAGGCAATTATGCAGGTGTACGTTTATTTGGTTTTAGTTGGGGGGAGTTGAGTGGTTTGGTTTTTTGGTGGTTTGTTTGTTTGTTTTGGCGGGGTTTTTTTGAGATTTTGGGTTAATTATACAGGAGAAAGGTCAGGGTGTGTGTGTGGGAAATCTCATGCTTATTTCCAGGTTTTGAACCAGCTGACACCTCTATAAGGTAGAAATATTGTTTCTCCTTTGAGAGTGTGGGTAATAATTTTTCCTTTTGTAAGAGGATCATCATCTCAAAGATGAACTTGCCTGTAAGTCAGAACAAAAGCTTGATGTGTTAGTAAAGCAGAAATTCAAGCAGTCTGACATTTGATGGAGATAAAATAAATACGTAATGGGTTTCATTGTTCATCTTCTGACTTGAAACACTTCATGACTTCAGCAATTCTTCTACTTTTGAAGAAGTACAAAAAGAATTGAAATTTTTATTTCTGGAGGAAACATCTCTACATACAACCTGTATTTTAGAAGGAGAACTGTTCTTTTCTTTGAACAGAGTTCTGCTGTTCTGGTGGCAGTCATTCTCACAGTAGTTCGGACCAGACTTCTCTGCTGTGACTTGGTTGTTACATTTTCATTTTATACACCTTGCCAAAGCTGTTCTGACTGCGGAATTTTTTCTCTAGTTTGCTTTTCACTTTTATCTCTTTGCTCATGGTGATTATTTCTTATTAAAATGATCACATCAACAGAGCAATTAATTCTCAGTAATTTCCAAGTTTGCACTGGCTTTGGCTTTGTCAGTGGTTAATCTGGTGCAGCATCAGGAGATCAAAGCGGTTGGGGCTGTACCCCTCGAGGCTCTGCTGTGGGTGCATCAGTGCTGGTGGGGAGATGTGCTTTGGACTGAGTAGATCCCAAAACCTTGGAGAGAAGGGGCCTTAGCTGATGTGCCACACCAAACCACACAGGCAAGCCTGGATGGGATCTGTGGGGACAGTTGGTGGATTTGCTTCGGAATTGCACTGATGCTGAGATGAATGCAATGTTTGGTTCTCACAGATGCAGTCAATGGTGTGTAGACCAAAGCCTGGTAGTAGGTATAATGTCCTGTATTTTCTGAAAACCAGACTTGTAGCTAACTAGTAACCTGCTTGATTTTGCTGGTCTGTTTGTTCTTAAAGGAAAGCCCTCCTTGCTTGTCAGGCAGGGAACTCTGGGCTATCAGAGGCACTACAGCTTGTTGTGTTACCTGATGTTACCTAAAGCTTGGTTGGATGTCTTTGACTGGGCATCCTGAGCTGAGAGACAATCAATCCAGCACTTTTCCTGTGCATTTTAAAACCCTATAATAGTAATTCCAAAATGCTGCAGTTGCTGGGACTGCCTTGTGCAGACATACAAGGTGTCTTCTCTGTGAAGGAAGCCCACACAACTGTCCACAGGTCAGTGTAGAATGAAGGCAGATCTGATCACAGTCCTTGCCTCAAGACATTTATGGTTTGAAACCAGTGAAGGGGAAGGGTTTGGGTGACTTTGCCAAAAGTAATGCAGGGAGCCAGATGGACTTAGATTCTGCATTTTGTTAGCTCCACTGTCTTCATGTTGGCCTGTGCTGTTCTTTCTCTAAAATAGGCAGAATTGGCCTTTTAAATGACTTACTTAGGTGCTTCCTGTTCTCCCACTTCTTCAGCATCTGATGTTGATCAGGAAATGCTCATGGACTGTGCTTCCCTTTTTTCACTTTTTTTTCAGTGTGGTCCTTACTGAGGATTCTGTTGTCAGCTCTGTCTCCTTCCTGCAGCCCAGGGAGCAGGATGTGAGCGCTCTTATACACTGGTCCTTTCTCTGCTGGGCTGATCTGAGAGCTGCAAATGGATTTCTATCCTTCTGCACCTGTGAGGATGTGGGCTCCTCTGGGTAACCACCATACACAGTAGCACTGACCCACAGAAATTCTCCCACAGCTCCAAGAGTGGAGACTGTGTATGCAGAGAAGAAGGGAAATGGAGTGGAGTAAGAAATGTGAATTCATGTGCTTGCTCTGCAAGAGTCTTCCTGGGTGGCCTTGAACATATCACTTACATCTTTCCCGTTTTTTTTTCCTGCCCCTCCTTTGCTTCCTTGTGCTTCAGACTCCCACCTGTAAAATGAGGATGGTTAAACTTCCTCCTGCCCTTCCTCTGGCTTAACCATTCAGGGATCAACTCTCTACAGCCGATGGTCTCTGTACAGCACCAAAATCAGTGAGGTTGACCTTGGTTATGGGCTCAAGTGTAAAAGTAACAGATGTAACAGAGGAATTCAGAAGCCAGAATTTACTGTAGGTTTCTAGGATGGGATTTTTCAAGTTCCTGAAGACCATCCCATATATCAGGGTAACATCACACTGATCATCTAGATACCTAGGAAATGCAAATTTAAAGGCCCCTGAACCAGCAGCTTGACTTCAAAAGCACTCAGGACCCAGCAGTTTGCTGTGAATATGGTAGTCACAAGCTTGGGGCACTGACTATTTTTTCAGTTGTCACAGATATAGAAGGACTTCAGGCCTTGCTGTGGATGTGAGGTTACAGGGTGGCAGTGACTATGTGTTCTCCCCTTAAACCACTGCTTTGGTTCAAAATTGTAGCTTGTTCACAAGGACAAAGTACATGTGCTAAGTGACTTTGTTCATCAGTAGATTCCAGACTGCCAAATGCATTTGGTGGTCTTGGTTATCTTCCAACCAAAAAACTCAGAGGCCTTACAGTGTGTATGTATTTTCACACATAGACGTTTTGGCATTTTAGCTGTCTGTGCTCACGCAGTAGAAATGTGGACTGAGCTGTTGCAGGAGTGAGAGGGTGGTCCCAGCAGGTCAGAGTTGAGTCTAATGGTAGGACTGGGTGGGGAGGCTTGGATTGCAGCTGCCCACACAAAATTTGACCTCAGAATAACCAGACAGCTTCAGTTTCCACTGCCGCTGTCCCAAAGCCTCTGTGAGCAAAAATAACCCAAGTACAAGAAAAGAAAATAGATTTTTGGAATTGGTACAAAATGGGGAAGAAAAACCTCTTTTATTGTTTTTTGTAATTTATGAATTGTCTCTTTGACTAATACCTGCTGACAGCAGAGAGCAAATACTAGATATGCTGAGGTTAGTACCACACGAGTGCACGAGTTTGTCGATGCTGAACAGGTTGGGCAAGATCGTATGCTGATATTAATCAACAGGTCTCTCTTGAAGTTGTGCCAGTTTACATCAGTGAAGGATATCATTTCGGAGTGTGATAATTTACTGCATTGTTAGTTTTAAAGTTTAAACTCCTCTTCTTTGTCGTTTTACTCCGGAGGCAGAGTTGTTTTTTATTAGATAATGGGTTTGTAGGAATGGTGTGTTTTTATTAAATATTAAAAAATCAGCATTTAGCTTAACTGAAAGCCTTGTCTTCAGTTAGTCCTGGTTGAAGCTGACAGTGAAAAATGCAGGCTGTTCTTGCCAAATCCTGATATGATCCAGCAGCAGTGTTTTGTGAGGGGTGATGAGCCTCCCTTCTCAGAATTGATCTTACTGAGTTTTTGTAATCAAGGGCAGACTTTGAGAAAGGCTCAAATATAACTTGTTTTCCATAAACTGCTGAGTATTTAGTGCTCATCTTCCTCTGAAAAATTTGTGTTCAATTTGATGCCAGAAGCTTCTGAGTGCCATGCACCCTTAAAAGCCAGTCTTTGCATGTCATTGGAAGGATATTCCCACATAAGGAAATTCTATACATTTGCAAACAATCCTATTAAAAAAAACAAAAACAAAAGGATATTGCTATGGAGGACGGCAGTGGTGTGAATAGTCTTGAAGAAAAGAGGGATTATTCTAAAACTTCACTTATGTCTAGCAAAGAACTTAGCTGAACTCCAAATGTTTTAAAGATCTGAGAAGGCAGCTCTGCTTCATGCTTTCATATATCTGTGTGCTTTGTTTTCTTAAAATGGTGTAAAACCTGTTTTCCTTAAGAACTGAACTTTCTGGCCTTATCAGAAGGAAAGATGTATCACGCATCTTAGTAGACAATCCAAAGGCCTCTACATTTAAGGCCAGAAGGCTTAAATTTGTCAAATAATACTTGGTGAAGCTTCCAAAACTCCTGTAGGAAAATGGGACATTGATCTCACAGACTGCCTGTTTTAGCCCTGCTGAGTTTGTCCATAAGATTCAAATAATATTTTTGGAAGATATTGTGGGACAATGTATCCGATCTGACCTTTCCTCTTGGCCTTGCCCTAAGAGCACTCGAGGTGGTGTTCAGATGTCTGCACCTTCTGGCAAATATTATGCCAATTTAAATTTGGTTGTTTGAGGGGGTTTTGTGCATAAGGATTTCATTATTTGACCAAAAACATAATGAAACAAATTCTTCCTTAAATAACTTCCTTAAATAACTGTTGCTCAAATGGTGCTGTGGAGTGAAGCATCTTCAATTTTATGTAAACAGTTTTCTTCATTGCAAAATCTGTAGACTGTAGAAGCAATGAATTACAGGAAATGTCTGATAAAGGTTGTCAGTAGCCAGAAAATGAAATATCATTGAATTCTGCACTGTATCTTTAGATATAATCTAAACACTAAGTTCTGCTTTCCCTAAACTGGAGGTAAAACTTCCATTCAGTACACAGTTATTAAAGAAAAAAATAGCACTTCTCTCTTTTCAAATCAACCCTTACTGGTTAATATTCAGTATGGAAAGAGTGAGGGAGAGAAATATTCAATCAGAAAAGCTTAAAAGAAGAACTGAATTTGGTTCCTAGGAACATCTTTTTTCATTGCTATGGCTGCAGGCTTTTCCAAAAGTTCAAACTTATCTTCAGGAGTCATCAAGAGGAATAAGAGTAGAATACGTGCACTGGTGAAAGATATTTGAGGTGAGAGTTTCCCATTCCCACAAAGGAAGGATTAAGTTAGGCTTGAGGTACCATTTTCCTCTTCTTGGGTAGGTGTGGGTGATTTGTGTGGACCAGTCTGGTTGGAAGGACACGGTTTCACCTTTCACTCTCCTGCTTCCACAATGTCCAGGAATGACCAAGACATGAATACATTTTTAAAATAGAGTTGCAGCTTTTCTGGTGCTCAGTCCTGCAGTCACCCAAACCAGGATGACTCACCGGTGCTGGGTTGTCAGGGAGATGGATTTTGGAGCAGGGTTTGAATGGATGCCCCTGACTTACTAAATTGCTGAAATACAAGCCCAGAAACAGGTTTTCAAAAGCAGTTTGCACCCAGTTGTGCCTCACTTGAAGCCCATACTAAAGCTCCCTTCTACCCATTTCACTGGAATACTTTCAGATACTCAATCTCTTAATTAGTTTCTGTTACTTAGGTTTGCCCTGGATGGCACAACCACAACCTGGGGTTAACCCTGCTATGTCTTAATTATTTGGAAGAATTGATTTCTGCTTCTTCATCTTCTAATCTGTCTCCATTTGTGATTGTGTGCAGCCAGTTTTGGGGGATGAAAGGGCAAAGGTGATGTCCATTTATTTTTCCACAGATGTCAGAGAATTGATAAGAATTGTACTCTCTGCTATACTCCCACTTTCCAGACAACCATGTCAGTGTGAAAAGGTTCTTTGCAGGCTTCAGATGCTGAGCAATGAAGGGAAATAAACAGTCTGTTTTAATAGACATGTAGGAAAGTATTAGATTTTAGAGTACAAAACAGCTGTTTCTTAATATAGAAAATGACCATATTTTTGAAAGCTGTGATTTTGAGCTGTTAAGTTCGTTTGTGTTGACTGAGACAAAGCTAGAAGAGTTCTGGTGGAAAAACCATGATCTGCATAAATTACTCATCTCAGTGTGATGACATAACCTTACAGGGGGATCTCAAAAAAACCAAAGGATTTTGCCCCTTTCTCCCTAATTGCTTTTTAACTCAGTAACATCTTCCTTCCCATGACGTGCTCCTTTATTTTCAGTGTGGCAAGTTTAGCATGAATTTCTTTCTTTCATTGTGAGCAAAATGATTAAATCTGCTCTGATTAATTGTTCTTGTATGTTGGAAGAAAGATCTTCCTCTTTCTTTCTTCTCCCCCCCCTTGCTCATGTGTTTTTCATGCAGTTGTTGTAGTGGCCCAGTCTCCTAAAAGCATCCTAAAACTCTTGTAAGTCTCTGGGTGAGGACCCAGGGCCACAAACCATCCAAACTAATTCCCAAATGTAGTGCTATGGAGGTTACCACACGGGAAATATCTATAGGGTGAGGACTGTGTAGACCTTTTGCCCTGGAAAGCTCCTGGCAGCACAAGGTAAGTATCTCACGGGTGATCTCAAGGTTTAAATTGCTTTAAAATCAAAATTTATCTCTGTGTACAGGAAGTAAAGGTTTTTGAGACAGTCATATAACAAACTATAAAATTTCTTCAGTTTAATTGTTCTGACTTCAGATATATTGATCCATTATTTTCTCTGCTTCCAATGCCAAATGCACGTGAACTGTTGAAACTGAAGTTTTAGTGGGGTTGTGATTTCAAACAGACATGACTTCTCTGTGAAGGAAGAGTCATTATTATTATTATTAAGCTTTCACTATTGTCTTTCTGTCTTTGTTTAATGTGTTTCAATGTTGAATTATGCTAAATTATGTACATGTTAAGTGATAAATTATGTAATGCTCCAATGTTATGGGAATTAATAGTGGAACTGCCTTAATTTGCCCTTTTGTTTTTGGGGTTTTTTTTGCCATAAAACCCATTAAATCTCTGTTATGTAGATGGCTTTGTCAAATGGTGCTCATAAGAAAGGAGGGATGGGAATGGGGGGGGATAAAAGCCCAAGCCCCAAAGCAAACAGAGCCTTTCTCCCTTTGGAGAGATGGTGGGGGCTGAACCTTCATGAATTTGTGACTGTCCTGATTGAAATCACATTGTTCCCAGGCCATGCCAGGGATGCTCTCAGGGCAGGGGGAGAAGAGTCCCGCTGCAAAAATGCAGAGCCGTGAAAATCCTGCAGAAGGTTAGGAGGGATTCCAGCACCTCCTGGCCTATTGCTGCCGACCCAGGGTCAGCCATGGGACACCTCACAGCTGCAGTGCTTCACCTGCCTTTTCCCAGTGGGAATTACCACAGGGAATGTGTGTGCCCCCCAGACAGCGTAGCTGAAGCCTGGGAAAACACATGCTGCTTCTGAGCAGTCAGTTTACATTCTGGTAAATTAGACGCAGGTCTTGTAGTCACAACACCCATTAAATGAAACAAATCGGGGCCGAGGTTGCGCCATATTACAGTTGATCACTGGCTGATGAATTATGAAGGGATGTTGATGGTGGGTGGGATAAAGAAGGGCTGTGATTCCAAGGGCAAACTGTGGAGGTGATGTTCTAGGATGGTCTTCTGATTTCCATATCATTCCCAGATGTGCCATGTGGTTTAATCCTACATGCTGGCAGAATTCCCAGCAGTGTGATAGTAGCAAGTGCATACATCTATGCCTGTCTGCTGCTTGGATGTGGAAGGAAAAATTTTACAGACAAAATAGAGGATTTTTTTTTTTTTCCCCGTCTTAGTTAATGCTGTGTACCTGCAATACCTGTGAAATTTGGCTTTAACTTTGAGTACCCTTTCAAAAAATGTCAGTGTTGAATAAGTTATTTCCTCATGATTGTGGTGTGCATTTGCAGACAGATGAGATTCTGGTCATGATTTCAGGCCTGTGCAAGCAAGAGAGTTCAGTGGGCTGGGTTTTATTTCCTTTTTCCTCTGGAATGCCAGGAAAATTATTCTGTAAGTCCATGAAGTTTAAACTTTGCACTTGAATGTTGGTTTTTTTTTTCTCTCTAACTCTTTTGATCATTAATCATCAGGAATGGGGCTATCTTATGCTCCTGCCAAAATAAAGTGAGCTTAGGTTTAAAAACTATTAGAGGGTCTGGTGTCTCTGATTTCAAAATTTATTGCATTTTTCAGTCCTCTCGAGTGCAAATAGTATGTCCAAGGAAAGACCAGAGGAAGCAAATTGTCCTTTTATCTCAGGGATAAGAATTCTCTGACTGACACTTGTTATTTTTCATAGAGAAATTATTAATTTTATGGAGAATCTTCTTGTCATCTTGCATTTTTGAGATAAGTCAAGAACACACGTTAGTTGGGTATAAATGATATAGTACTAACAGATCAGGTGTTTTTCTATCCTAAAAAGATGCTTTTTAGTATAGCACATATTTTTATATGTGCATGGGTTTATTTATATCACACTTAATAGTTGTTGGGTCCTTTGTGATGAATGGCATTGTAACAAGCATAGTGGTACAAATAGTGCAGATTCAGACATAGAAAAGGTTTTCAAAATTAAGAGAGATCAAAGTACTTCTTAGAGTTCAGAGCAGGAATTGTTCTATGTGGAAAATTCACTGATTCAACTTTAGATTCTGATTTCACGTTTGTAAGCTATGTTTTCTTCCTGATTTTTCTTTCTCCTTTTTTTTACTTTTATTCCTGTCACTCCTTATCCTTTTCTACTTTGTCATAAGATAGAGACAGGAAGGAAGAATAAAAGAGCCTTTCAAAGTCTGAATTTCCCACTTCTTTGTGGGGGGAAGCTTTCATAAAGTAGAATGCAAAGGTTTTCCAGCTCTTGCTGGCATGAACAGCTGTATGTACATACATATTCATACAACGATGATGGCAGTGTGGAAATGCTCTCTCCAGTAGAACAATGCAGTTATTTCATCTTGCTTTCTTTAAGAAAAACCTGAACAAAGAAAAGAAACAAACAAAAAAAAGCTCCCCAAACCCTTCAGAGAAACAAAGATATCAACGATGAAAAAAAGCATCTAATTTCCAAGTTTAAGTAAGAGGTAATCTTGGAATTACTGGAATGGCATTATTATCCACTGTGCTTCCGATCCAATCATGTGAATATGCAGGGTGAGCATAAAAACTTGTCTCTTCTGTATAGAAACCCTTTCAGTGGATAGATGGAAACAAGGCATGGAGAACCAAGTTGTTATCAATTAATGGAAGTGTATCTTAGAGGAGTGTTTTGAACATCACTTCACCTGCTGCGTAATGTACATGTGTTAACTTTCTGTCCCTTATAAGGCAGCTTTTGATGGCTTTTTGGCACAGTCTTCGTAGATCTGCGATCTATTGGTCCCACCTGTACTGGGATGGTACAATACTCTTGAGGTAGAACTGTGCCACTTCTTTATTAAACATGTGCCGGAAGATGCTAAAAGGCTCAGTTTCTTAGGCTCTGCTTCTGGTTAAGAAATGGCAAAAAAAACCTCTGGCGTGGAAAGCTCACAACTTCCAAGAGGGATCCAGTTCAACTCATTCACGGACCACAGCCTTGGAGTTTGCTTTATATCCTTCAGTCTTGCTTTGTGTGCTGGAGTTGTTAGTGATGTTGAGGTTGCAGCTAATTGCATGCAGTGCCTGTGAAGTCTCTGAGTATTCTACATATTTCCATAAATGAAGCTTTTTAAAAATGTCTTTGCTGTAGGCAAGGTCCTGCTCGTCTCAGAAGTCTGCCAGCTTCCCTTTGTGCTCTCTGCTTGCTGCCCAATGATTTTAGCTGGACCCATCCTGCCCTCTGGAATCTTCAAGCCTACTTTGTGCAGTTATTCTCAGGAGGCACCCAATCTTTTCTTTGCCCAGAGGACCCCACAGCCCATAAAGGAGCAAGATGTGCATGTTTGACTGCCCAGTTTTTCTTTTTAACAGCACATGTGATGCATAGCAATGATACAACAAACTAGAGACAAATTAAGCTTTTTTTTTTTCCCATCTGCTGCACCATCTTGAAAAGACAGATGAGACTTTGAATTTGGATGGTGATTGGGAAACCAGGCCTGGTGCATATGGAAGTGTGAATAGGTGCAAGGACGTGAGAATAAGGGGTCAGGGGAGCCAGAGGCCCCAAGTGCTACTTTGTCCAGGAAGCACTGGGAGAGCTTCTATGCTGGGAAAGCTTGCTGTGGGAGCTGAAATGATAGTGAGGAAAGGTGTCTGCTGATACAAAACATGGCATGCTCAGCAAGAGGTTTGAAGTGGGAGGTTAAATGAGTGTCTGCAAAACCGGCCTTAGGCTCCAAGCAGAAATGAGGGAACTGACTGCTATCCGGAATTTCCTGACAGCTCATGGAATGCTGGAGATAGGATGGGGAGATCTTTGGGCAGATTGTTCTCTGAGCTGACACATGTGATTATTTTGAAGTTACTATGAAAAATGTGAAGCTGAACTTACTGTGCTGGTTGTCAGTCACCGGCACGGGAGGAGCACTGGGATTTACTGCACCGTGTGCGCATGTGCTGCTGGAGTGGCACATTCCACAGGGAATGCTGGTGTCATCCAGCACACTGTGTGCTGCTGAGGGTGTTGCTGAATGTGGCCTGCTCCTCTTTTAACACTCAGCTGGAGCTTTGGGTGATCTGTTCTCTCTGTCATATGTGTGCTCCAGGTTCTGTAGGTGAGACAGTTCACATGGCCCTTGGAGTCAGAGACTGGAAAATGTCAATTCAGAAATTCCCATGGAAGAGCCACTTATCTGCAGGTGCTGTCACCTGGTTTATTACTGGCTGCTGGATTTTCAGTGTTGTTCTCTAGCTATACATACACACACATGGACAGAAAGAATAATTAACTCCAGCTCTATATTACTATTACCAGGGATGTTTTGTCTGGGAAACTACTATTCTGAAGAGTTATGGATTGCAGTGACTCAAATCTTGGCAGGAGCTGCTTAAGGCATAGGAGGAGCACGCCTTAGCATTTGCTATCTGGATTTTTTTACTTCAAATTCCAGCTTTTCTGCATGTTTCCTTTTATGACTAAAGTCAGTAGATGTCTATTCCTCCATTTCCTCTCTCAGTTCTACATGGAGTAGAGCTTATCTTGTTCTGCTTATCTTTTTGAATGCTAGTCCATAGTGAGGGTCTTCCAAGACAGTTTTTCCTCCCAGGAAGTCAAATTGGCGTGGGGATGTAGGTGTGTGTTGCACCTATTATACAAAATACATCACTCATCTCTCAGGGCCTTTGTAGGGTGTCCCTCCTTCTGCAAAACTGGCAGATCCCTGTTCCCTGCTGAGCAAGAGCTCCAAATATCATAAACAGAAACCTTCCTTACTGCTCACAAGAACTTTCCTATTGAAAATTGCTTAAAAATCAGACCAATGCCGACTTTTTTAAAGACTAGACGTGACTCACTCAGAGCTTGTGAGCCTGTTTCTAACAGCTCCATCCAGTGGCTCCTGCTGTAACAAGAACGTGGGGTTTGGCTCACCACGGATTAAAGACCTCCAGGGCTGGAAAATGCTACTTTAAGACATGTGATGTGACACTTGTCATCTTGCAGAAGGAAGTCTTATTGTTTTTTCCTAAGTAAAATGTGGTGTTTCACGTTTTGCAATTGCTTGTGAGGAATTATTCTCCTATTTTTTTTTTTATTCTCCTTGCATCCAATGGCTTCCACCCCTTGGTGGAAGGAGAGACTGTCCCTCTTCAGTGGCTGGAACACAAATTATGGTTTTTATAAGATGAATAGAGTGTATATATATATCCCTGTATATAAGGGATTTCTATTTTAAAGAGCAAAATAGCCCAGGTGAGCAGGTGATGCAGGAAAGATCTGCCCTACAGGTCAGGAGAGAATGCTGGAATTGTTGAACAAGTATTTGATGTCCCATTTTTGTTGAAAAAATGACAACTTCTCTATGCAAAGCCCTTGATTTTGAAAAGGTGATCTCTAATTTCAAAACTTAGTCTTTTCCCTTCACTTTTAAACAAAATATTTTAATCAGTTTTTTTAAAAGATTTTTTTATGGAAGTGATGCAAGTAGATGTTCAGGTTGCAAAAACTGGAGATTTCCATTTTTCTGCCTTGGTTCAGGATGGGGGGAAAAGCTTTCAAAATCTCAAATTCTCATGGGTCAGGGGAAAAAAAAAGTTTCCCACAGAGCTCTAGTCAATGGGAGTATTACCATAAACTTCCCTGTGCCTTGGATCAGGCCCTAGGAGCGTACCGGAGACTTTGTCAGGCTCATTGATTGCACAAACCAGCCTTGTTATGAGGAAACATTCCTGGGCCAGACAACATTCTGACATTTGTCTGTAGCTTTCAAATTTAGGAGAGATTGTCTCCAGAGGGTCATTCTTAATGATTTAAATCTGAGGTAGATAGCTTTTTCTGGCAGCCTGTGTGTAATTTAATCCATATATTGTTGAAAATAATTGGCATGAGCTCTGAGTCTCCCTATGGCTTTAGTCAGTTGCTATTGACTGCCTTGAAACTTGCTGAATAGGTGGTATAAATTATAGGATAACTTGAAAAACCAAAGCAAAAAAAGAAAGAAAAATTCAAAATAGAGAAATGTGGAAGCAGAAGTGCTTTCCACTGGGATCTCTTTGGAAGCAAACAGTTTGAGCTATAGAAAACTTGCTCTCAATAATTACATGTTTGATAACATCACATAGGCCATATGACCAAGCAGATGTAAAATTTGTGTTTGTTTCCTTCCCAAGGAGCTCAGTGGTGACTTGAGGCTCATCCTCTGAGCAAGAGATGGTGTGTAAACTGTACCACCCAAGGAGCAGCCCCAGGAGGCAGCATGACTCAGAGCCACACTGCTGAGACACAAATCCCTCCCTGCTTTCCCCTTCCTCTTCAGCCTGTAAAACAGAAAGGTTCTGCTGTTTGACTTCTTTTTTTAATAGTGATAAAATGCCTGCTGTGGCACAGCTGTCCCAGTTAGCAGTTGGGATTGGAGGAGGGATGCTTGGAATTATAGAATCATAGAATGGTTTGGGTTGGAAGAGACCTTAATGATCATCTGGTTCCAACCCCCTGCCATGGGCAGGGACACCTTCCACCAGCCCAGGTTGCTCCAAGCCCCGTCCAGCCTGGCCTTGGA
>JAWMRA010000113.1:219302-240620 GCA_035584735.1 Pseudotriccus pelzelni | reverse complement strand
GGACACTTCCAGGGATCCAGGGGCAGCCACAGCTTCTCTGGGCAACCTGTGCCAGAGCCTCCCCACCCTCACAGGGAAGAATTTCTCCCTGATCTCTAATCTAAACCTGTTCTTTGTCAGTTTGAATCCATTCCCCCTTTTTCTGTCACTCCAGGCCCTTTTAAATAATCTCTCTCAATCTTTCTTCAGCTTTCTTCAGGCACTGGAAGGACACAATTAGATGACCCCAAAGCCTTCTCTTTTCCAGGCTCAACAATCCTAGTTCTCTCAGCCTTTACTGATACTCCTGGCTCCTCATCTTCAGGAAGCAGAGGTGTGTGAACAATTCCATTCATACCCTATCCTGTTTTCAGAGTAAATTCTGGAAGGGAGTTATTTCTCCAGTGTAGTGGGGTCAAGCATTTTCAACACACTTTTTAAAATTCTTTAAAATGTTGATTGAATTTAAATGTCTGCTTGAAAAGAAGTGCTCTAATGCTTCACCAGAGGAAAATGTTGCTATGAGATTATGTTCCCTTGCATAGATGCCCTGTTCCAAGCTACAGTTCAGCACATTACATTCCACACCTCTGAATTACTGCCCTGTCCTGTGGTAAGAGGCCTTTTTGCTGACTTTAGTTTTGGATACCTCACTATTTGCTAATTAGAAAAACATTTTAGATGTTGTTTATTAGGACTTGGCCCTATCTATCAGCATTGTTTCTGTATACTAATGACATGCTTGGATTAAAAAGAGAAAAAGGCCTGGGTGTGTGAAACACTGGGGGTAGTCTCCTCCCGAAGAAGAAATCAACAGTGGGGCTTCCCCCAGAGGTACAAGGTCCGGTTTGAGACACGTCTAACACATTGAACTGATTAGGAGGGTATTTTAATAGGAAGAAAGCCAAATTTTAGCCAACAGGTTGAGTTTTATTTCAGCCCTAAGAGTTAATTTTGCAGAAGAAATCAGACCTCCCATTTCCCATCCCTTGGCACGTGTGTTTCCTCCTTTTCTTTCCATGATTGCATTAGTTGTCAATTGAGAGAGACATTGAATCCATAGGTTAATTTCTTGAATATGAGGAGTTTTAGGGATACTGCTCTTAAGCATTAATCTTACTGTAGGTTTAGCATAAACCTGGGCAAAGGACAGGAGATTCTGTCAAAAATACAGTTGAAATTATTTCATTCAAATTATTAGATCAGCACTAAAGTCAACCTCTTATAATTTGTTAAAAGCTTTATTTTTAATCAACATTATCAAGCTGAAAGAGGCCTTATCCTGCAGTTTGTAGGGTGGGGACCCCCTACCCATTTCAAGTCTCGTCTTTATTCATGAGTAACACAGGTGGTGTGGTATTAGACAGCAGGTATGAGGCACCTGATATCCTGTTAGTTCCTTGAAAGGAAATGTTTTACTGTCAAAATTTCTTATAGCATGCCAAATGGGACTAAAATGGGACCTGTGCTTTTTGGTAGGCCTTAAAGCTGTAAATAAGACACTTGTGAGGTTGAATGTTATGTATATACCTAATCATATATATATATATCTGTGTCACTGGGGGACTGCATCCAAGTGTTGCTTATCAATCCTAAACTGGAAAAAAAGACCACATTTCCTACTCGTTGAGCAGCTTCCAGTGTGTAACTGATAAAATATAGGCTTGGTTTAGCATAGTAAAAAGTTGTGCTTGCCTTGGGAAGTATGGAAAACTCTGGATCTTGTGATGCTCTTACAGGAGAAAGGAATGATTTCAAGTAAACAAATGTAGCTCTTTCCCTGTCTCATGTAGGTGAAGACTTAGCTAATGCATTCCACCTGCCAGAGTCACAAGGGGAACTCCAGAGACAAGCTCCAAGCTGCACCTAAAAGGCTTCTAGTAACGTATCTATTGAATTGGTAAACAGCCAAATTATGTGCAAGACAGGATTAGTGATTTTACTGATTGATTGATTGATTTTTAGGTCGGTTTGGTCAGGAGAGAGTCTGCGCTCATAGTTAGTTGAGCATTCCCAATTTTCTGATATCACACTGTAGCTAGAAGTCACAATATTTTTTTTTTACTAGTATAACTTTCAGAGCTAGTTCAAGTACAAAATCTTGCATTTTTTATTTAGTGGAAACTTCTATTTTAAAAAAAATCAGTGAAAGGCTTTTAAGTAACAAATTTTGCCTTCCTGTTCCCACCTCCCACCTTCCATGACACCTCCTTAATTTGAATATGTGCCTCTTTAAGTGTGGGACCTTCCAGAAATGCATGTCGTGAGGGATGTTACAAACTGGGCAGTGTCTAAAACTTACTCGTTTTGTATGGGAGAGTTTTCTCCTTCCCTCACCTTGTAGAATTTTGCTTCTGGGGGTGAAACTCTCCCATAGCCTCATCAGTGTGGGGAACACCCAGCTGATACCAGAGTTGCAGAGCTCAGGCTGAAACCCAAGTAACAAAACTGCCTTGAGGAAGAAAGAGGGAACAGAAAAAATGAAGTTTGTGCTGACTGCTTTGTGGCTATCTCTTAGCATGAGGTAGCAGTGGAGAACAATGTTTATTCATTAAGATTTAATTGCTTGGAGCTTGGTGCATTTCTGCCTTCCATGCTGGTTTTCTTTGAATGCCTTCTGTTTCGATTTTTCTTTCTCATTGCTGTAATTTGCTGTGGACTGATGGGGAGAAGTGTCATCAAAGGTCTGGAGCTTTTGATGTTTCTCATATAAGATTCAAATGTTTAACAGATGAAAATTATTTGCTAATAAGTGAATAAGTATCAAAACCAGCAGTACAAATAAAAACCCCTTGTGTAATAGTGTCTAAAAATTCAAGTGACTTATTTAAATGCTTGGCAGGCCCTTCTTTGATGTATGTGGATATTTTCAGGCAGAGGCATCCTCGTATTGTTAGAGCATAGCTGTTAATTTTATTTTCTTTTAGACCTCACTTGAAGCATTCTGGGGAAGTGTAGAACCAGTGAGTCTCTCTAGATATATTGGAGCTGAGGGACAGAGGCAGGACAGAGCCTTGCAAATGTCAATGATTCCCATCCACTTCTCTGTTTAGTTCGGAAGACTGTTCCTGACTTGCAAATCTGGAAGGAAGTCTGCGTGTTCTGTGCAGATTTCTGTAAATTGTTGTTCAATATTGAACTTCAAGGGGTTCTCATGCATGTCTGAAGCTTCTGCAGGCTGCTGAGATAAACACTGGGCAGCTGAAAATTGCCATTCAATTTGCAATCCTGATTGCATTGTTGCCTTGACTAGATCACTGCAAGACCCATTTTGCTGCTAGTTGTTGCAGCCAGAAGAGCTGCTTTACCATCTGACAGACTGAATCTTGGTAGTGCTACAGCTGGAATCTGGGAAAGGATGTTGGGCTGGACATGTTATATCTTAACTGGTTTTTGGCTGATCAGTGTTTAGGGGTCAAAGTACTTTGGCCTTTGGGTTTATTCACTTGCAGCTTGGAATGGCTGAAGCATTAAAAGCCTTAAGTGCATTTCTTGTCAAAGACCTCTTAAATCAAACACAGCTTAAATGAGCTAATGAAAAGAAACAGTTTCTACTTCTTGCTCAGTCTGTCTCCCATGCTCAGTAATTGATAGGTAGTTTCGTGAGTCACATTGGCCAGCCTCAGGTTAAATCTCTTACAGCCTAACCCTGTACATCCTTCCGTAGCCCATGTCTGTGCTGGGAGATGGGGAAGGTTTTACATGAGCCAAGGCTGCCAGATGGGTTTCTGCAGAGACTTGAGTTGTTTTTACCTGGGAGGGAAGGAAATTTCAGGAAGAAACAGCATCTTGTAATCTTTGCCTCTTGGGCGGCTGGAGAAGTGCCCTGGGATGGTCCGGGGATTCCTGAGGAGAGGGGTTCTGTTGTACGGACATGCAAGACATGGAAGCTCTCGGGATCTGATGTTATAATGCCTATGAAGGCAGCCAAAAGCACGTTTGAGGGCTGGTATCCCAAGCAGAGATTTCAACAGGGATTGAGTTAAAACCAGCAATGACAGCCAGAACTTGCCGATTCCTGCAAGTGAGTGTGGACTTCCCTAGGCAGGAAGATGGAGGTGGGAATGTGTGAGTTATGGTACTTTGGTTTCTGTTCCTGCTGTGAAGAGACTGCTGAACTGTGGAAGTTATGCTCAGAAGCTGTTTTTCAAAAGACTTAACAGCCATACTCTTCCCTGATTTCAAATGTCTAGCATTTTGTTATGGAATAGGGACAAAAAGGTAACTAGTAATGAGAATATGTAGTTTTGTTTGCAGAACTGCAAATTTGACTTTACTACCCATTTCCATTACAAGCCAAACTTTCTACAACAAGAAAAATGCCACATCATGGTGGTTTTCATTATTGCTGCTGCTGAAGAAATAAAATATATCGGAAGACAAAAGAACATCAAAATTTTCCTGACTGCTGTCAGTCACTAATTAACAAAGAGGAAGAAATCTGTGCCCTTGTCTTTTGCTTGGGTTTGTTGCCTCAGTGCTATATATGGGAGAGTCTGTAAGAGTCTAGTGTTTTTGTTTGTTTTTTTTTCTGTTGTCCCTGTGATTGTTTTCTTTCATAATCAGACCAATTAACATGTTACAGAAGAGAACAACTTGTGTATTTGTTTTTTTTAATTTCCTCTTTGTCTGGAGCAGAGCTTAATGGATAAATCAACTTGTCTCTAGTGGAAGGGGGGAAATTGCAGAGGGGAATTTCACTGGACACGTGTCGTTAGTTACTCCCACAAAGTCATACAGGTGTGACATTAATCAGGTTGTGGGCCCCGTTCCTGGAGTCTCGGAGGGATCTGACACCATCTGCTTGGCTCCTGCGTTCAGGGTCACTGAGTATGCAGGACAGGATCACTTCCTGAGGCATCCCTGCCTTTGAACAGACCTCTTCTACCCTGTGATGGATTCCTCCAACAGCCAGCACCTGAAGGGCATCACTTTTCTGGCACTGACACTGATGGATGTGCCCACAACTCACTGATCACTTCTTCCTTCTCTGAATCCCTGACTGCCCATCCGTGTGTGGGCACTGTGGAGTGGTGAGTTAGTGTGGCTGGATCCAAGGAAACCAAGCAGCTTGCCAGCCAAGCCCAGTGGTCATGTTTAGAGTTCTCATTTTTCCTGCTTTCCTGGACTGTTATAAAGGGGCAGCAAAGAAAAGTTTGGGACTTTGTCCTCAAGTCTGCCATGCCTTAGCAAGACTTTGAAAAACTAAAACCCTTGAAAAAGGTATTGCAGGGCTTGGTTGTAAAGATGTTTCCCTATGTTACATCACTTGTGGTTTTGGAGACAAAACAGACAAAAATTTCCTGCCTTCCCCCCCCCCCCTTTATTACTCTCTAAGTAGAATATCAGTTGGAGGGTAGATAAGTAATAAATTGTGTTCTCCCTCTTCCTTGCATATCTGTGTAGTCATCCCTGGAACTTAAATCTGGCTGTCAAGTTGGTGGGGATTTTAAATCAAGCCACCTGTATGTCAGGCACAGACTCCTTCCTGTGCAAGGTAATACAGTGGGTCCATCTTTTGGACCGTGATTCCCATCGGTTTTGCCACAGCCAGATCCTTTAGGGCATTATGTGCCTCCAGCCTAGACTGCACTGTGGAGGGAAAACCATATTTGAGGTAGTTATCTATACTTTAATTCAATAAAATGCTCTATTTCTTCCCTTGGGAAAATATCTCCTGTTACAGATTTAATTCCAGCTGAGCCTTACAGTGTTAGTGTCTAACAGAGCCCTAGTTTCCTTTAGGCCTGTGAGTCTAACAACTTGGGAACTGTTTCCCTCCCTCCTTCCCTTCTCCCCAAGAGATCCTACTTGCTAGACGGGCTTTCCCAAATTCTCACAGCTCTAATCTGGATACCATTTAGTGTGACAGCCTCTTTCCCGGGTTCCCACAGCTGGTTAGTGTTTTGAATTCCAGCCTTGTGAACTCATATCAGGCTACATGGGCTAATGCTCGGAGCACAGCCTAGAGCAGATATCTGACAGAGGAATGGAGAGAACTGCAGAGCTTTTCTGCCTGTTTGTTAATGCCCAGTCATTTGTGGTGTTCTGCATCTCCTAGCCAGAGTAACTGATTCTAATGCCTCACTGAGGCATTTAAGTCTTAATGGAGGTGAAAATAAAAGTAGTCAAGTATGTTGCTTGAAAGACCAGTAAAACAACCTGCTGCACTGGGAAAAGTTTTTATCAAATCCCAAGGGGCACAAGTGTGGCTAAAAATATCACTTAAATATATAATTACTGTTATATCC
The DNA here is from genome assembly GCA_035584735.1 of Pseudotriccus pelzelni. Taxonomy (NCBI): domain Eukaryota; kingdom Metazoa; phylum Chordata; class Aves; order Passeriformes; family Tyrannidae; genus Pseudotriccus; species Pseudotriccus pelzelni. Next base: position 234,390 of record JAWMRA010000113.1, on the reverse strand, counting down.
AGCTGAGTTCTTATGGAGGAAAATTCCAGGAAAAGTATGTCCTAGTCTATCTCCTAACATTCAGGCTTTACCTTGATGAAGAGTTTCAGACTGCAAGAGAGGAGTTGTCAAACAGTGCAGTGGGCACAGCACTCCCTGTTCAAGCCTGAGGGGAATAATGCCAGTGGATTCAGGGCCTTGGAATTGTTTAGGGATAGCTTCAGAAGCAGCCTCTGATTCAGGGGTGTGCTGCTCACTCTCTTGCCCCTGCTGATTTCTGGGCATCATCAGCCTATGGTTGGATTTGGGGAGATATTTGGAACCCCAAACCACTTCTCTGTTTGAGAATCCCATGCTCAGCGCTGCTGTTAATTAGAGCTGTAAGTCTCTGACAATCCAGCACTTGGAGCACTCCTAGATCAGTGTCCTCTTTGGGAACATTAGTACTAGAATACAACTGAGTAGAGATATGAAATAAGAAATTCCACAGAGTTGTCTAATTCCTGCTATCAGCCACAGTGGCTCTATTCCAGGAGGGTTTGTCAGTCTGTACCAGGGCAGGATCTAACCTACCTCTTCCTCACTTGGAGTCTACAGTTGTTTTTTGCCTTAAATTAAACAACAAAATAATCCTCTCATTTAGAATTAAAAGCAACTATACATCAAAATGGAAATGATTGGTGGCACGTGCTGAGAGCCTGGGAAAGCAGTGTGTGGAAGTCAAGCATTTTGCCTGCAATCACACTGCTCAGAATACTACTAGGGAGCTGTTTTATTTAAAATTTATGGGGGTGAAGCTGCACTCGGGGCACCTGAGAAACGGGATTTCACTCTGCAGCATTTTCAAAGCACTTAAGTGTTTGTTTTCCCTTTGGTGTTGACACAACTGCATCTCATGACTTGCTCATCCTAATGCAGTGAGTAGCAGGCAGGAATTTGAGTACTGTGTGGATGGGAGCTTCTTGCTTTCATGGAGAGGATGCAAAGATATGCTACTAGGAATCTGTAGGTAGATTTCTTTATTTACCATGCAGGCCCACTCCGGGAGGAAGTCAGATACCTAGGATGTTGTTCATTTTTTTGCTGGGTAGACAGGAGAGAAGATGTGACCCACTAAAAAATACTGGGTTTGTCAGAATTTCGGTCTGACCAAATATAGTAAAACCCAAAACTAAGCAACCAAGTAGACCTTTGTGCCTTAAAAGAAAAATCTGCTTCTTTAGCAGTGTTTTGCTGGGTCAGTAGAGGCTTTTCCATATCATGCCCTCTTGTGTAATCAGGTGGCTCATTTTGAATGATTTTGCATGTGAGAAATGACTTACATATGGAAGTTGAACACAGGACTAAAAGGGACCTGTCTACTGAAAAAAAAATCATTTCTCAGTAAGTGACCTGCTCTACAACCCCATTTGTAAATTTATAAGGCTGTTTAAATTTGGATGTTTGCCATCCACTGAGGGGCAGTTTAGGAATCTCTCTCCTCTGATACTTCAAAAAAAAATGCCATTTCCCCTCTAAACGTGATAGTGCTCAACCTTTTGCAGGTGCCATGACCATTCTGTTAAAAGAGGGGTGTTTAACCTGGATGTTGTCTTAACTGGGATATATCTCCTCAGCATTTGCATCAGAGATGAGGAAAGTGGCTGATTCCAATGCTGAATTCTAACCAGGGGGATTATTCGGGCCTTTAGGAAACATGGGAGAGAGCAAATGTTTACTGACCGTGTAATTAGCACGATGACTTGCTCTGTCTATTGGCCCTTAGCACTACATTTCCTGTTCGAGCAGTGGAAAGAAAAAATATTAGTTGCTGTTTTACTAGAGGAACAAGAGTCTTCCAAATGAACAAATGATCCATTGCCAGTCTTGCAGACTCTTCCCATGGGAATATAGGCATTTTTGCTTCTTTTTCTACAGCTAATTTCTCTCGTACAGCAGGTTCCCAGACACATCAAATGCCTCTCATGTTGAGCTGTTAGTGAAGATTTATAGCCTCTGTGTTATCAGAGTGAATTAAACTAGGACTGGCAGTCAGGCTTCTTCTCATGGACTTCTGTAAAAATGCATAAATAAATTAATAAATTGGGGTTTGATATCTACTGTCTTCCTGAAATGCAAGCCATTCCTAAGCCCCCTCTTCTGCTCGGGAGCTCCTTGCATTGCTGGGCAACCAATACTCAGTAGATGCTCATTCTTTCCTTGCTGGGAGAATAAAACATAGAGCTTTGATGGCTCTTCCACAGAGAGGCCAAGGCTGATCAAGTTTGGGGTGAAATTCAGTGGCTATACATTATTTTAGTGTTACTAGAGCTCAGCTGGAGTCTTGAGAGGCAAACACGGGCTTAGCTGTTTGAAGAAAAAAACACTTTATATGTGAGTTTTCAGTTGAGATCTTCAGCACACAGTGCCGGAGTTGAAAAGATGCTATTGCTTTTATGCTAAACTAGGCCATGAGAGCCTCCATCCAGTACTTTCCAATTGTAAGGATGTTATGGAAACTTATTTGTAGTAGAATAAAACACGGAGATTAAAAGCAAAATGTGCTGTTTTGAAAAGTGAAATGATTTTTTTTTTTTTTGGAAGGGTCAAATGAGCTCTTTTAACATTTCTGGGAAATTTTTCTTTAGACTGATTTGCTAATTTGTTTAATTTTATGGGATAGCTTGGGGTTGAATGAAACGTCACTTCTAAATGTGAAAATAAAGAACTGGGTATTGAGATTTAAGCAAATTATTAGCGGGGGGAGGGAATGGAGAATGGAATCCATGAGGCTCTGCAGTTCCTCAGGCTTTGCAGCTTTTTTCTAGCTCTGTGATAAGCCAAAAGGAATGAACTTTTTTAAAATAAGGGAAAACAAAGCCCTGCACTACTTTTTCCTCATCTGTGCTCCACCATTCTCCACTCTAAATGTTGAGTTCTTTAACCTTCAGTTAGGTGTGCTTTTATAAAAACAAATTCCTGCACTCCGAAAAAACCCAAAACAAACAAACAAAAAAACCCACCACATACAAAAAATCAACCCCCCCCCCCAAAAAAAACCACGAAAATCAAGTCAACAAAAAAAAACCAAAATAAAAAAAAAAAAGAAAAACCACTAAAACCAAACAAAATCCCAACATCTACAACTTTCTTGAACAGAATGGTGAGTAAACGGGGGACACTTTTTCAAACCAGAGATATTCTACAAACTGTGACCAACAAAACTGAGCATTAATGCATTTCATAGCTGGCATCTCAGATTTATATGTTTCAACCATCTATTTCATTTCTTGTTAATGCTCTCCAGCAGCAGCCCTGGTACCACATCACATCTGGCACTGCTCTGGGATACCTCCGTCTGAAGTGAGACCATGAGATCCATTAGACCTGATAGTTAATCTCAGGTCTGAGCTGGCCCACAATAACAAAGCTTAACTGCTGATACTGTGGCCACTGATCCACACAGCCCAGGTGTTTGCTGCCTTGCTTTTACTCAGGGGAGATTTCACCCTTGTTTCCTTTCTAAGAATTATCCTGTTCATGTAGTTCAGGGCTATTGCACAGTCTACACACTCATGAATCTTTAGTTGTGTGCGTTTATGTATCTTTACATTACACCTGCCGACCTTGTATTGGTGTGTGAGAGCATTAAAAAAGCCCCTTTTTGCAACGGGGATGTTCCAGGTGGTTGTGGTGAAAGCCAGATTATCACCAGTGCTGTGACAGCTGATGTGATGCTGTTGCGTAGGATTGGGACCCTGCTAGTTTACAGCTCTGGGATCAGCAGACAATGCTGAAATTATTGCTGCAGGCTTAGGCACTGAATGTCTTGCTAACTGCAACAAATTAAGAAACAAAAGAAAATCCTAACAGTATAATTAAATATTAAAAAATAAATACACCAGACATGATTTTTTAAAAAAGAAATTGGTCCATTCCTGTTTGAGTTATTTTATGGCTGATATAAAGGCAAAGCTAATTTATTTCTTTTAAAGATTGCGTGCAGTCTGATCTACTTCTCTGACCCTTAGGGTAATAATAACTTTTAATTATTTACTTTTATTCTTTCTCCCCCTGCAGTTAATCTTTAGGGTGCCCTTCTTAAAGTGAATGGAGTTTGAGGACTTGCTTTCTTATATTGGAAATACAGTACTGTTTCAGTCTAGTGATGTTTTCACATGGGTTTAAATTTTAATAAGTGAGTGACCTTGTGTAGAAATGATCAAATTGTGTTATAGAAATACAGTGGACTTTTTATATTTGATAAATCTTGGGCTAAACAAATATGTTGCTGAAGCCTCATAGCACTGCAGAAATAATTCTGCAATATACCAAGTTAACAAAAAAAGAAATATGCAAACTTACTCAGGATTTATGTTTGAGTAGACTGTGTTTGTTAGTATATTTATTTGCATTCCACATGAGTCAAAATTTAGATCTTTATTTTCCTGTTGCCTACAATATTAAGCAACTTGGTGGTGTAACGTACTTGTTGGCACAATTTGACAATTGCACATAATTTTTCCTAACAAAAAAAAGCAGTATTTTTGTTGGTTTTTGGAATCTACCTGGAGTAATAGTTGAAAAACGCAGTAGATAATTGTTATTTTTTTCTGAGATGCGGCTGCTGGATTTTAAGGGGGGACAGGATCGAAAGCACAAAATGTCTGCATTACTGTCCAAAAGGTGCCATCAGCTTTTTGGATCCTGAATTTCTCTCTAGAGTCTGGGAATTTCTCTGTGCAAAAGTCTGTGCTGTGGAGAAGCATTTTTTTATCTTTATAAGTTTCTGAGCATCATAGCGGGGCCTCCACTGAGAGTGGGCCCTGCCTCTCTTGAGCAGTTCTCCTGTGCCTCACAGAGCTAGACAAGTTCATGGGCAACCTTAGAGGAGACTCTTATGATGAGAAGAGCTGGGCAATCCTAATGCCGCCTGTCACCTCTCCTGGAGAGGTAACAACTGAGGGTGTAGAGCTCTGTCCCAAGGTCCTCCGATGTATAATTGATGCAGGAGGGTGAATGAGAGGGAAAAGGAAGAAAGGAGTCAACTGCAGGGGAGGTATCTGCAAAAAAGGATAAATCTTACTGTATTTCAAGGACAGAGGACCTCGACCCTCACTCTGCTGTCAACACAAGCCTGTGTCAGTAGCAGTGTTCTGCATCCTTTATAATGATTGTTTGCTGATACAGGGGAATGGCAGGGTTACTGTGATGTTTCTCGAACTTAGAAACAATTACGGTGATCAGTTTAGGCAAGGCAGTGTGCAGTGTGATCCATTAGCAATTTTCCCCTTCACACCGGCCCAGGCCAGGGTTTACCTCACTGTCAGACACGATAAACTGCAGGAGAGAAACCAAGGAGCACAAGCCACTCCGTCTTGTCAAGCAGCTTCTCCAACACATTCTCTGGAGCAGGGTTCTTTCCCTGCAGCAAACCTCCATGTCATGCGTCAAGCTCTTTCCAGAGGGTTGGGAGCCTTGCTTCCCCCCTCCTTTCTGCTTCTCAAATGAGGCAGACACCCAGAGAGCATTTTACACATGTAGTTAGTTGGTGGTCTGCCTGCTGCCTTGCGCACTGGGTCCTTTGCGGGGGGAGGGTACGTTGTCAGCATGTGGTTTCCATCTCGGGAGCTCTCAGAGCCTTCTCACAGTGCCACATGAGGCCGCTTGAACAGCCTGGGAAGAGTGCAGCCTCCCTTGCAGGTACTTGGGTGTTGGTAGTCCTGCCTCTGCCTGGCTGCGCCCCTGCAAATAGACCTTCACAGAAGGAATATCAGGCATTTTGATTCTCTCCTGGAGTGCTGCTCTTAGCTGGGACTGGTGAGCAGTTTCAATCTGTAGCATCTGGTCTGCAGTCTCCTGAGTGTACTCCTGCAACAGGGGCTGTTCTGACATCCTCTTAATGTCTATGTTGTTGAGCCTCCGCTTCTTTTTTTTTTTTCTGTTGAGGTGATGTTGTTCACTGGGGAAAGGTTTTGCCCTAGAGATAACTTGAGACAATCACTTACCATCCTTTTGTCTCTACCACTTTCCCTTCTGTGTGTGCATAGAATAAAACCGTGCCTAACCCAATAGAAACAAAATATTTATTGAATATTCATTCATTAGGAGACTTCTTCTCATCCTATTATGTGGCAAGATGCCAAATAAATGTTTTTACTTCAGCCTTAATCCTGAAACTGGCCCTCGACTGAGGATGTCAGACCCCAGAAAAAGGTACCGCTTTCAGTTCTTGACTCTTCCATGGGCTGCCTGGTCCTGTTGGTCAATCTCTGCTCTCATTGCTTCACTTTGAGAGATGAATAATAGTTTTTCTTTCCTCCCATCCGTGGTTGCTCATGTCTGCCTTGACTTGCTGCTTGATTACATGTCTGATGCCAATCACTGCCTGTCCACCACTGCATGTAATCTAGTTAATTGCTCTGATATAAGTAGCGTTTTTATGGATAATGCTTCTCTATAGGAGAAATCCCAGCCCTGTAAAAAAAATCCAGGCTTTCAGAATTATACCTTGGGAAGCCCTGGTGTGTAGCCTGGATGACACAAATTGTTGTGGTCTTAGCCAAGATGTTTCTGAACATTTGCCATACACTGAAATTTTTTTTTTTCCTCTTTCCCCCCCCAAGTCTTGCAGCTACATCGTGTTGCCTCTCTGGTTTTATGAATGGAATGTCATGATCTGCATAATGGTCCTTTCATTAGAGGTTCCCTCTGTTCTTAAGACATTTATAGAGGTTAATTTGGGGAAAAAATTCCTTGCGATACATGACATTTTCCTTCCATTATATTTCAGCTGTCCCAGATTTATGTGAAAAGATTACACATAACATCTTACTTATTAAGAATATGTCCACTCATCATTCACACAGACAAAACTACTACAATCTATTCTTTCTGCAGGGGGAGAGCTCTAGCTCACCACCCCAAATTACATCATGGGGCTAAACAGTTTGTATCAAAATCCTGAATTGACATAACTAATTTGCAACACTTATGTGCTTTCCAAATCGACATTACCAAAAGACCAGATGCACAGCTCAAATCACTGCTGACTTTGCCACTGTCTTTTGCTTTCACCTCAATATTTCTGGTAACACAAACATTTGCAGCCCAAACCTAGAAAGTCTCGTGGGAAGTCAGATCAACTTTTTTTTTTTTTATTTATTCATTTGAGCAGCAATTCGCTCACGCTTTTTTTTTCCCTGTTCCCAACATGTTAACAGATGTAAATATGAATCATATTTCATTCTCAGACTCCTCGTAAAAATACACTCAGAACCAAAGTTTAAGTAATAAAAAATGTTGGATGCATCTCCAAACCACAATGAAACACCCTCTCCCTGAACGAGACAAGGCTTGGCTTGCACACCTCTGTCTGAAAAGGAGAGGAGAGACCTTTTCAACAGTATTGCTGTTTATTTGCGTGTCTCTTACTTTTCCAGACAAGGAGCACTTACAAACTGCTGCATGTGTGTAGCTGCTTCTGTGTGTGTTCAGGTGTGTGGTTTCCTGCCTTCCTTATCTCCCCTGTCTGTTCTTTATGACTGATCTGCACTGCAGACATTTCTGTGGTTTTGATGGCTAAAATGAGCTGATATTCATTGTTTTCAAGCAGCCACCGCCTCTTCCACACGCTCCACACAAAGTTCAGGATTAGCCTTTCTCCACTAGGAATATAAGGATATATTAGTGACCTGGGGTTATATTTAAGAGGCAGGGCCTGCTATGAATTAATGTATTGGCCAGTGCTGTGAGTTGGGTGTGCAGGTCGTTTGAGTTACTGGAAGGAATCTTGCTGTAATGAGCTCTAAGACAAGACCCTTCACTGAAGCTCAAAATAAATTTTTTGCTTTGGTTAATATTCTAGGGATGGATGGGTTATGTACCATCCCAATAAACTGAAAGAGGCTGGGATGTGAGTCTGAGCCCAGGCTTTGTGGTGGTTGCTCATGTTGTTTAATTGTTTGATAACTGAGCAGAACTTTGGGCACACTTTCAAGTACCAGTCACCCAAGTGACTTCTGGACATCATTTGGGAATAGAGTGGCCAGGGACTGGTCCCAGTGAATAAATGTGAGTGAGGACACCATTTTGGGAAGAGAAAAAGTATTCAGCTTATGTGGATGTGAACTGTAGCATGCATTTCTTTGGCCTGAGGGCTGGAGGACAGGCCCAGTGCACTCTGTTTGGTAGCACTGAGATAGCTATTGGTGTTTGCAACTGGAGCACTGATTATTCGAGTTCTGGACTGTACGGCCCCTTTCCTATGTCAGCAATGCACGCAGTGTGGACACCCACGTTTAAGGGTTTAGGTTTGATACTCTGAGCTGGCAAGCTTCAGTCTCACCTGCTGAAAACATCCGCTGCTTTGAACAGAAAACTCCTAGAGTGACCTTAATTAAGCATGGACTGTTTGACTTAACTGGGTTTTGATTGTAATGGGTTATTTTTTCTGGCAATAAGCCACAGTACCAAAGGTGGTTCTTTAAGCATGAGCATTCACTTTCATCCTCCCTCACCAATTCCCAAGCAGCTTGCTGTTACGTGTGATCCTGCTGCACTGAAAGGTTCTTGCTTTCTCTGTGGGCTTCGCACGGGCTGAATGAGTCTTGTGTCCCCAGAGCTCCAGGAATTCAAGTCAATAGTGGGAACAAACAGCACTAATTGGAGGCTGGGGTGTGTAGGAGCATTTCTGAGGTGAGGAACAAGCTACTCCTCTACAGCACTTCCTTCTGTAACCTGAGCCTCCAGTCTTTGTTAATAAATGAACCCTTAATTGCAACGGGATTAAATGAAAACACTTCCAGGAAGACAAGGGTATTGCTATCACTTGGCTGTAAATGCTCTTGAGAGATTTTGTTGTACATGTGTCTTAACCAAGAAAATACTGACCCTGCTTCCCAATGCAGCTCCCTCCTTCAAAATAAAAAAACTTCCTGAACTCCCTCCCCTGGATTTACACTGTCAGGAATAGTGAAAAACGGTTTCTGCTTCATTATGATCTTTGCATGGCCAAGACGAATCTATACATGCTGCCCCTACCCTCTAGGTAAAGTATTAAAAAAAAAAGAAGACAGCAGTGATTAATTTCCATGGGAAATACACTTCTTTGGTTATTTAGGGATTTAATGTTACTTTGGAATGTGTGTCTGAACAGACAAATAAGGAGATAGTGAGGTTTTAGTCTTCCCAACTTGCTTTTCTGGATGCAGGGCCCAGATGTGAGATGTGTCAGTGTCGTGTCTGCTGATATAACAACCTGAAGTAGAGCAAACATGTCCTGCTGGTTTTCTTTTCCTATCAGATCACAGCATTCTGGGAATGCCCAGGATATCCCCAGCTTTATGTAATAAACTGAGTCATCAGAGGACGTTTTCTGCTGTAACTGTAGAACATTCATATAGCAAGATCTCTTCAAAGTGCTTGTTTTGTGTTTACCATGAGCAAACAAGCCAGGGGAGTGTATGGTCAGTGTGATGGTAAGGATTTGAAGTAAAGAGAAAAGCCAAAATGAGCGTAGACATGATCAAAGCTGTACTCTAAACATGCACACTGAAAGCACTTTTCCAGTATTCATGGGAAACCTATTCAGGACCTTGTGTTACCGGGAAAAGCATTCAGTTCAGAGTCCTTATGTTAAATTACTACCTGGAAGTGAGGCCATCAGTGCTCCTTTGCTTCTCTAAGCTAGTATGATGATGAAAATGTATGTATGTATCCTACATCTGAATGTATGATGAAAAATTCTTGTAGTCTTCAACCTAAGGATTTGATTATTTTATTTTTTTCCCTCATCACCTCATTAGTGCAGAGGGATAATTGGGTAAGGAAGAAGGGAAAGTAGTTGGAGATTCCCTTCTGAAAGTGCTGTCTGGCTGAGGGCGCAAAAGCTGGCATTGAATTGTTTTTATAGGGAAAACAGCAATTATTTATTTCACTGTGAACTGGAAGAAATAATACCTCAGCAATATGATTCTTAGTCATCATGTTTTGCAAGACTGTTTTTATTGACCTTTTGTAACAACCCTGCTTATATCTAAAACTAAAATCTGGTTGTTACCCTCACTTTGCCCATGAATGGGTTGATGTGATGATGAGTGGGTTTTCCTCTTCCCAGAAAAAGATTTTTCTTTTGATTTAATTTTTTTTTTTTTGTTTTGACTCACTTGCTGACTTTAAAATCACTGGTCTCCCTCTCTAAGAGGGGAGAGAGGGTGTCAAAATCAGGGCTGAGCTCTTTTCCCTTAGTCACCTGTCATTGACTTGTTTTGCAATGAGACAAAACTTCCTCTGGGACAGCTTTTTTCCAGGGTTATGAACTTGTGGAAAGCAAACCTCTTCGTTAACGGTACAGTCAAGGAGGGATTGCGTGTATAACTCTCTTTGTCACCTCCCAAGCTCTTCAGCACATCCATTTATATATCAGAGGCAGTAAGGATTTGAGAAAAATTACAATCTAGGGAACAATTCTGAGTGTAGCAGCCAGGTCAATGGTCTCTTCCCTTTCCACCACTGAAGATGCTGGACAAATTTCAAGCAGCTTTGTCCAGGTTGTAGTTGATGTTGGAAGAATTGGTGTTCTGTGCTGCCAGCCTGGGCCTGTGTAGGAGGGAGTAGAGCAGATGATGTGGAGACAGGTATCCTGTTTTGTCTTTCATCCCCTTTCCATTGCTTCATCAGCAGAATCCATAGAGTCAGAAGTAGCTCCAAAATTTTATTTTCTATTTATTGAATTTTTTTTTTTCTTCCACCGTTTAATCTGTCAGAATATCCTACCTTGGGAATAGTGGGAATTTTCCTCTCCTCAGAAAATCCAAAGATTTGTAAAACCTTTGCTGTATTGGAGATCTGTTCTCTGGGGTAGTTACTTCAGACATCCACTCTTTTTCCTGAAGTTGCAGGGCAGTCATATATTCATGGAGAAAAAAAGCACTGGAGGAAGAAAAAATATATCCTCACTAGAACTATGTATAATTTTCCATGAACTCTCTTTTACACTTAGAAATGCAAATGTAAGCCAATGAAAACTTTGGACTACATTGTTCCACATAGAGAGGAATTAAAATTTTAACAGAATATTTTATTTTTAATGCCAGTAATATGCCAAGCAGCTTTACTCTGGCAATATTAAATAGCTAAAGGCACATTGTGCAAGTGTCCCTTTTTTCTGTGTTAGTGATCTTCAAGCAAATGCTATGTAAGCAAACTCTTTTGACTCCCCCAGCTGCCGTTTTGATTGAAGTATTGGAACACAAACGCCCAAATCTTTCTCCTCTGCAATTGTGAAAAATCTTTGTTACCTTCTGTGCAAAGTAATTGCACAAAACCTTTCTCCACTCGAGTGTGTAATAAGCACACCAACCTTTTTGGCTCAGAGGAGAATGCACAAATAGTCATAAACAGTGTCTTTAACCTGAGTAAGTGGGCTGAAAATACAGCAAATAATTCAGATAAAGCCAAATATTCATAAGGAATTAAAAATAGCTGGACACTAGGAATCTATCTCAACAGCAGGCAAAGTTTTTATGTGAACAGAAACACCTGAAAAAAAAAATTCTTCACTTCTACCATCCTCAAACCAAAAGGCATTCTCTGAACCTGTATGTTTAGGTGCAGACGTAGTCTAATTTACATCATTAAATGGAACAAAGGAGACAAATATGTGTTTCTTGTCAAGAGGAGGGAGCAGAATCACATGGAAGAACTGTGAGGAAAGAAGGATTTGGGGAAATTCTGTTGAAGATGCACAAATTCTATTAAAAATGTGGACGGAAAGAGCAATGTCCAGCTGTGCCAGGTGAAAATGTTCACTGCAATGCAGGACATCTTCAGTAGTTTGTGTAACTCCTGCACCTTGATGGTTCTTGCACCTGAGCAAGTGATTTGTTTATTTAATTGGTCAAGGGTAATAAGCTGTGATGATACATAATAATGCATCATTAATTTGATCCTTTGAATAATATTGAAGATGTTTAAACATGCACCTGATCTGTGAGAGCTCACAGCACCCCAGTTTCTGGCTAGTTTGCTTTAACAGTATTTGCCAGGTCAAGTTTTTTGCAGACTTTGTCAAAATGTAGTGGGTGGGGGGGGAAGGGAAAAGGGATTTTTTGGAGGGTTTCAGGCTGCAGTAGGTGGCAGAACTCAATGCCCTTATTGACAACTGTGCACTGATGGCTGCAGGGCGTGAGGTGTCCTGTGGGTGCCCAGGGTTAACATATAGACTTTATGGCAAGACCTCGAGAAAGAAGTTCAGGAAGACTCTGTCATGTTCTCTATCCAGCAAATCCTCTTTTTGTCTCGGACTCTGCTTCTTTTTCTAAACCAAATGTTGCCGTGTTTAACCAAGTGGTTGTTGTGTTCCCCAACAGCTTCGGGCATTTGTTGGGTGTTTAGTAGAGACAGAGTAGGGGATAGAGCTTATAGGTGTGTTGCAATCCAGGCAGTAAAACCTGGCACTGAAGTCTATCCATCCACCTGAACATCCAAGTACTTGCGGTGTCTGCTCTTGTTCATATATTCCATGGGGGTGGTAGACAAGGGCAGGCAGTGCTGATCCAAAAGAGATGGTTGCAGGTGTCAAGATTGCTGTGAAGAAGCAATTGATGCACCTGGAATGCAGTTGGTCTGTGATCTGCCCCGGGGATATTGAGATTCAAAGGTTCTGGGCCAGTCTGCCCCCACAGATGTGATGTGGCAGCTGAGGGCAGCCTGCTGCTAAATACATCCTGGGACGCTGGTCCCATGCAAGGGATGAGCAAACCCTGTGGGTCTTGAGGTTTTCTGCTGCAGGACTTGCGTTGTTTATCAGGACAGTAAACACCAGTTTGAGCTCAGAGACCTTTTATTTTCCTATAATTCAAACCCATGGATAACTTAATTTTCTTTTTCTTGCCTTTAAAAGTGATTCATCTTCAAAATAATGTAGCTTTCCTGTGGCTGTATTGAGTTAGGGTTGGAAAGGTCTCACCAAGGTAGGCTGAGAATGTGCCCAAACGTACATCCATCTACCTATCTATAGAGTTATTTTTCACTGTGTTTATCTTTCTGTGTCCATCTCCTATGCTCACACTTTCTTGCCTCTCTTCTCATTCAATCCTATTTTTAATTAATTGATTGGTGGCTTAGACCATGAGAGAGTACAAAATTAGTGAAATAAAGAGTATTTTTGCTTATTTTATAACTTTAACTAAGGAGTCCTTAGTTATCCTGCAGCTATTTTCTTAATTTTTATTTTTGACATTCTGAGGAGAAGTTCTCCATTATAATTGTTCTGTCCTTTTCTGAAAAGGATGACAGACTCCTTGGTTATTTTCCTCAGAAGATTCGTATAAGAACTATATCAAACTCAAGTGGAAAATCTAAGTAAATTATAATTCCATTTTCATCCATATTTTTACTTACATTATTTTTTAAAGAGAACTTTAATATATTAAAAAGGAAAGGTTTGCAGAATTTGTGCTGGCTGGGAATTTTGATGTTGTACATCTTCATTCCCAGGAAAAACTCTACTCAGCTTGAACTCTTAACATTGAGTGGTTACAATGGTCTTTGTTTTTTAACTCAAGATCCCTTCTCAGGGGAACTTCCCACTCTTCAACAGCATCAGCTCTCTTCAATTAATTTTGCTTGTGATTTATTTGATGGCTTGGTGGTCCTTAGAGGAATGTCTATGTTTACATTTCCAATGTTGTCTGTGATTTCTTGAAAGCTGCTTGTGATGGTTTTTAACTGATTATTCTATGGAAAAATCCTCAATGGAATAGGAATTTTTCCCAAGGTATTCTAGAAATGCAGAAGTTGTACCTCAGATCCTTCTTCCTTAGCTTTTGACACGACTAATTCAGAATTTTGGAAGGACTGCAGGCCAATTCAGAGCACAGCTCTGGACAGCTAGAAGTGACCTCCCTGCTTCTTATTGCTTTAAGAATTTTATGCCATGTGTCTTGGTGTCTTGGGACAGTTGTTCTCCAGGTCCTTTGAAGCATCTGGCTACCTTTTTTGTTTTTCTCCTTTCCCATGAACTCAGCAATATTTGCATCACATGCTACTTAAGCCCTTCAGGCCTGATTGCCATTTTGTATTTAGATGTGAACACATTTGTGTTCTTTATCAGCCAACCACACTGGGTTTATTTTTTCAGCCTCGCCTTTGTGGCAGGGCCTGGGGGATGTCCGCAAGAAGGGCAAGGGGAACATTTGTGCTCCTCAGCGCAGGAAAACAGGAACCCAACTGCCATGAACCCCTGCGGTTCCGACCACGGGGGGATATTTACCCCTTTTTTTCATGGACTGCTTTGGTATTTGGGGATAGGAGAAAATGTAAGAGGAAAGTGTTATATAAATGCTGATTAACATCTAAAGTACTACTTTTTAATCATTAATGACACTGAGGGTGATGTTTACCTTCCACTAAAAGCTCTGTTTAACTTGTTTTCTCAGTGGCTGGAAAATAACTTGAGTATTTGAGTACTTACCTAGGCTACAAGTACATTAATCTGAATTGAAATTTAATGTACAAGTACATTAAACTGAATTGAAGTCCTGTTAGGAGTTTGCTTAGGGACAATTTTTACTACATCCCCCACAAATTGCTTTAAGGCGAGAGAAAGTTTATATAGACAAAGAGATCTGACTGGGGAGAAAATCATATTAGGATTTATTACTAGTAAAAATAAAATTAAGCAACTACATCTACAACAATTCTAATTAAACAAAAGCACTATGTATTTACAGAAACATCCTTTCCCCCTTTGTATTAGTTCAGGAGGAGAAGGAGGTCATTTTTACTTTGTCTTTTAAGCAGTTCTGCAGCACTTTGCAAGTTCTTCTCAGTTATCTTTGGGAACAACAACTCTTGATTCGTTGCAGCTGGAACTGTTTGCTCTCTGTCTCTTCTGGGTGTGTCGACCTCAGGGCTGGGCCTACCTCTTTCTTGGGATAAGGCTGGGATTACCCAAGTCTTGTAAGGTCTCTCATGGACTACAAGGGGACACTTGCTTTTTCATGGTCATCACCACATAATCACAGGGGAAAATGGCTTTGAGTCCGCTTCTGTTTTCTGTGGAGGTCCCTCCCCACGGGGTACAGTCCTTGATAGACTTCTCCGACGTGGGTCCACCCTTCGGACA
>JAWMRA010000113.1:179338-219202 GCA_035584735.1 Pseudotriccus pelzelni | reverse complement strand
CCACCCCTGTTTTCTGTGGAGGTCCCTCCCCACGGGGTACAGTCCTTGATAGACTTCTCCGACGTGGGTCCACCCTTTGGACAACAGCTCTTCCATTCTCTGCTGTCCCTCAGGGTCACAAACTCAGCTGCACCAGCATCGATCCTTTTCTAGGATCACACAAGTCTTATCCAGGCCGTTTCGCTCCAGCATAAGATCTCTCTCCGTGGCTACAAATGATTTCAAGGTTTTGTTTCATCTCAGCCTCTACTACGGAATCTCAGTTTCCTCGTGTACTTCTTTGCTCTAGTATGAGTTTCTCAAGCTGCAATTGGAGTTGTCTCTGTTTCTCAGCAGTGTCCCACAAGCAGCAGGGATTTTTAGATCTCAGTCTTTTTCCCTGCTAAAGGGAGAGAGAGGGAGAAGGAGGGGGAGAAGGAGTCATCTCCCCCCTTCGCAGCTTTTCATTTCTCTCTTGCTGCTGCCAGCTCTGACTTCGGAGGCTTTGTTATCTCTCTGGTTGGAATTCCTTCTGCAACAGTCTAAGCTCTCCTTTACAGTTTTTTTTATTTCACTCCTGTTACACGTCTGGTTGGGGGAGCTTCAGTGCTGTTCCTGCCCCCAGCCCAGGGCCATGGGAGCAGAGAGGCCTGGCCCCCCCACCTGGGGGCCTGCCACGTCTTCTCTTTTACATGGCTGCCAAAATTCTTTCCACGCCACCACCTTCTTTTCCGTTTTTTCTTGAAGATATAATTAGCAAAGGCGTCACCTAAACTCCTGATTGGCTTTTGTCCGGAAATTCGTCTTGACAAACTATTTTCAATCCCCAAGGAGGGGGACTTTTGCAAACCCATGACAACTCCTTGCAACTGAAATGCAGAATGACTGGCTGATCTTCAGTTTCCTGCTTTGAGACTTTGACTAAATTGTGAGCTAACACACAGTTTTAGATCACAGAAGTTGTCTGTCATACACTGATTCCTAGTGCTGATACCAACAATCCCAGAGATTTGATTTCTGATGTTAATTGGTATTGGCTGTCAGCATTAATGACTTGGTTGTTCTCTGCTGCTGTTCTCTATCCCAACTGGGATGGGTAAAATATTTTACATACCCACTGAATAGTTGAGTATTGGTAGTTGCTCTGTCAAGGTTGGTTTTGGTAATTCTCACCTGCTTTCTTTTACGGTGTTTGTCTCACAGCCTCTGTTTCAACTGATAGGAAAGACAATTTCTAACTTAGGACATTCAGTCAAAAAAAAGCCTTGATCCTCACTGATATTTCTGCATTACCTTGGATGACATTCCAATTATCTTCTATCCCACCCTCCAAAAATATTTGAAGACACGAAGGTTCCCTTTGGCACAAACTTCATGCAGAGAATCCCTACAGAAAGCTTTCCTGCCTTGTGATCTGGCCACAAACACTGCAGACTTGCTAGTCTCCTTTGCTTCCAGCTGTGTTCTGGCAATACATTCTGGTAATGACTAGCACAAGATTGTATTTGCCAGGATTTGTAGCACTGGTTGGACTGCCAGAACCTCCTGACTTTGCAAAACAACAGACCTACCAAAAATATCAGGTGAGCAGGCCCAGGGCAGAGCCTTCTGTTTTAGAACCTGAAGAGGTGCCAGGGTTTGCTGTGATCAAAAGAAAGGTCTCTTAAATTTCAGGAGAATTTATTTAGAATACACCTTAAAGAATAAATCCTAAAAGGGATTTGGTTTCGGTGTCCTATCTGCTTATTACTAAATTTAATCTTGTGTTTTGATCACAATAAAACATGTATTCTGCATTTAGTTGTTCTGTAAGGAATGTGTCCTCCATATTTCCTACATATATCACTTGAATTTCAGACACTGCTTTTTCTGGGAGCCTGGTATGTAATGCACAGTATGTGTTTAAAACAAACAGGTACAGATGATTCATAATTCTTTCCATCTTGTTTCCTGCTGATGTCCATTTTGAAACATTTGGCATTTAGACAGGGAAGTGCAGTCTTTCAGAAATCGCAACGTTGTTAAAGAGAAATGCCTCTAAAAACGCTCTATTTCTTTACATCTTCTGGCCCTCTACTGCTTGCGGTTTTTCCCCCTAAAAACTAAATTAGATAAATGAAAGTATTTAATATTCTGAATCTGAATGTTTCTTGAAACACCTCCTCTAATGTGGTTTGAGTTCACTTGTATGGCTTTAGACATAGCTGGACAACGTGTTCCAGTGCTTCATCAAACAGCAGTGAATTTCTTCCTGATATCCAAACTCTCACCCTCTGTCAGTTTGAAGCCATTTCCTCTTGTCCTACCACTCTATGCTCTTGTAAAAAGTTCTTCTCCAGCTGTCTTTGCAGCTCCTTTAGGTAGTGGAAGGTGCACTAAGGTGTCTCTTCTCCAGGCTGAACAGGCCCAACTCTCATTTCATAGCAGGGGAGGTTCCAGCCCTCTGAAGGCCACTGATGAAAATAAGTGTTTTTTAACTAGGAGTACTTGGAACAGGTGGTTTTGTCAACCACAGTCCATGTTTAGGAAGTATAAGCCAAGTGTGAAAACATTTTAAATAATCTATAACTGTCACATCTCTGAAGTTATTCTAGCATGATTTGGTCTGTCATGACTGCTAGAGGCTTTCACCTTGGTTAGCTGTTATCTGGCTGATAGTAACCTTATTAAAACCTTTTCTTAATGCTTAAGTAAACCACAGATTCTTGGTGCATGAGATAACCACAGGCTGAGCCGCGAGTCTGCCAGCACAGCAAATCCATTTTTTCTCTACCCCTTCCCCACTCATCTGCTCATATCCTCATTACTCAAACTGATAGAGCTGTATCTATGGAGCTCCTCACACCAGCCAGCAATCATCTTTCATGGCAAGAGAGCTCCTTGGGGACAAATGAACTCGGGCAGTCTTTGTGTCAGCTCTACTGAGGGGCTTGTTGATCCCAATCGGCTTCTGGCTGGTTGGATACAGCAGACCAGATCCTCAGCTGATCTAGAGAAGCTAATCCTCAGCTCGCTTTCTCTTCTTGGATTTCTCCATGTTTTTGAGTACAGCGTTCATCTAGAGCATCTTAAACTTTTTGGGTAGTGGATGTTGCAGCTGCCAAATAGACAACACATTTCAAACCTGAATGGTTAACAGGTTTCTGGCAGGTTTTCTAAAGGTCTTATTAATGACTTAAATGAAAGGTTATGATTACCAGGAAAGGAACAGCCATATTTAGTATGGGCAGTGACCTTGAGATGCTTCTTTGTATGGCATTAAACTCCTGAAATGATATCCAGATGTGTTTGTTGTCACAACCCTTGAAGGACCATCCATCCTGAAGAGCACAGCCAGACTGTGGAACATGTGTTGTTCTCAGCTCCCTTTGCGGACAGGGAAACTCCTGATAATTGACATGTTTGCTTGTTACTTTGTAAACACTCCATATTGTGAGATTTGGGCAAAAATAATCTATATTTGGTACTCTTGACTATGGGTGCCCTGGAAGAAACATCTGTTTCACTAACTGTAACTTATTTTAGTTTTTTAATGAAAATGTGTTGCAGTTGCCCCAGATCTTTTCCATTTCTCTTTTCTTTCACTAAAATGGGAACTTCAACTACCTGGACAACTTTAAACAGGTGCCAAGCTTTGTCCCACCATCTGTGAACTGTTTTGTTTACTCTGATCACCCTGAATATTGACTGAGTTGTTACTTTATGTTCTTGGTGATCATTTCTAGTACAGCCTGTCCCAAAATACTTTCTGTAGTTCTGGAAGCTTTGCTTTTAGCGTCTGATCTAATAATCACTGAAGTCAATAAGTCTTCCTATTGATTTCAGTTGACTTTGGATTAGATGCCTATTTAGGGGCTATAAATACATGACTGGAGGGGAAAATCCCATCCCAGGCTTTTTGATAGAAGAAAATTTGGGG
This sequence comes from Pseudotriccus pelzelni, assembly GCA_035584735.1. Taxonomy (NCBI): domain Eukaryota; kingdom Metazoa; phylum Chordata; class Aves; order Passeriformes; family Tyrannidae; genus Pseudotriccus; species Pseudotriccus pelzelni. Next base: position 215,304 of record JAWMRA010000113.1, on the reverse strand, counting down.
GGGGGGAGGGGGAATCTTTCTCACGCTCTTGTTGAATCTTTGGTCAAATGAAATCTGTCAAGCTCAGTTGAATTTCCTAATCTTCACTCTTCTGACTGACTTCTGGCCAGCATAAAGCCAAGCTTAAAATCATGGAAACTGAGTGCATTTTTTTCATTATGCTGTCTAAGATGTTTTCAATAAAGCTGAGGGAGAGAGATCACTTTGCCAGATTGGTGTCATGGTGTTCCAAAGGTTTTGGCTGGTTAGCAGATTTCCAGTAAAAATACATGTTGCCCTTCAGACCTCTTGTGGGTGATCCACACCTCTCTTGGAGCCTCCACTTATTATCTTATGGCTTCAAATGGAAGAAAGCCTAAATTATTTTGGACCTGTATTAGGAGTTCTTGGTATTATTAATAGCATGCTGAGTGAACTTACTGTGTCAAATGCTCCCATTGCCTCTCCTGCCTTTCATATTCTGAGCACTAAAAAAATCCAAATATTGGAGAAAACATGACTTGATGACCCAGCTTCCAATGGAGACAAAAAGTAGGTGAATGCCTGAAAGAGGGGAGGCATTTCTGTGAGGAGTAAAGAACGTGTGCTGTTCCTGAACTGTGGCAAACAGACCAAACTTTTTCAAATAATGTCCAACGTACATTGATATTGGATTCATGCAGCTTCTGTCCAGCTAATTCTTACTCTTCTTACTCTTCTTTTTTCTCTTGGAGAAAGTGACTTTTCTATGTTGTTTTGCCTTCAACCTCCTCAAGATGATTTTTTTTTTAATGGTTCTACCCAGTCCACTTCTACGTTTTCACAGTCTGGAAATTAATCACCAGAAGCATTGCAACCAGCAAATTATTTCTATGACTTTTTGGTGCTATGCAGTAAACCAAAATACCTGTTAAACAGGGTTTATTTTGTAGCGTTATAATGCACATGCTAATTGTGTCTATGTTTATTTATTCTGACAATCATTATCAGTATGTGTAAAGCCTCTAGGGTTTTAGGTATGTGACTACTGATCATGGGATTATTTTTTTTTTTTGATACATGGTTTAAAAAGTGGAAGGTGAAAGCAGAGGAATGTAAGTGTTGGAATTAAAAACCAGCACAAAACAAAAACCCGGACATTCCTCTGTCTAACTGCTATGTTGGATGGATTTAAAACAGAATTTTCCACCATTGTCCAGGGAAAAGAATCTGAAATGCAATAATACTTCTGGCACCACCTTTCACAATAAGGCAACTGCATCCAGTTAGTAGGCATTTAAAATTCTGCAATAGGATACTTGTAGCACACTTCAGAGACTGCAGCTGACTTCAGAGACATCCTCACTGGAGTCTGGGAAGCAGCCAGGATCACTGGAAAACACTTACAAAGAAAGCAGTATTAGTGTGACTTGTTAAAAGCCCCTAAACAGCCAAACCAAAATGCTCAGCCCGAGGCTGCTCTCTCCATCCGTGCCTGGGGGCTCAGCCAGGTCCTATGTGGCCTGGAGAGCTTTTGGTGTGGTCAGCTGGAGTTGGCATTGAGGAACCTCCGCATAAGCTCAGCTCCTTCATGTCAAAGGCTGATTCTGATTTTGAGCAGCATTTGCAGCTCTTGGGTATGAAAGTTGATTCTGAATATTTTGATGCATCCCCTGATTGCAGGAGTCATCCCTGTGCAGATATGAAAGAGGTGGAGAACATCTGCTTAACTGAGAGGACCTAAAACCACTGAAACTTAAAGAACTGTACAACTTGCAAACTGTAGATTCATAGAATGGTTTGAGTGGGAAGGGACCTTAAAGATCATCTAGTTCCATCTCCCTGCTGTGGGCACTAGACCAGGTTGCTAAGAGGGTTGCACTTCCAGGGATATGGGGCATCCACAACTTCTTTGGCAACCTGTTCAGTACCTCACCACTCTCACAGAAAAGAATTTTTTCCCTAATGTCTGATCTAAACCTACTCTTTCAGTTTGAAGCCCTTACTCCTTGTCCTGTCACTACAGTTCCTGGTGGAGTCTCTCTCCAGCTTCCCAGGCCCCCTTCCCAAACTGGAAGGCATCTCTGAGGCCTCCACACAACTTTCTCATCTCCAGGCTGAACAATCCCAGCTTTCTCAGCCTGTCTTCATAGGGGAGGTGCTCAAGTTCCCTGAGCAACTTCAAAGCCATATGTATTTCTGTAGAGTGTCCCTGTAACAGCTGGGAAAAACTAAAACATGTGACAGTCTGCCTCCGATCAGGGAAGCCAAGAGAAACAACAGAAATGACTGCAGAAAATATTCCCCAGTGCTAAAAGCCATTCCATAAGCTGTACATGAAATCAAAAGGTTCCACAGCCCTCAGTGAACCACATTTAGTCTGAGGCCAAGCCAAATTGAAGAGCCAAGAAGCAGAGGTGAATCTTATGTAAGTCTTCAGTTTTGAAACTGATGTTCAAGTGCTTGTTGAAAGTCCAAGGTTGGCTGCCTTCCTACAGCTGTTGGTGAATAAACAGAGCACTTCAGTGCCCAAGTACAGGCTGGGTCATTTCTGCGCTACCCATGGAGTACAGGAATTCCAAGGTCAGGAGAGGTGGGTGTGAGACCTCAGCCTGACTTGGTTCTGATTTTACTGTACTTACTGCAGTGTGTAAGTGCTCTGCTTGAGTGCTGACTGAATCACAGACAAACATTTTTAGAGAAATGTTGAAAGAAAATATGTTTTAGACAATTGGATGAAAAAATGAAGTAAAAACTGTGCCTTTAATTACAGAGAAATTTGATTTGTTCTTCTTTTTTTGTTCTTTGGGGGCTTTTAAAATTCCTGCAGAGGAGGCAGTGAGGAGGTCTTTATTTTTTAGATTTTTTTCAATCTATAATCTATTTTCTAGATTTTTCTACTGGAAAATAAAGGAAATGTTTTATTTTAAAGCTTCTTTTTGAAGGAAGTTCTTTAAAATCACTCTTTCCTAGAGAGAAAAAAAATAAGATACAAATATATTTCTTCAGCACATGAGTTAGAGAAGAACTCTATTCGATTGAATCAAGACTAAAAAGTTTGTCCTGTTCAGTTGCCCCCTGCATAAATTCTGAATTTTCAGATGTTGCAATCAGCAGCAGTGTGTATCAGATGTGATCTGTAAGAAAAAACAGTTGGAGCAGTAATTTACTCTTATAGGTTTGGCTACTTTTGTTGTTCAATCTCAGTTACACTCCTGGATTTTTTTTTACATTTGAGACGAGTTAAGGGTTAATTGCAGCTTGATATATAGAGTTTTATACATTTATTAGAACCTTCCGAGTAGATAAAACACAAAGCCACATTGACAAAAAAGGACTCAGTGACATCATACACACTCATGACATCAGCAAATCTTCAAGAGTGAATGAGCATCTTTGTCCCCACTGCAGGAGCTTTGCTGTGCATGAAGTCCTTTGTATGAGAGAAGGAGGCTTGAGTTTTGGCTCCTCACTTAGCTGGATTTGAGCTTTTTCATGAAGTCTGTGGAAGACACAGGTAGAATTTTATTGAGGTTCTTTACATATAGTAAAGTTCTTGTGGCTCAAATACCCTTCTCAGCTTCACTGGCGTTCAAATATAGTGCTGCATGAAAGTATTGAGTTATATACTTTTCATTAGGAATAGTAAATAGATGTTAAGAGATGGTGTTTAATTGCTCATTAGGGAAATAGAAGTGAATCCTTTAAGGTAGAATATTCAGAGAAACAAGCCAGCTTATATTCATCACCAATCACTCTGTAATCTTCCCAGTGTTCAGGGAACAGCAAGTGCTTGAGAGGAGAAATATTTTAACACTTTAGAAGATCTGGAACATGTTTGAAACATTGAGGGGGGGGGAAATGATGGCATTGCAAACAGCATTTAAAATAAGTGCTTCTGCTTCTTGTTAAAAGAAAGCGTCTTGTAAAAATATGCCTTTAAGGGTCTTGCTTTCTGAGTCGTAAATGTGTTGGTGAATATTGAGCCCCTCATATAGCAAATTTTACCCACTCCTAAAAGAATTTATCATGAAGCGTTATGAAACCATGTAATTACCGGAGACAAACACAAAACATCAAGCTCTTTTTTTTTACCAGATCATTCAGAAGCCACATCAAAGTAATGATGTTATTACCAAAAGGGCTGCTGCTAATTGATGTATAGATCACATTGCAGGTGCTTTAAAATGCAGCTGTAAAATGACACATGGCCACAAAGGCATAATAAAATACAATTAAGACAAACAATAAATCCAAAAGTTGTTAGAATAGTCACTTGGGAAATAGCTGTAGTTTTAGGAATTAGATCAGTGATAGGGCAATGGGAGCTGAATTTGCTCCTTTTTTGTCTCCAGCTCTCTTTATTTCTAATCCTGATTAGCAATATTACAGGGACACTGAAAAGAACCAGATCAAAGCATCTCAGATTGATGCCTGTTCATTTTCGTGTTTCACAGTTGGAGGCTCTGTTTACAACAACACTTTCCCTGAAATTTGGTAACTAATTTCTATTAGTCAAGGTCACAGAAGGTGTATCTATACTTTAGGATTAGTGAGCAACATCAGCTATTTTTATGTTTGAAACCTCTTTTTTCTGAACGCTGGATCTATTTGTCCTCTCCTGTATTTATTTCCTGCTGTGACAGGGTTTATAAAAGACAAGAACTGGAGTGCAATTTTTCCTCTTAATTATCTATGAAAACATTGATATTTTGTTGACTGTAAAGGAATAACAAGGCTTAGTTTCTTGCAGTAAGTTATTCTAAAGCAAATATTTATTAAATAATACCTCTTTGTCCTTAAGTTACCAGTGATTCCAGGCACTGTTTTATGCAGCTCTGCTCCTTCCTCAACCCTGATGTGTGTTTGCCAGATCTTCCTCTAGCCAGGGAAAATCCCTGTATTGGACCAATGGGGCAGGAAAAGTGCTAATAAGCAACATGAATAGAGGGAAGAGCCAAGATCCTGAGCTTCTAGGTGCATTTCTGAATTTTAATTACTTGTTTTTGGTATTTTGAACACCCATAAGTTCTATTTTGGTCCATTTGATGATTCCAGCCTTGGATATTGAATCTGAATATTTCCAATGGAACACATGAAGAATTAGGGTTCAGGTTCATCTGTGCTGTCACAGTAGTGAGTTGACAAAGCCAAACCTTGAACAGTGTGAAATTTTATCATGAGCTCTCTTGGATCCAATTCTAAAGCCAGAATTTGTGTACAGACTTTGAGCAAGAGAAGGCTAATGCCAATGGTTGAAACAGAAACATCAAAGCAAAAATAATACCTATTCTGCAATAATTCACTTAATCCAAGCATCATTATCTTTGAACTGGAATGAAGTCCTCAAGTAAATAAAGACCATGCCAAATTTCTTTCTGGCACAAATGCAAAGCATTCTTTTTATTTCTTTACTCCATTTAAAGCGTAGTGCGTGCCTTCAAAATTTAAAGAACTGGAACAGAGTAGTTTGATGGAGTAGTTCATCAGGCACACAGCTGTTCCCATGAATAACAAATTTTCTTTAATTTGTATAAATCTTGGTGTAAGCACTCAAAGTCTTAAATAAAACTGGGATTGAGAGTAGTGTGTTGGTGTAGCTCATCAGGCATAAAACTGTCCCTATAAATAAAAAAGGACAGAAAGAAAAAAGATGGAATTGGATATATTCTTGTCAGGGAATGTCACTCCATGTATTTTGTGAAGAGCCATAGCAATGGTGGTGTGGAAGCCTAAATCAGAACAGTCTTTCTAAAATGCTGATGTAGTAAATAGTTAATTTCTTTTTTAAAAAAATAAAAATCTCAAAATAAATAAATAAATCCATTATTTTCAAGTACTTTGTAAAGGCAAAACCATCTCTTGGATTTGTTCTGCTGGTCTTAATGACATGTGAATTTTTAACTATCTTTGAGAAAATGCAGACCTTGGAAAATCCAGGGAAGGTTATCACCTCATGCACTGTATTCTTCCAATCTGATGGGGAAAAAAAAAAAAAGCTGGGTTACTAAAGGTTTATGAGTCAAGTCAAAAACCTGACAGCAAATGTTGTGTGATTGCAAAATGCCTCAGTTCTTTTCCTGTGCTGTGATTCTTTATAAACAGACTCAATACATCTGTCATAAGTATGTGCTCGAGCAACACTGCCCAGGGCAGGTCTTGAAACACGGTAAAATCCATGGAAACATTCCTGTCTGCCTTCATGGGTTGTGGACCAGCAGGCTTAGGCTTCATCTGTGTTTTAGGGGCATGGTTTTGCCCTATCGAAGGGCTGGAATTAGATGCTCAAATGATCAACAGATATGTTGGAAAGATCCTTCTGCTGAGAGTGGTGGTGAGGTCCCTGAGAGTCTTGAAGTCATCCAGGTGGACACTCTGTGTGCCAGCAAATAAGCTTGGTATGAGGTTTTGGATGGTGTTAGGAACTGTCTTCTCATTCTGTGATGTGTGTGCTTCATTCCGTTCATTAATTAGATTTTCTATGCAGCATAATAAGCCTTTTACAGTGATTGAAGAAATAAGTCCGTCTGGCAAGGCAAAATGGGTTAAAAATCCAAACCAAACAACAACAAAACAGTCAAACAATCCTGCCCAGTGGGATGTCAGCTGCTGGAATGGAACTGTGTCATCTGAAGGGAGTCACACATTATGCTGTGAAAATGCAGTGGTCCTCTATGGTAAAAACATTCCTTGGCATCAGGGAAACAGATCAAAATAGCTCAACTCGATTGCCTGCTGATGGGAGCCAAGTGTCATTCTGCCTTTGCCTGGTATGTCGTGGGAGCTGTTAAGCTGGGAGAGCATAGAGTAGCTGGAACTCTGGATTATCTCAACTGACCTGTGATACAGGGTGCAAGTTCTGATGGTCTGCTCAAGATCTTGCCCCATTTCGGCTTTGAATTAGTATTTAAAAATTGGAGGCATTTGTCTTTTAGTCCTTTTGACCCGTGAAGGGTTTTGTGGCTTGTGGGTTTTTTGATTAGGGTTTGGTGTTTTTTGTTTGTTCGTTTGTTTTGTTTGTTGTTGTTTGTTTTGTTTTTTTTCCTTTAAAGCTCTGTAGATTTGGGTCCTGTAAAATGTTAAGCGCAAATCTAGTGCTTTGATTAGAACTAAGCCATGTTTGCCTTTAAACCTTTGCTGAAGGGTTTGCCTGGGGAGGGATGAGATTCTTCATGTAGTCAAAGGTGAGCACATGTTGAAACACTTCCTGAATCAGGACTGTAATTGGATAAAGGGGAGCACAAGAAAGGATGAAATCAGGGCAAGTGACTCATGGTAATTTTTTTACCTGAATGTAGAGCTGACCATGAAGATGTATACCAGGGGTACTAGAAGGAAGTGAGACTTTATTAAAATCACAATTTTAGTGACAATGTGGTGGCTTTGAGAGGTACTTTGACAAGAAACTACCAAGGCAAACAGTTTGACATTCTTGTTTCATTTAATAATATTGTCAATTATAAAAATAAACTGAGAAGAATTTAACTTTGTATCTTCAAATTTGGTGTCAGCTTGTAAGAAGTATTTTTCTACTGCTTGAGGCATCTAAATTACACTTGGAATTTCCTGTAGAATTTCAGATGCTACAATAGTGTTTCTGCTTTATCCTGTAATTTTTGTCATCAATTCTTATACACTTGTTTCTCTTATTTAATATTAGGGATTCCAAGTAAAATATTCTGATGTTAAGTAATAGAACATATTGGGATCATTGAGTCTGGGCTGTTGTTTTCTAGAAAAATGTAGAAAGATGTTTTGATTGTAATATTTTTGGGGATAACTTCCATTTTTTTCCAACCCAAAATCTTATATCCTCATCATGCTTAAATCACTGTATTTTCTATCAGCTGTAAAGAGAAAACATGCCCAAATTTCTTTGTGTAGTCCTGTGTCTAGAACTAGAATCAGATGTTTTGCTTTCACTCCAAACTCGTCCACAGTACCCTTGCAACATAATACTGTGCCCCTTTTATGTCAAGATGTCAAAATCTCTATTTTTACCTTCACCTATATGAAAATGTCATCAGGGCTAAAACTGAGCTGTTCTTCACACCCTGTGCCCTGTAAAACACAGAAACATTACACTCATTAAACTTTATGAAAGGAATTTTCTTCTTTCTTATTCCACTGCAAGTAACGTTTTGTGGTGTGTTTCTCGTGGTTAAGAGGCAACAGCAATTTGAGGACTAACACCCCATTCTTCCCTCACTAAATTGGGATATTCCACTTGTTTAAAATTACAGCTTTGTTTTATGCTCCAGGAGTGACTTGGAGAATACTTGAGGAACAGGGAGAATGTATATATTGCTTTTAGTGATAAGCAGGGCATAATGAAACACATAAAATGCACAAAATGAAACTAGAAGGATGAATAGTTAATTTTTTACTGCATAAATAACCTGGAGGAAACTGAACAAGTTTGGATAACTGAGAATTAAGAGACTTGAAAAAACATTCAATGTACTTTGGGAAAAAAGCACAGAAAACATCACTGCAGTGCTATGAGGCTGTTTATTGGAATGTCAGATTTTTGTGATGTGGGGTAATGGGGAGGTTTAAGTAGTTATCACATAATTCAGAAAAGGCCATATTATTTTTATTATTATGATAATAAATAGCCAATGATGTGAATATATCAATTTTAGAATAAAACCTGTAGAAAAAATAGTCCTCGTTCTGAATATTTCACTTATTCTAGTGTCAGGTTTGAAAAATGTAATAAATACCATGACCTAATTTCTGTAGGCATTTTGGGAATGCGAAGCAACAGAAACAAACTCTATTCTTTTCCATAAGAATATAAGGAAGAGCAGTGTTATCGTGGACCCTAAATTACCCAGTGTGCTACTACAGCTTTTTCTCAAATGAAGCAGTGGCTGAGTCAATGTGATAGTCCAGACTTTTGTGCTCTGATTCGTGAACATTTCCACAACTTTGGTTATTATTGGTACTATGAAGTCTGAATTGATTCAAAGCTCCATATAGTAAAATCTATAGACTCCCAATTTGTATTTAGGACTTAGAAATGCTGGGTTTTGAGGAAAATTGGAGAACAGGATGTAGATGAATCTAAAGGGTCTAAATACTGAAAGAGGAATAAGAATCCAGGATATTGACTTCTATGATTACAGGAGGTGTACGGGCTTGATTTATGTAGATTGGATACTAGGAAAAAAGTCAAACTTTGGAAGAGGCTGCCCAGGGAAGTGGGCAGCCTGGAGATAATTAAAAGACATGTAAAAATGTGGCACTTAGGGACATGGTGGGCTTGGCAGTGCTTGGGTGAAGCTTGATGATCTTAAAGGTCTTTTCCAACCTAAATGATTCTGTGCTGTTCAAATGCTTCATTTCAACAATTCCAGTCTGTGTTAGAAAAGGTAAATAGCATCCAAGCGTTAAAGACCTGGAACACCACACTCCAAGGAGTTAATTCTCACCTATAATATATAAAAATACCAATTTTTCTTCTCTGAATGTGAAGAGCCTTATTGTCTCTCAGGGACCTGGCAGTTGACTTGTAAATGTGGGGAGTAAATGGAGAATCTTTGGCAGATTGATAAAAATGCTGAAACCAGAAGATCAGGATGTTTGGCCACATGCCATGAGGTTGATCCCATGCAGGAGGTGGCTGAGACATGCATTGCAGGCAGGGAGTTCCCTGCTCCTTGTCTGGCTGTCCCAACATGCCTGAAGAGTATGGAATTGCTGCAGCTGCCATCCCTGGAGATGGATGCTCTTTGAGCAATGGCTTTTGCTCGAGGCCAGGTCTGGATTCTCTGCTATCCAGTGGAGGAGCTGTTGGACTTCTATTCTCTGCAATAACAAGAAATCTTAAAGAAGTCAGGGCATCAACTGTTGCATTTGGCTGTGAACCTGCTAATTTAAGAAAAGCATTTCTAGGACTTGAAGAAGTTACTATTAATACTTGATTCTTTAAAATTAACTTGGTGATGAGGGTGTTTTTAAGAGCCATTAGAACCTGTTGTACCTCAAGTCTGTTATTTTGGAACACGTTAAATTGCATGTTACTGACCTTGGGGGAGGCTCTATTGGGCGCCACTGTAATGTTTTATATTACCTCATCAAACTTTTTGTTTAATGTAGTTAAAATGTTACTTCCTCACAGCTAAATACCAGAAAGGTTGCCGACATGGCAACTGGAAAATATTACCCCTCTGTAACTACCACGAGGAATTGTTGGCTTCCCCATGAATCACTGACAAGAATCTTAGTTCTTGGGGTGTAAAAGGCCAAGAATCATTGGGATTTAACGGGGCAAGCTTAGGGTACGTCTGCAGTGGCTAGATGTTTTATCTGCTGAGGGTCTATCCCAAAGCTGTTGTATCCCTGCAGATACACAGAAACCTGTGTGCACGTCACTGTTTGTAAAACACATAAGCAGGGTGCAGTTATTGCTGCTAAGCTGGACTGAGACACTTAAATCTGTGAAGGGAAGAGGTACATGACTCAAAAAATGCTATGCATACATAATCCTTTCATGGTGTGTGGAGATACTTCATAAAACCACTGTTGCACATATTGAATATCCATGTACTGCTTTGAAGAGCTTCTCAGCGTTGTTTTCTCAGGGGCTGCAAATGATTTAGAACACTTTCCTTAAGAGTAAATACCTATGTTCTGATTTTTAAAGATCACTGTGTGTGAAAGCAGAAATCTGAGCTGGGCATGTGTTAGCATAGAAAAATTACGTGCCTGCGTTTTTAGTTTTCTAGTGTGGCTTTTGGCTCTTGAGGACGATAAAAATGCCACAGTAATTGCAGAAGGTGAAGGCTCCTCTTCATATCAGTGGGAGAAAGAATACTATCAACTTAGAAATAATTCTCTTCCTTGGTCTGCCAGGCAAAGCGTATGTAACCTTTCATCTTTTTGTACTCCACCAGAGCTTAATGAGAGACTTATTGAGCGTCCTTCTACTGACTTCAATAGCTTTGGATAGCTGCAGCTTCATGTAATGCAAATTTATGCAGCGAGAGCAAGATTGATGTTAAAAATTATGCTCTGGTCTAACGTTCAGTCACTGGATTTTACGTGATTTGGTGACTTATTTATGCAAAACACCAGGCTGTCTGATAACAGCATTTTTTGGACCTGGAACTCTACGAAGAACCAAGAATAAAGGAATAACAAGGCTTACTTTCTTTCAGGAAGAGTATTCTAAAATAAATAAGGGCACTTCTGCTTTGTAGATAACTAAATGATTCTATTGTGAATTCAGCTTTCGGATATTTATTTTAAAAGCTTCTGCTGCTTAAATGATTTTCAGTCTGGGCTGATGCATTGTTGCTTTATCTGCACAGTTTATACAGCTGTCAGATACCTGTGGAGGGTCCCTTATAAATCAGTTCCCCAGCAGTAATGTGCAAGTGGCCTGAAGGGTGGCTAAGGTCACTTAGTCTGAGAGGTGCAAAGAGGCATCTCGTATATTGTTTGACTTTATTTTTGTAAGACTTAAGGCTACTTGAAGCTTTTGTGAAGCAAAAAGGGAGTTTTCAGCCTGAAGGAAATACTAAGAACTGTCACTAAATCACTTTGCATTTTCCCAAAACATACCTTCATTTTGAAGTTTTCCACTTTTACTTTGGTCGTGTGCTTCTCTCTCCCAGTTGCTTTAGTCAGGCCTGGAAAAAGGATCTGAATCATGACATGGTTTGTCTCAGTAAAGCAGAAAATACTACAGGAACATAATTTTATAAGTGTCTGAGAAAAGGAGATTTGATCTCTCTACTTCCTAAATAACTTTGTGTGTGTGTGTCTCTACATAAGCATATGTACAAATAAAAGGAATTGAAAGGAGAAGAGGTAGAAAGAACCACTTGAAAATTCAAGGCTGACTTTCTGGCATTTGACAAGTGTTGTTTTGTTTTGTTTGGCTCAGTATTTGCCTGAAAACTGTTGGTCAGAAGCAGCATTTGGTTTTAGTGATGCTTTGTGTCTGTGTGACCATTTTACAGATGAAGAAATGAAGACACAGGAACATAAAGACCTTCACAAAGTCCTGCAGTGAACCAGGGGCTCAGCCAAAATTAGGACCTGTTTTTATTTCTTACTCTTAGTAGTACGTATATCAGCTTCATCCCCTCCTCTCAAGCTCTCACCTGTCCAGTGGATTCTTAAAATGAAGGAATGAAGTTCCAGGTTTGAAGAATGCAACCAAGACCTCTATTTAATTTCTGCTTGGACTTGTCAAATGTGCTGTCATTCCATACTTGAGCAAACTGTTGTGTGTGTCTGTCTAGAAAACAATACTGGTGTACTTCAGAGCCTGCTGCAAAGCTCAGTGAGGTAGTGGGAATCTTCTCAGGGAGTTCTCTGGGATTTGGACCAGACCTCAGAGTCACATGTAAAAAATTGTTTCAAAGGGAGAATCATGATTTAAGCACAAATCATTTCACATTCATGTGTCACAGGAATGTAAATGTGCTTTGAACTTGAATTTCTATTGTTTGAACCTCCTAATGGTTTTCCTTTGTTTCCATGGGTGTTGTTTATACTTCAGAGACTGTATGGGTAGATGAAGCCCCATCAGTGAAATGTGTGCCTTTTAGGAACTGAATCCCATTAGAAGTCCACAACTTGTGTTAATTTGGCGCCATAAATGTCTCCCTGATACATTAAAAAGACTGTAAAATTAGGAAAACATGTATTAAACATGAACATTACTTGACATACAAATACTAGAATCTACTCCCACACCCTATATAGAAGATTTTGTTGTTATCACAGTTATCTTCTAGGAGTATTAAATCCAATGGTGATGCAAATAAGTTTCAAATTCCTTGTTATAAATAAATTCACATCCATAGGCTGAGTAAATTTCTGCTTTGTGGTAAGAGAGGGTTTAACCCTCAGTGTTAAAGTCCAATTGCTCTTTTGCCACACTCTATCAAATGGGGCCAGTTTTAACTCATAAAGTTGATACAAGTGAGAATACTGAGATGACCAGTGGCAGATGTTAGTAAGAAGAGAACTAAATAAGGTTTTCCATCTTTAAGCACGTTTCAAACATTCATAGCTCACTGCCCACCTTAGTGAGTAATGCTGGAGACTGAGATTATGACATGCATTTAAATGCACAAGCATGTTTTTAAAGGCATTAAATAATACGTGGTACTAGTTCTGCAATTTTTATTATATCAATTGATCTAGTAATGTATCTGAACTAAGCTTTAAGTATGTGGAGTCAATTAAGCTCCACACACACTTCTACTTGAGAGCTCCTGTGTTCTGGTATAAAAACATAACTTGAGGCAAGAAGGCAGATCTTGAGTTTGAAACAACTTTTCTCTGACTAAAGTTGCAAAACACCCATTATTTTTTACCCTCTTTCTTGCGGTGCTTTTGCACTTACTGCCCTACTGGAATTGGTTTGGACTTTAGCAAGCTCTTGATGTGGACTTCATGCTGCTGTTGTGCAAATCCAGCGCTGCCCATAGGTGCAGAGTGAAGACATTTTCAACTGACAGCTACACCGGAGAAAAATCCCACAGGAATAAACTCAGGGCTGTTCATAAAAGCTTATTTTGATCCTTGGTAGAAACTGTTTCACAGCTTTCCCAGTCAAGGTCCATGTTTTTCAGCTGATTTGGCTTCTTAGGTATTTCAGATACTCCAAAAAGATTACTGAGCAAACTAATTCTTTCTGATCTCTGAGGAAGGAGCAGGGATGACTAATTTCAGTGTCCTTCAGTAGTGAGTCTGCAAGTTTCTTACTCACTGGGTTTTCATATGTGCTTTTCTTTTTTTTTTTTTAGGGAATGGGAATTTCCTCTTTTGTCCCTTCTTACACACCTTGTGCAAAACCCCTTAGTTGGGTGGGATTCTCTAAATTCCTTGACCAGTCCAAAAAAAGCCCATAATAAGTCATCTTTTCCTTACGGAATTGCGTAATCCTAAGGAATATCAAAACATTTACAAAACCTAAGAAAGTGCTTAGGTGTTGGGCCTGTAGTTCTGTTCACATTTATAGTTCATTATCCATTGAATTTAGATGCCAACTGTTTTGTATCTGAGGCAAATGATCAATCCTGGTTTTTTGTTTTTCATTATTTTATTATTATTTTTATTATTATTTTAGTGATGTTCTAAAATAATACTGTTGTGGGGGATTAGGTCCACATTCACTTTCTAGGCATCAGTTCATTGATCAGGGTTTGTGGGTGTATCCTGGATGATCTATAGCTCTGTTTGTGGCTTGAACTTCTCATCTGAATTTGAGATGCCTTCTGGATTCACTATTAAAGGTTTTTCCAGATACTTTTGAGGTAAGGAAAGCAAAAATCCTCTGTGTTTTGAGCTTAGTTGTTTGATTCTAGATAAAGTAATAATATTGAGGTTATCAATGACTTGATATTATGCCCATCATACCAGTGGATTGCTGTTTGAAAAGTGAAATATATTCTACTCCTTGTTCTGCTACACCTAGAAGTGTGAGAAGGGAATTTAGACAAGGATACAGAAGTGGTATAGTTCATCAACACCTTTTTGATTTGGGATGAGGAAAGGGACAAAGGGAGAAACTTCAGGGAAGGGAGATTTCTTGAGTGGTTGACACAATAAATATGTTTGTTTAAGAGAAGAAAGAAATCAAGAGGACACGCATGCCTGATGCCAAAGAACAGCCAGCGTGCCTAACACTGCAGAGACTGTTCCAGAACAATTCATCCATGGGAAAATATGACCCTCATACTATTACCAAGGTCAGTGAAACGTGGGGTGGGTTTGCTGAGGAAGGGGTTCACTGGGCAAAGGACAGATGCCTGTGGTGGGATACAGTCCTAGGGCCCACTTGCTTTAAGGTTTTAGAATGAAAAATACAGAGATGAATTTATAATTGGTATCTTTTCTTTGTTTTGTCTTGCAAAATCGTGCTGGATATCTAGAGGAAAAGAAACAAATACAGAGAGAAGTAGAAATTGTTATATACGTACTGAATGAAAGGAATATTGGGGGAAATAGCTCCTCAGTTATTTTTAAATTTATTTTACGTAATTAACTGTCATAAATTTGCCTTGAAGAAATTTGGCTGTAGCAAAACCTGGAGTTAGGACAAGTCATGGAGTCTTTGCAGGCAGTGAAAGGCAAGCCTTCATTTTTATAGAAGCCAGAAAGATCTTTTAATGGAAAATATCATGATGGGAAGCTAGTTAGATTAGAAAAGTTACATAAATGGCCTTTTGCATGTGATAGGGGATGCAGCTGAATAGAAAAAATAATAAACCTTGCAGAGTCCATTGTGTTCCCGTGAAGGGTGGTGCAAATTTTCTTTGTGGCTCTTTGCTGTGTGACCTGCTGCCAGTTCAGGTCCGTAAGAACATTAGAGAAGAACATCAGCTTCTGGTCTCTATGACATGGAAGAAATCCAGAATTCCATGGCAAAAGCAAAGAATCCAAATCAAAAGAAAACAAATGAAAAAATACAAACCTTAGCATGTGTGAAGATCAGGATTTCACTCAAGGGAACTGTGTTAAAAGTGCACTATTATCTGCTGTGAAAGTTGCCACAGGGGTGGCTGTGCTGAATAGTTGAAGCCTTGCAGCTTTAATCTACTTTAATAATTAACTATCTTTCGGCTGCCTGTAATTCAGTGTAAGCCCAGAAATGTAAGTGTTTGGTTGTATTTAGTCCATACTGGAACTCTGAGATAAAGTTTTTGAGATACTTCGAGATAAAACATTCTCATCAGTTGTACAAGGTGGATTTTTGTCAATGCTTGTAGTTTTCCCAAACTCTGGCAGTGCAGAAGCTGAGATTGACCTGTGAATAGTTTTTCAGATTCATATGATGAACCTCCCACCTTTCTCCTTATCGTAACTGAAGATTTATTGGCATTACAATGAGCGTATGGGCTGTGTTTTAAAGCTGGTATGAGGGTTGCAGGGCCTGGCCCAGCAGGCTCTCAGGCTGGGAATTCAGGAGGTTCTTAGCTCTCCGAACGAGCCGTCGTGGTGGCAGGTCTGTGGAGGTCAAGTAGCTCCACGCTCTCCCAGGATTTCTGTTTCAATCAGCAGATTGCCCATGTGTGAGCATGGTCAGTGTGGGAAAGAGGGCTGGAATCTGGCTTGCAGTAACTGGTGCTGCTGTGAATGGCATCCATGCAGTTAGTGGGAGAATTCATGTCGGGAATTAAAGCTTTTTCCAAGATTTGGGCCATAATTAGATTACGGAACACTTTAGCATGTGCTTTGCAACAGTTTGAGTACTAAGCACATGTTTGTGTATTCAAATCCCAGGGATATTGAGGATTTTCTGCTTTTTTTGGTATAAATACAGAATGTCTGCTCGCTTGAACACAGAGCTTTTTGGATTTAAATTAAAAATGAACTCTTCTACTTCTTAAGAAAATTATTTTTCAAGAAAAAAAAAAAGAGTTCTTGCAGTAGTGAAAATTCAGGCTGCAAGTATTTTTCTGCAGGAGGCCAGTTCAGTTACTGCTTGTCAACCCTCTTGTTATCACCCAAAACAAGTGCTAAATTCTTTTTAGACACTCCTACTTTTACAGAAGTTTCCTTTATCAGGAAAAGATCTTGGCTTGAAACCAAGATGGCCATTTGGATTTAAAATTTTGACAGGTTTCAAAAAACCTCAGTTGGAAATACACAAACCCATCAATAAAAGATTATGTTGTCTTCTCAATAACACTTTTTCTCCAGCTGAGGCGGGAGAGCTGGAGCAGCACCCTTGTCCTTGCAGCCTCAGGGATGGAAATCATAAAAATGTCCTGGAAGAATTTTGCTGTGGCATTAACATAAAATGGCTCGGAAGGTGTTTGTGCCACACTGGGCTAAGAGCTGACGTGAAATTCTGGTACCACGAGGAAGTTGCCAAGTTATCTTGCCATTAAGAAAGGTTTTTTGAGACATGGGTATCAGCCCACTGATAAGGTATCACAAAATAAATGCCATCTCCACCCTTTGCATCAGCAGCTCTGGCTCAGTGGCTCGAGAGAATGTAGCAAGTGGAGGCCAGTGATGTGAAAGGAAAAGGTGAGCTACAGGCACAATGATCTCTGATACGAGAGACGGGAAAGAAAATCGTGTGGAGGTGTTGTTCTGGCCTTTAGGTGCCGAGGTTCAATGAGCTGAGGTGTGTGAAGGCTGACACTAAGAAATGAGTGTTTACACCTCTCTGGGGTTAGAAAAGTGGACAGATAAGGTGGCTTCCTTTTAACATGGAAAAGGCTGAAAAGGGAGTTGCTATTTTAGATGATGAAAAACTGTTCATCCCAGACCAAAAAGGGTGGGGAAGAAAACATAAAGTCATAGGATGTATTGTAGTTTCCCTCCAGGTTTTCTTCATTAATCATATGAAATTTCCTTCTAATTCTTTAAACAAGGAGGATGAAGGAATACCACACTAACCTGAGCAATTTAACTGACGTGTTCATTTCTTCATTTGGAGAGTTTCTTTTTCATCCTTCTGTATGCACACAGAGTGACATTGTTGTCATGTAAGTGTTTGCTTTGCTAATCTGGGTGAGATTGATGCACGAAATGCAGAGCTTTCTAGCGAAGTCCTCTTGAGGGAAAGAACCATGGTCCATGAATAATAAATTATAGGGAAGACTGGAGAAATAAGATGCTGATCTATCATGGGCCAAAAGATTTCTCTGCTCTGAACAACAGCTGTAAACATAAAGTGTGGCTTCACCCACAGATGTAGGAGATTTAAATTACTCAATTTAAGCCTGGGAATTTTGGAGCTGTGGTATTTATATCTACCTTCCCCCCTGCTCAGCAAAATCCCACCTTTTATATTTTGGAATTTTAAAATTATGACTTCCTAATAATGCACAGGATTCAAAGAACAAAATCTTGACGTTGCAGAGCAGTTGTCTAGAAAATAAATATGAAGACTAACTAAATAGTCTGTGTTCATTTTCCTTAGTGCCTGATGTGGAACATTGTTGAAAGTCTTTCAGCTCATGCCTGGGACAGTCTCTCTTGTGGGCTACAAGCTCAGCGTCTAAGGTACTTGTAGCAATAATTACTCAGGTTTTTCTATAAATCACATTTTGATGATCTCTCCAGTGAGGTTCCCATCAGAGCTACTGGGTGCTGCACTCCTAGTTTGGTCCTTGTTTTGGATCCAAACAGGAATTCCATCCCATTGGCATTTGCTTGTGTGCATATTCTGTGTGCCTTTTCTTTTTCATGTTGGGAATTTTTAAATAATCCAATTTAATATCCAATTAAAGGGCTTTTTGTGGCCCTTTTAAAGTTTCTCCTAGGGTGCCCACCAGAAAAGGTATCGCTGGCTTTTTCTAAATTGTTGAAATAAGAAATTCTAAATCCTTTCTATTACGGTTTATTGGGCTCTCTGTGGTTTTGGTTAATTGTCAGTCTTATTTACTGTAGGTGGAGGAATTTTAATGCATAGAGCCAAGATGGTTTATTAAATCAAAAATATTTTATGAGAAGTTGCTCTGAGCTGAAGGAACTAGTGTAAAGTGAACTCTTGGGGGCCCAGCTTTCTTATAGCCTCATGCAAGAAACAAAGGAAGAACATCTATAAATTAATGGTAGAAAATTCTGAGCCACAAACCAGGATTTCCACTGGTCTTTAGAGTTGCTTATGTACCAAAACCTGCAATTTTTCTAGCGTTGCCTACAAGAGCAACACTGAGCTGCACCAGATCCTTCCAGTGTGATACCTGGCACATGAAGGAATTGCCCTGTCTAATCCAAAGGCGGGATTCAACCCCAGTTAGCCAGAGGACAACGAAAGTTTCCTTGAAATCAGACTTGCAGATTTGGTGGTGGTGTAATCGCAGTGCATGTGGGAAAGGTCCCAGGCTGAGAGTCTGATGTGTCCTTGGCCCTGCCTTGGCAGTGAACACCTTGGCTGCCCTTTGCCACTTCGGGTTTTCAAGTCAGCTGCTTGTAATGGGAAGTAATTTGTTTTATTTGGCTTTTGCAGGGGGGGAAGGAGGGGCGGGAAGGAAGGAAGAAAATTATTTACCTTTTGGCTTTCTGCTTAAATTGATGGTCAGATGGCTTTAGCTGAGAGCAGGGAAATCTCTACTGTAGGTGCACATAGTTCCCACTTGACCCGTTTTTCCTAATGCACTTAAAAGGAGGTTGTGTTTGTTTTTAATGCGTCCCCTCAGAATAAAGAAAAAGTGAGTTTTCTTGTGACAACTTGATAAGTGAAGTGCAGGAGACCTGCAGCAGTGGCTTTTGGAGTAGAGTGCAGATGGGCCCTACATCTCCAGGCAAAGCACTGTGTATTTTCCTTTATTTCTAAAGGGTTAATTATTCCTGCCTGTTCATTTTTCTCACACCTTTCTCTAACATTGTTTTTCCTTTCTAACTGTGTAAGTATTTTTAAAACCTTCCTTGCTCTCTCCTCTGTGAACACCTCTGAGAGAGCCTTCAGTTTTATCCTAAAGACTTCCTATGAAGTAGCGAAAAGTTACAGGAGAGATATGATTTCCTTAAGGTTGTATGGGAAATCCGTGTCCAACGTTGGAAGCAAGAGCTCCTCTCTGATCCCAGCCCAGTGCCTGCTGCAGTGAAGTATCTTTCTGTTCCACAGTGTGTGTCATTTCTTCTTGATATTTTTCTACTTGGTAGCTGAGGTCATCTGCTTTTTTCCCCTCCTCAATTATGCTTTTAGCCTAGAAAATAATTGCAGAGAGCAAGAGATAAAAAGCTTCTGAGAATTCCCATGGATTCTCTTCTACTTGAGAGGAGTAAAGATCCCTCTGGCATTAGTGGAATTTTCTTGCCTGCTACTATTGAGAAGTCCTCAGGGCTGTGTACAAAGAAATAGAATGGCTGCATTTTAGTAATGGGAATTTTAACAGTGTGGTCTGACACAAGTCAGAGACACTATCTCATTTGGGGTTCAATCCTGCTGTCCTGACAATTCAGAGGGATAAGATCAAGCCTTGAGCTGGTGATTCAGTGACAACAGGCCTCACACAAAACCTTTAAAGGGACTTTTTGTACTCGACAGGCCCTGGCAGATTGAGTCCCAATTGTAAGCAGAGAGGGAAGACAGAAGTGGTGTGTGTCTGCCTGGGGCTGTAATAAACCCAAGGACAAGAACACAGCAAGAGTCACAGAAACCTCTGACATGCAGTAAAAAAAAAATTTTAAAAAAGGACATAAATGCATGCAAGATGCTTCAGATACAAATTGGGCATTTTGAGGCACCTTGAAGGCCTGATGCTAAAGCTCCAGTGGTTTGAATTGAATCCATTGTTGGCACATATGATCCTCCAATGGCATTTTTCACTTTTCTGTAGGTAGAAACATTGCTGTAGGGGAAATGGGCCCCCACAGCTTGCTGGTAGGATAAGCTGATCAGGGAAACAACAAAACTGACGTGGTTTATCTGCCTTTTTCAAGTTTGAAGCTGGAACCAAACACTGACTTCACTTGCAGGTGAAAACTAAAGGCTGTGGCTCTGCTTTCTTTCTTTTCTGTTCTTTGGATTTGTTTGTAGGTGGCTTCAAAAATCTCATCCCCATAATGTAAGTTGGCGCTTGAAATCCTTTCATACACCTTGCAACAAAGAATGTCTGTCTTATTTGCCAGTCGGCTGCTTTGTGCTGAAAGCTCACATATAAAATATTAAACCCCCACGTTTACTGTCATCTTGGGTTTGCATTTTGCTTCTCTGTTCTCTTGCAAACATCATTGATAGATTTCAACCAAGCATAGGAAACATAAAGCCACAAATCTTTAAAAAAACAAACAACCAAAAATCCAACCCCAAACCAAAACATTGAGGCAATTAAAATATGCAAATGAATCTCTAATTACTTTGCTTGCAGGCAGTCAGAATTTGAGGAGTAATGTCCATTAAATCAGTTGGGGAATTTTGGCCCTATATATTATACAAACACATCAGAGCCTGGACTTGTGCTGAAATCAGTCTCACTGCAGACACATCAGGCAGAGCTCCAGCCATCCTCTGGAAATTGTGATCTTGTATGCTAAGTTATTATGTAAATTTTGCTGGAGTTGTTAATCAAATCAGACACTCACCAGCTGCTTCTCTTCATGGTATAATCAGCAGCTTTTAAAGGGAATTCCACAAAAGAAAAAGGCCAAAACTATAATTATCTCATAGAAGCAGAAATTTTCTCTCATGAGAACAAATTTTTTTTTTCCCCCCACTGAAAATGAATACATTTGCAAATGCATGCATGGCTAGGCTCCGTGAACGAAGATTTGGGAAGGGCTCTACCCACGCTTGCTACAAGCGCGCTGATTGTAATTCACATGAAGACATGAATTTACAGTTGCATACTCAGCTGTACCTGTCACTGCCCTTTTATTCTGTTCCCAGGTCTCTCATAAGTCTGGAGGTACATTTTTATGTGAAAAAAGTTTCTCAGCACAGATGGAAAATTTAAAATTAGCTCCCAGAGTTGGGCATCAAACAATCTAGTTGAAGTTGCACTGAACCTTCCTTTGGTTCTTAGAAATCAGCAATTTACAGTTGTAACTGCAATTCCCAGGTAAGATTACAAAGTAGAGGAGTGGCAGAGATATTTTAGAACCAGCAAGGTTTTTCTTTGTGATTCTGAGCTCTGAATGTGGATGTGAGTGCACACTTTATATATCATATTCTGCCTACATGTCAAACCCCATTTTGGGAATAAGAGATTGACTCTCTTATTCCTACACACACATAGATGCTAGTTTATTACTTCTGATTTCATTGTGTGCAGAGGGGTAAGGAAGGACTAAGGATCTAGCTCAAGGTGCATTTTGCAATCAATTCCCTCTGTGAATATTGAATAACACCTATGAATCATTTGATACGGATAAAATCCATATATTCTTGCACAGCTTAGGCTTCTATGCATCTCCACTGTAAACATAAATCTAGTGAGAGAGAGAGAGCAAAAAGCCAGCTGAGGTAAAACCCACTGTTATCTTGTCTGCAGGGAGTTTAAGTTCAGCCTACACAAGATCTCAGGCTCAGAAACACTCTTCAAATCACACTCTGGATTAGTTTGACCCACATTACATATGGCAAAGTAGACCCTGCTCTTTGCTTCACTTGGGTTCTGTGCTTAAGCTCCTCTCATGCTCTGTCTGTTCCAACCCTGCTTATCTGTCACCCTGTGGAAAAAATGCAGACATTTCTCACTTCTTCCACTTTCAGGTTCATTCTCTGCTGGATGTTTTTTTTTTTGTGGTTTGCTTCCCTTTTGAAGCCTGTTATTCTCCAGCTTGTGTCTTGAGCTTCGCTCTGCCAGCTCTCCTTGTGCCATTCACAGGTACAAGGTTTTCCCTGTTTCTGCACCAGTGGGACACTCATCTGCATCTATTCATGCTAAGAATAATAAAATGTCAAAATGGTTTGGGTTAGAAATTACCCTAAAGCTCATCCAGTTCCAATCCCCCTGCTGTGAGCAGGGATACCTTTCAGTTGACCAGGTTGCTCAGAGCCTCATCCAGCCTGGCCTTGGACACTTCCAGGAATGACAGCAACTGTGATTGAGGGGTGACGAATGTTTCAGCCACTGAAAAGAGGCATAAATAGGTTTGTGTGTTTTACAGCCTTATTTCATAATTGAAATAAATTAATTTTCCTGGATGATAATCTGGCATTGACAGTGATACCTTGGTCCATTGTTAGGACTCTTACCCACTCTGATAATGACAGAATATAATTCCTTTTCACTTATTGAAAAATTCCCTTTTCAGTTCTTAAAAAAATTAAAATCTGATAAAGAAGCAAAGCAAACAACATTCCCCACACCCACAAAACCCTAAATCTCAAACTCTGTATGGCAATTTTTGTTTTACTGGATTGCTCCCTTTTGCAAATTTGTTTTCAAAACATGAATTATCACCCAGGCTAAAAAAATAAAAACAGAAATATTTTCAACTTAGGCAACTTCGAAACATACATTATAATTTCTTGGTCTTAATAATGAGATGAAAAGCAGTATTTATCAAGTAAGCACTTTGAAAAATTAATTTTTAAAAGGGAAATATTTATCCTCAGTGTCAGTAGATTTTGCTAGAACACAGATGCATTTTTCTGAGGATGTGAAGTCCCATAAAGAATTGTGTGTGCCATTTATCTTGGGGGAAATTAAAAAATATCCAATACCTGGCTATGAAGCAATAATGATAGATTATAAAAACATCTTGAAAAATAGCAGGTTGCGTGCACTATTTAATTACCTTTAAAGGAAAATATCCCTTATTTTATAAATTGTGTGAAGCTTTTCATCATAAGCCACTTACAGTGGATTTCTTGCCTTTGCCCTATGAGACTTCCACCATGGAGAGTCAGCTTTTACATGATTTTTCAAAAAAAACTGAAAAGGTGGAATCAGAGGAGGACAGACAATAGTTTTTACTGAAAGGGTTTGGCTTATTCGCTGTATGTTTGACTATGAGAAATCTGTTCAGATATATATGGATGAAATTTGCAGGCAAGGAATGATTTCAGACAAATTTTTCAACATTATTTTGCTGAAAAATTAATCTTTCTTGGCATTGTTTGCAGTAGTGATAGTTTAATCCAATTTTCCTGCAAGTTCTTTAGGTATATATTTCTTTGAGCCAGTCCTATCCATAAGCATTTCCTACCCAAGTGCTGAAGGAATGTGTTTTAAAAATCCTAAGAGCAATTTAAGCAGGAGGATTTTTTTCTCTTCATTCTTGGAGACCCTTATTGGTAATGTCAGAGAAATTTATTTTTTCCTGAACGTAATGATTAACAATAAACCTGTAGAAAAAATAGCAAATCCTACCTAAGGGGTCGACAATTAGTGAACTGCACATGGGCTTGGACAGATGGAAGCAGTTACAGGGGCAGGAGAAACTCAACTCAATGGCTGCACTTCCAAAAAGATTGGGAGATATAAAATACTCCCCCTAAAAAAGATGTAATAAAATATTTACAGAATTCCATAAGATCATTCAAATCTTAATATATATATTAAAAAAAAAAAAAGGGGGAGGGGGGTGGGGGGAAGTAAAACCTGCTTCTTGTGAAACTTGCTGCTGATACCAAGGAAGAGAACTCCATTTTCCTTTCCATTTCCAGAAGGGAATGTGCCCCGAGTCACAAATCTGCTCCAGGAACAGAGACAAAGAACGTTCCTGACACGAGTGAGAGCAGTTGCCAAGGGAAAAGGCTGCACAAAGACTCACCTGGCTCTAGTGTGTGGTATAATGTCGAAACAACCTTTATGCATGAACTTGCTATCAAAAGAAATATGAAGCCTAAAAGAGAGGAATGCCTTTAAAGCCTGTGGAAATGCAACCAGTGAGCTAACATTGAGTAATCCCCCTGCCTCTGCCAAACTAAGCATTTCCTATCTGATAGATTAAATTCTAAAAGATAAATGCTAAACACCAAGGGTAGCAGCCTAAAAATATTGGGCATCGATTGGAACAAAATACTCAGTTGTTTGTTCATACCTGCAAAGGGATGTTTTTCAAAGGCAAGTGTTCTAGTCCCCTCCCTTACCGTGGAATCCGTAATCCTGAGTGACCTGCGTTCCCTCTTGCACATATGAAGGGTGTTTTTTGTGTGAAATACTGTTTGCTGAGCATGAGTGATAACAACTGGAATGTATGGTTCCGAAGCAGTGCTTCTACCTCCCTTAAGTCTTGTGATGAGATTTAAACTGAGTTCCCTTCTCTTGGAAAAGAGAAGATTGTGTGGAGACCTCATAGCAGCCTTCCAGGACCTGAAGGGGTCCTACAAGGAAGATCTTGGGAGAAGGACCCTTAATCTGGAAATGTAGTGACAGGACAAGGGGGAATGGCTTTAAAATGAGAGTAGAGTTAGATCAGAAGTTAGAAGAAATTCATTACCATAAGGATGGTGAGGCCCTGGCACAAGTTGCCTGGAGAAGCTGTGGGTGCCCCATCCCTGGAAATATTCAAGGTCGGGTTGGATGGGGCTCTGAGCAACCTGGTCAAGTGGGAGGTATCCCCTGCCCATGCACTTAAGGTTTCTTCCAGCCAAAACTATTCTGTGCTTCTAAATTTAACAAGAATTTAAAATGTTATCTTAAGAGCAAAGTGAAGTCATAAGCAGAACTATCTCCTTAAATTTGGGAGTTTGCCTTGATTTCCAAATGCATTAGGGTTTAAAAATACAGAGATGCTGAAGGCCAGGCTCACAGGGTGTTTGGATGCCTACTTCTACCTCAGATAACAAGAGCGAACCTGCCTCTGACAATCTTGTTCTGAGTCTGTTCTGTCAAGAAATCCATTGAGAAACTACTCATTCCCTTCAACTCCAAAATGCCTTTTTAGCAGAAGAAACAACAGGAAGGAACAATAACTGAAAAAATAATTCCATGAGATCCTACAGTGCTTATTTTTCTTTCTAAGGTGTTGTACAAGCAGTTCTCAGGGGATGCCCACTGTCACTCTGGGCAGATGAATAACAGCTCCAACCAAATCTAATGGTCTCCTCTTCAGGTTCTTATGGCCACCACCACCCTGTGCCCCAAGTGCCTGCACTGAGCTGGGCAGCACACGGGAGGGTACAGGCAAGTCAACTCCAAAGTCCAGTCCCACACTCAATGGGAGTGTTGTCTGTTTAAGAACTGCAGAATCTGTCCTGTCTCCAAGTTTTTACAGGTCAAATAACAGAAGGGAATATTTTAGTCTGAACCACTTCCTGAATTCCCAATGAAGAATGTAGTCAAAATATAATGAATGGTGGCTGCATTCTACTCCAAACAATAGCTGCTATTTACCAAACAGTGTGGAGTGTGTAAACTAAATGTGAGAGCCCCCCACCCCCCAGTCTTCTGACTTCTTAGAAACTTTTCCTTCTTAACACTTGGCATTTGAACTGACTACAGAATTTCCTAGAAATGCATATGGATGCAGTAGTGAAGGATTTTAGAGATGTTAGACTTCCTTGCAAAGCAGATTTTTGTGCAATTTGAATACCATGCATACAGAGCCATATGCTGACATGACCCCTTCTCTTTTGCTCAAAAATAGTCTTTTTAGCTTCAAACACTCCAATCACAGTTTGTGGTTGTGGTTTTGTAAACACCCTTGAAACTGGTGCTTCACCAGTGGCTTTTTTCCTCACTGGAAAAAACCCAAATGGTATGAAGGACAGCTCTTTCCTTTGGGTGGAAGTCCATTTACATCTCCATGGCATCAAACTTGTGTGTACCAGCTTTGGCTACAACACTATAAACGTGATACCCTGATATCTGTTTTATGAAAGTAACAAGGGAGTGCCCTAAGTACCTTACAGAAAGATTTCTGTGACCTGCTTCACTTCAAGATAACATCCCAACTGGAGATGCTCTAATGGACTCTAGGATTTAGTCTGAACTGTGATTAATCTTCTGCAGGAGTGTTTAACTGTTAGTCTTGCAGGTTGTTCGTGCCACAGAAAATGGGCAATGTATTTATAGATATAACATTGCGTGCATGATTACACACTGGTAATGAAAAAAAAGTCTAATTACTTATTTATTGAATGTGTTTCACAGTATAACACGAAAGCATGTAAGTCCCAGGTTAGCAGTTATTCAAGAAATGAATAACTGTTACATTAGTGGGGGACTCATGCACTTGAAGGTGAGCATGTGTTCAAGGAGCTTGCCAAATCAGAAACACAGTCATTAATTTCAGCTGCCAAACTATTTTTGTGGTTTTGGACTGCAAATTGGAATACCCAAAGAGATCCGATATCAGTATCCCATGGGAACAAAGGAATACATAGGAATACAAATGTCTTCTTGGACTTAACACAGGGAAAAATAATGAGCTGTAGATCCAACTTCTTAGATCACTGTAAAGGGCTTTGGAACAAAAAACATGCAGGAGACATGCTTTGCCTGTAATGGTATAAAGCTGACACTATCCATAACGTTTCTGCAACAAGTTTAATTTAGTTGATGTGAACTAGTATGGAATTCTAATATGCAATTTATCCCTGGAAAGGCCAGGCTGGATGGGGGCACAGAGCAACCTGGTCTAGTGGGAGGTGTCTCTGCTCATGGCAGGAGGTTGGAACAGGATGAGTTTTAAGGTCCCTTTCAACCCAAATGATTTTATGATTCTAAGGTATGTCAGTTAATATTAATTTTTCTCTTATTATGTTTTCTTAGTAGTGATCAATTCACTTCACTAAGTTTTCAGGATTTGCCATCTAATCAGGAAGCGCAATTTTTGCAAGAGAAGGCTGAAACTTTCTCTTCAGTTCTTGCATTTGCCTTCTGGCAGTCCCAGGGGTTGTTTATACCCTATAGCCATTATTCACATGATCAACCCCACAGGCTTCAGTGAAGTTCCTATAGTAAGAAAAACTCTGCACCGTGTGAAAGCGTCCCATGACATCGAGGTTGTCACAATTATTCACTGCAACAAAGGGCAGAAGAAGCTGCAGTGAGGAGTCTCTATAAGAAAGCTTCTTATCTTTCCATGTTTTACATTTGGAGATGCTGAAGTCTCCAGGGCTGTTTCCACGTTGTTTAATTTGCATCCAAGTCATGCTGGGAGGTTCAGGGACCGGTATAGAAAGATTGGAATCAATGCCTGCATGGATATGAATCTTTAAAAGTGCTCCTTCCGAGGCACTGCATGAGCGATGCAGCTGAACTACCCATGGATGGCACAGGCACACGTGACCATGAAAAGCCATTCTTTGGACTTTAGCACCAGTATTTGTGTACACAGAGCGTTCAGTGTCATGTATAAAGCTACTTTTATAAATATATGCTGCTACTTCCAGACTGGAGCACAAGTTTCTGCAGCACAGCTTGGCACCATAATTTGTTTTTTGTAAGGCAGATTTCCAGTCGCACAATTATTGCTGAGCTGCTCAGAAATAATTTTGATTTCTGTATTAGAAGGTTAAATAGCAGATTAAAAGAACCATATTAATTGGAAAGTTAAAAGCCACGACTCTTTCCTCAATTTGCAGCAACTAGATGAATTTTCAGGTGGGAAGTGCCCAACCTCCTAACAGTTTGGAGGAAAACCACTTTAAGCAAAAAAAGAAACCTAACAACCTAACTTTCAAATCCAAGATTAACAATTTTCCTGTGAGGCAATCAGATTCCTTCTGCAATGCATAGCAAAAGAAAGAATAAAAATCAGTTTGAAACCCAAATTTTCTGAGAAATGAAAGTTTAGCAAGAGTTTCTATGCAATTTAGTAACAACTGCAAATGCTGCTGATCTCCATGTGCTGCATAGGCAGCTTGGACTAGATAGCAAGTAGAGTAATTAAAGAGCAGTTATATGGTGTCTGGGCATCCCAACTTTAAGGAGCTGCCAAAATATGTTGGCAGGGAGGCAAATCCCTCTCTTACTCTTTTTGAGCTTTCATCCCTTTTTCCTCAGTGATGGAGAGGAAGGGTCTGATTGTGTCCCTCAATCACCTCTGTTTCAGACCGTTTCAACTAGGTCAGGCTTTTATTAACACTTGCTATGATAGGAGAGGTGTGGTTTACCCACAGAATGGTAGCCAAAACATCCTGTGGCCCTTTCTGACAACTTTGCCTAAAATGCATTCAGAATGAGACTGAAAATAAATCCAGCTGATGGCTTAAAAAAAATGTAGCGTTTTGATGGCAAATCTAACGTGTCCTGGAAGATTGCACCTCTTTTAGAGAACATAAAGCAATTTATGGGTTTAAGATGGGGTTCTCAAGGTGGGCTTGTTTCTTAGTACTTTTGATCTCACGTTTAATGTTTTGGGGTTTGGCTGCAGCCTTGCCCTGTGTGTGTGTGAGTGAGCATTCAGCAAACACAACACCATGACAAGTGTGCAGGATGCCCCTTTGAAGAGCCACACATGGACCAAACTGCTGCTCCACTGCTAATCTGCATCAGGCACATGTGATGACAGAGCTCTTTAGATTGCTACAGGACTGGGTATAGGCATCCAGAAATTTGGAAGGAAACTCAGAGACACTGTATTGATGCATGTCCATTGGGCAGGCACAGATATGCGATGATCTGTCTGACATAATAGATGTGGTAGATGATTTGTCTGACATAGCTGAGTTATAAGGAACACATGAGTATTAAGGCGAACATTATTCTTCTTTCATGTGATTCTTTAAATATGTAGTCAGCTAAATATGTAATAAAATACCCAACTTTAAAGTTGGTTGTTTTCTTTTCCTCCTCATATTAGACTTCATCTTCTTGTGTAGCTAATTCTTTTGGAAGGAATCTTTGCCCCACACTAAATTTTATAGGTCATTTGATGCAGATTTGCTACATCAGAGACACTACAACATGAAAAAGCTTGGGTTTAACCATTTTCTTACTTAGAGGTTTTTTTTGCTTTGTTCTCATGCAGCAGATTATGAACAGATTTTATTCCTTTGTATTCTGATCAGTGGCAAATCTATATTGGCATGGTCTCCATGCCAGTTTTCTGTCTGCTGAGTTCAGCTAATTTTTCTGAAGTGTCCATCAAACAATTTATCCAAAGAACAGAATATTCAATATATGCAACACTGCGTAAGATCTTTGCCTAATCGGCACAAGTAGCTCTAAACCATTTCTATGATATTGCCTTCTAAGCTCCTAGTTTGCTGTAGCAATGGTTTCAATTAATCTGCACTTATCCATTAACATGTCATGTGTCTCTGATTAAATGTAAGCCTGGTTTTCTTTCCTAAGGACTGTAGTTCATTGTCCCATCAATACGCTTGGTATCATGTGGGTTATGGTGTAGGAGCAGGGGTTGAAATAAGCTCAGTTGTCAGAATTTGCTCTTGAATTTGGTGTAGACAGATCAGGATTTCACTTGAGTGTTTTCCTCGTCTTCTCCAGGACCCCCAGAATCAGCCGTGGTGTGGGCTGTTGGCATAGCTTGGGGCAGGAATGATGACCATGTCCTGCTGTCCATGGCACTGGGGCAAGATGAAGCATGTAAACATTCACAGGGCTCCACTGGCTTTCCATAGTCCCAGCATTACAGCTATAAGGGACGTCAAGACTTCCCTCAGTAACTGGGGAGGAAAAAACTCAAGACCAGCTCATCCCACCGCACCACAGAGTAATGGGACGTGCTGGCTGATAACCTGGTGGGATGGGGACAAAGCAGTACGTGTGGCAACCTAGGAATCAACTGGATGTTTGTGCATAAGTCTGCATGGCTCCAGGTGCTGTTACTTTGAATTATTTTCAGCAAAAATATGCCTTCAGTTAGTTCAGATTTCCTGTCTGAGCCTTCTTCAGATATTTGTAAATGACTCTTGGCTTGGAATAAATAAATTAAGTTTTTCTCACCTCTGCTGAACCTACAGATGACCAGTCTGGAGGCCTCATGTGGCTTATGGATAGAACATTTCAAATGCATTGCTCTGGTTTTAGGTTTCCTGAGGATTTCCATTAACGGGTTTGGGATGCATTAGAGAGATCTTACTTTTTCACAGAGATATTTAATTATTTGAATAATGATAGCCTTGTATTTCCTCCTTCCACAGAACACCCTTCAATAAAGGAAACGGCTCTCACTCTGCTGGCATCAATACTTGTTCTTTCCTCTCTTTTAGTCCAGATCAACAGTGATTTTGCAAAAGTCTATCACTCCACTGAGGTTTTATCTAAAACCTGTTACTAACCAGTGGTATCTGGACAGGTGAGTTTCCAGAGATACGGACATTGCTGTTTGAAGAAATATAAATGGTCAGTTCTATTATACGCTAAAGTATTTAGAAAAAAAGAAATAATCTTTGTCCAAGTGATATCTGGAGGTTGTGCTGGTCTGGATTTATTTGTAATGTAGCATTTCAGGCATTGTCATCTTTATGCTCTAGACTTCTGTGATCACTGCTTTGTACCGCTCTGTCTCTAGGTCTTCGTGGGAATGCATCCATCAGCCTTGTCCGACAGTTAGCTGGATCACCCCCTAAATATATCACTGCCACCAAACTCATCTTCCTGCCTTCCTGTAATCCTTACAACTCAGCTGTTCTTACTCTGGGTTGTCAAGATCTTTGAGCTTTATCCTTGGCACGCTGCTCTGCAGAATTGGAAATAGGCTTAGCTTATATTTCAGCCTTTATAAATTAGAAACAGATTGTGATGTGGGCAGTTTTTTCTAGCAAGTACACAAAGGTATTTTTGCCAGTGGACTGTGTGGAGTGTAAAGAGCAGTAATGTGACTAAATGGGTGTCTGCTTTAAACAAAAGGTCTGCAAATGCCACTTTACAGTTACAGGAGTGATGCTCAGCCGATCATTAAATCCCATCCTGCTCCTCAGACCAGGAATATATGGCCTATATAAAATAAAATTTAAATCTTAACTTACATCAATTCTTAGAACAGTAGCAGGACTGAGAAACAGAGAATTATTGAGTTATTGTCTGCTTCCCATGATCTTCCTTCAGTAAAGAGGCAACAAATGGATCTAAACAAAGGGGTTTGGACATCACTTTCTGAACACAGCCTTTAGGTGTTCAGAATATACCTTTTGCATGTCTTCATATGAGAAATGCTGTTATAGAAAGTCCAAATGTGTAGTCCATACACATAATGTCCATTTGGGAAGGCACGGATAGGAATATCATCTTGACGTACTTTGCTACACAGCAGCTGATTTTTTTTTTTTTTTTTTTGTTCTGAAAATGACCCTTTATACTGAGTTGGTGTCATCAGTTGATGAAGGTTGGCCCCCACATGGAAGTGTAAAACTAACTCTTGGGTAGGCATTTTGACATGTGGCAAAAAATGAAGAATACCATTTTATTATCTCCCTGGATTTTGAAATCTGTTTAACTGGAAGCCCTTTAGTATTTTCAGGTCCTTGGACGGCAGCCACTGCAGTTACATAAATGCAAAATATTATTGGAATAGGTAGTAGGTGTCCTTCCTTCCTTAGGAATTGCCCCACTTAAAACCTCAGTTCCTGTCCCGTCCCAGAAGTTCTTTCTAATCTTGTTTTTTTAAGCTGTGACTCAGTTCCCCTGCCCTCTCCTCTGCTAGGTTGAATCCAAGGTTGTCCAATTCTTTTCCCTACATGGTCTGGAGCAGTGGATGTGATGTATTCTTGTTTACAGTATGCTAAAGCAGAGTATTTCTGAGATGTTTACAGGTACTTCCTGCCCCAGAGGAAGAATATAGGATTTCCATCCTCCTCAGCAGCAGAGCTTTGGCCTTACTGGAGCCAAGGAACTCAAGCTGTGTGATCTCTCCCTTCCTGTTTCTCTTGCTTGACGCAACGTGGTCAAGTTGTTTGATGTCTAGAGCGAAGGATACAGAAACTCCAGCTTGCTAAATTCACCACTTATTTCCTTTATTATGTTCTCCACTAGGAAGTTGTGAGGATTAACCTTTTGGTTTTTTTGCAAGTTAAATGAAGTCCAACATACTCTTGAAATACTTTAGCAGCTTTTTCTCTTCTGTACCAGGAAAGCTGGACTCTTAAGATTGGGGGATTTTTTTCACTTTATGCAAGTTTGGGATAACTAAACATTTTCAAACCCTATTTTGCATATCTTCCTTCAGGGCTTCTTTCCTTGAACTCTTTTACGGGTGAGCGACAGGTGAAAGGGGCACCTGAAAAATACTTGAATGCTCTGTTTGGAATTTCTCCTCATATATTTGTTCTGTTTAATTTCTTTGCAGAAGAAGGATTCTTTCTCCATAATTTCTAGGAAGTTTTTTTGAGCCTTTGTCAGACTCTAAATCATTCTTGTCTGTCTGCTCTTGCTGTGTAGTGCTCTGGGCCCCTATGTAGGGTTCCCCATACTGGTGAACATGGCATTTGACTGATCCTGCCCCACCCGTCAACTCCTGCATCTCAGCCGAAGAGCCCAAGGATGCAAATAGCAGGATGTGGCTTTCCAAATGCTGAGACTGTGTGTCAAAATGTTCTGTGCTAATGGCAAATATTTTCATTATCACTGCTGTATTGTCTCCCATCTGTGGCCACCGTCAGCTTTGTGACAGCTCAACACCATTCTTGCCTTGAAAGGAAGGTTCAAACTTGAGGTTGAGAATAAACAACAGGGCAGATTTATGGAACTGGAGAATCAGTTGGCTTATGCATTTTTAATCCCATCCTGCAGCAGTGAACGGATCAGCCTGTGAAGTCCAAACCTGTTTTCTTCCTCAGGTTTGTCCTTCTTGTGCATGTAACAAAAAGATCAACTTAAAGTTCTGGAAGTATCTCCATGTTCCTCCTCTTGGAGCTGCAGTGCTGCTGCCTTCAGGGTTAATAACTCTCAGGGCAGTCTCTTTAAACCTGGGTGGTACAAATAGATCCCTACGTCAGCAAGGGCATCAGCTTTAGGAATGGGATGCTTAGACTGATGCTGCCATGGCAAATATTGCACGTTCAAAATTTGTGTAGTATAGAAACAGTGTACGTAACACAACTTCTATGGAAGGTTTGGCTTGGTGCAGCCCTCCCATGTGGTGCTTGCATGACACATCAACTGCTTTTATTGCAAGAATAATAATACATTAGCTGACTCGTTTCTTTGTCTGACTGCCTCAGCCATGTTGTACCTTGTGGGAAGCTTGGATCAAGCCTTTGATAATGTTTCCATTAGAGTGAAGGATTCCAAATAGGGTCCTGAAATAGTTTGTGCTGCATGTTTTCTGATTATTTTTATCTGAAATGTAAAATAGATTGCTTTGACATTTCCAGAAAGTCTTTCTAAAGCCAGACAGAAAAATAATAGAGAATACTTGATTCTGGTTTTTTGGACAGAGATCTAAATGCATGAGCTTGAATACTTATATGGGTGTGATTTTGGTTCAGATTCTTTTGGCACTAATACAGAAATATTTGGGTTGTTCTACTCAGAATATTCTAAATGATGCATCCTTTCCTTCAAGTCTGAGTGCTTAATGCCTTTTCTGTTTTCATAGATCTGACCTTTTATCCAGGCTAGTTCATATTCCCTCTTGATACTGAAGAAGATATTTTGAGCACATTTTACAGACTACTAGGAAGAACCTATTAGTGATTAGAGTGATATAAAGAAAAGAATTAAGACCTTTACCTTGCTGCCTGTAATCCTTTGTTACTGTTTTCCGAACCAGATTGCTCTAGAGTCCATACTGTAGTTGATTCCATGATTTTTCAAGTCATTTAACCCACTTCCAAATTTTATTTCCATCAACTTCCTTAATTGCTTGCGTGGTGTTTGTACAGAGGCATCAGGATGAGGGAGTCTGGATAACTTTAAGGTCATTTGGAAGCTATTTACCTTTTTTTGACTGAGCCTTGCATCAGGCCTGCTAATACAGCCCAGCTTCCCTCTGTGATGACAGCAAAACATCCTTGGTAGCACACGTTTTGGTCCTAAAATTTTGCTGCTGTGGAAGAAAGGTCTCATAGCAAAATCTTTTCAATCCTTCACTTGGTGGAGTTCAGCTGAATTTTGCAACAGCACTTAAGTGAACCCTGATGTTCTGTTAGACTTTATCCTTGGCACATCTTGCATTTTAGAAACTTGAGGGGGAAAACAATGTTGCCAGAGTACAAGCCTTGGCATGGGTTATGCAGAGTAAAATGTGGAAGATGATTCAAAGGAAATCCCAGTTGTGAGGGCCTTCCAATATGAAGGGAAAAGGCAAATTCATTTCAGGGTCTAAAGTAAACTCCAGGATCATTTTTGGGTCTTTTAGAGGATATGGGTGGGATGGCTCTTAGTGCAGCACTGCTGGCGCTGTAGAAATACATAGAGAGGTTT
This sequence comes from Pseudotriccus pelzelni, assembly GCA_035584735.1. Taxonomy (NCBI): domain Eukaryota; kingdom Metazoa; phylum Chordata; class Aves; order Passeriformes; family Tyrannidae; genus Pseudotriccus; species Pseudotriccus pelzelni. The sequence continues at coordinate 180,688 of JAWMRA010000113.1, read as the reverse complement.
GAACACTCCCAAGTTTTTGGGGTTGGTGCTGAGGGCCTGTGTGCAAGAATATTTGGTATATTCTGATTGCTGATCCAGCAGTGTCATCATCACTTAGGGGAAAAGCCATAGCCACAATGATATAATATTAACTGCTAACAAAAAACGTTGACTTTTATGACTTTCTTGCTTGTCATCAACTGGGAATTGGTTTGGCTCAGTGATACAAAACACCAGACCACAAAGAGCTGGTACAGGTATAGAAGATGATGTCTAACAAAGGAGACGCAGATGAAGGCATTAGAAATAGCACATGTGCAGAGGGGCCTTGGGAGACAATGAGACAGGTTTCTGTAATAGGTAACTTAAATATGTCCTGAATTAACCAGATACTTGCAATAGTGTCTAATACAATACCAACAAAATATATCATTTCCCTTATCTGGTAGATATTTTCTACATGTTTTCACATCCTTTGTGGCTAGAAATCTTCTCAGGATGGCTCCTGTGGGAAAGATCTCTTTACTGCATCAATAGCCACAGAAACCAGCTTTCCATCACTTAATTAGAAAATACATCATAAACATCTTCAATTCTACAATTAAAACTGGAGACTCTTTATACTGTTGTCTTCCCTACAAAGCGGGTAAGCTCTTGGCAATGCAATTCTTCTGTTTCTGACATGTAAAGGCAGTGGTTTCAAAATCCATGATGTGCGGGACCTGCTTTACATCCTGCTCACAAATGCCTGACTAATGCCATGAAAATGATGGGGGGGGGGGGAAGCTCCTTTTAATCTGATGCACTGGAAATCAAAGCATTTGGATGGATTCTGAGGTCAGAAAGGACTATTATGGTCAGGGTGCCAGACTTAGAGGCCGTAGCATTTCACCTAGTGATTTCCATATGAAGTCTGAAAGCTAGGAAATGTTTGTTTAAAAGAAAATCCGCTCTAGCCTTGAAATGTGCCAATATGGTTTCCCCAAAAAGGCATCTCTTGAGCATGTTTTTATTGAAATGTTACCAGTTTGTAGGTTTTTTTTTAATGTGAATTTCAGTAATTTTGAATTTAATAAATCATTGTTATTTATCATTTACACTATGCAAGTGAGAAAGAGTGACTGGGAGCAATCAGCACCCCCTTTGCCTCTGAACCAAGAGAGGTGACAAGGCAGCTGACACATGATTAAAAATGGAAAGATGCAATCCCTCCTTCAGTCATAGAATCACAGAATTAACTGGGTTGGAAGAGACCTCCGAGATCATCAAGTCCAACCCCCCGTGATTACTAGACCATGGCACTCAGTGCCACATCCAGCCTCATCTTAAACACCTCCAGAGATGGTGAATCCACCACCTCTCTGGGCAGGC
>JAWMRA010000113.1:168787-179238 GCA_035584735.1 Pseudotriccus pelzelni | reverse complement strand
CCTCCTTTTGTTATTAATGTATTTATAGAAGCGCTTTTTGTTATCCCTAACAGAAGTAGCCAAATTGACTTCAAATTTTGCTTTTGTCTCTCTAATTTTCTTTCTGCATGACCGAAGTAACAAGGATCCAGCTGTGGGTATGTTTTTGCCAAAAGTCCTCGGGAGATTGGCGTCTGCAATATTAGGTCAGATTATTTTTGGTGGGCTCTTATTTTGGGGGCACAATACCAAAAAATATAAATGACTGAGGTTTTTGGGTTGCTGGGGATTGCCAAGCCATAGATTTGCTGTCTCCTGATCAGATCTGAAGATGGTATTTTCGGTGACGTGGACAGAGGTGGCTCTGGTTGGACAAATGTTTGCATTAGCCGTGTTTTCACCTTATGAACTATAAGAAGACTGAAGCTGACAGGCAATAACCCACTCATTAGTGTCTTCCGGCTGAAGCTCAGCTTCAGCTTAACTACTTTCCTCATGGTCTTTTTAGGGTCAATCAGCAGAGGAAGCAGAGGAGAAAAACTGCATCAGAAGGCATAACCCAAAGTGACTCTAGCGTTGTCTTTGCTAAAAATGTCACCTGATTTTGAATGTCTGGGATTGGGATAAAGAACAGCAAACAATCCCTCTTGTCCAGTGACAATACTATCAAGTATGATCAGTGATTATCAATGATTTCTCAAGACATTCAGATTCTGTGGCTCACAGATGTGTAGGTAAATTCCCAATCCCTTAAAATTCATCAGCAGCTTTGACCTGAGGTGAGACTCTTATCAGGAATAGTTACCTATATTGGAGGTCTAAGTCTTTAATTTTATACTGCCTTGAGGGATTTTTGTGGCTTCCTGTCTCGATAATCAATGCTAACCAATGACAGACACCAGTCTGTCATGCAGTTGCAGCATGTTGTGCATTTCCAGATTTTAGTTCAATGCATGTGAAAGTCCTCCTTGAAATATAAATCTACCATTTACAATCTGTTTTAGTTAAATGAGATTTTTAATTGAAATTTAAGAAGTAAATGTATTAGCAGAAGTTTGGAACAAGTAGTATAATCTAATCCAAAAGGCTAATGGTACTACAGCTCCATATTTCCTATGAAATTCAGCAGAAGAGATGACAAAATGCAAATGGCTTCCAAATAATTCCAAATAAACCTCCCCAAACCCTCCATCTTTTCTCCCTAGAAGGATGTGCAAGTTTCAGAAGTAACTTGGGCAATGTTAGCCTGTCTCCAGTCCCTCCTGATCCATAAAAGCTGCAGTAAGCCTTTTGGATGGAGAAGCACTTACTTTCTGTTCTGATTTCTTTGTGGTGGCAGTTGCTGTCTCTGCTAACGTGACTCTGGTGTCACTCTTCGAGTACTTTATCTGGATGTTTTAAAGCAAAATGCAGCCAACTTCTAACTCTCTGCACTGTCAACATAGCAGGACAATTTGGTATTCCTGAAAAAAAACCCTCTATGAGCCCAAGTGGAGTAACTTCCTGCTTCTCTTTGACAAGCTAGTCTAATTCCAGGTTATGGCTTTGGACTCTGAACAGTTTTTTTTTTTTCCCCCATCTTTGCCCATCTTAGACAAAAGCAGGGTCTGGCCTTTGCTTCCAGAATATCCCTGAGTAACAGAACTTCCAAGAGAGATATCACACTGAATGAGGGAGCCCAGTAGGAACTTTCCATCTTTGCTTTTACCAGGGAAATCGTCCCTCTTCTGAGCTGGAGGCCATGGTCCGTTCTTTGCGGACAGCTATGGATCCTATTAAACTGTTCATCACTGTAATCATTTCTGGTGGAGGCCCACAGGCTAAATAGAAGTTGCTTAAATATACATTGTGTAATTACACACTGTATGAAGAGAATCAGAAGAGAATAAGACTTGTCCCCTTCCCATCCTGAATATTCCAAAGTTGTGATGCCTTTTTGGTTTTCCTAGGAAGGGGTTTTTTTATTCTTGTTCTCTTTGCTTAGAGAGCTCCCTTATGTCCTAGGGCAGGTTTTGGTGTCTAGATGTCTTTTTATTAATAAAGAGGCTTCCCCCTCTTAGGTTTCCTGGGAATTGCAAAGCATTTTCTCATGAATTTTTGTGTCATGACACTTGAAAACATAAATATATATATACACACATATATAAATATATTAAAGCCATGTGTTCCTTGGCTTCACCCACCATGGCTGGTTGCCATATTTGTTTCTTGGCCCAAAAAGCTGCTTGAAGGACATGACAAGATCACAATAATCCCCTTCCTGTCACGCTGCTTCTGGCAAGAAGTTCTTTCCAAGCTGAATCTTTCAGATGAATTTGAAATAGAGGAATTCTTTGAGATCCACCCTTTTAAATGGAACTCATTGTCTTTTCTTGGGAAGGAATAGTGACAGGCCTCTAATATCTAATCTATATCTAATATTTTATTATAAATACATGTGATATAAGTCTTTTCTAGAGCTGGCTTAACCCTGGTACTTACGTATGCTCTTCTTCCTCAAATTGCCAGAAATACTTTTACAGCTCTATAAGAGTCAAGCATGAGGGTTTTCCCAAACAGCACCCTGCCAAGATATTTAGACCCTAATTCCCCCCACATGATGCAACTGTTAATTGGGAAAGATCAGCAGCAGACAGCTCACCAGGGGAGATTTGATTCCCGCTCATTGCAGCAGCACAGATAATCTTTGGGAGATGGTTCATGGACTCTCCCCTTGCAATATTTGACAGTTCCCAAGCAGTTACTGGGCTGGGAAGAAGGATCACTGGTTGTCAACCTCAAGGGTTTAAGCAAATGTGCCTGTAACGTCTGTTTGTGGAAAGAATAACTCTGCATTCTTACAGCACCCAGGCCTGGGAACGAGTAGGGATTTCAGAGATCTATAGCAGCGTGTCCTGTGAATCACAGCATGTTCCTGCAGTTTGTGTCAGGCAGGAATATTAAATCTTATGACTCCTGTGTAACAACACTCCTAGACCAGGCTACTGGAGCTGTATGGTTGAAAAATTCTGGGAAAAGGACGACTGAGATGGACCCCATCACTGACAGTGTCTAAAGGTGGGGTGCTGAGAGGATGGATCCAGACAACAGACAGGAGCTGGTGTGCAGGAAGTTCCACCTGAACATGAGCGAGAACTTCTCTACTGTGGGGACCACACACTAGAACAGGTTGCACAGAGAGGGTGTGAAGTCTCCCCCATCGGAGGTATCCAAGAACAATCTGGATGTAATCCTGTGCTGTGTGCTCCGGGATGACCTTGCTTGAGAAGGGGTGTTGGACCAGATGACGCCCTGTGGTCCTTTCCAACCTGACCCCTTCTGGGATTCTGTGGAAGAAGAGTCCTGCTTGTTGAGCTGCAGAGAGGAACAGCAGGTTATGATGGTACTGCAGATGTTGAGGGAAAGGAAACAGAATGAGTCTGACAAGACAGGCTTTTCGAAGGAATTGGATGTGCGATGGGTCATTGTTTTATCCAGACTAGTATAAAAATGAAGTTTGGCTGTTCCACAACCAAGTGAACTTACTGTGTGTGCCAAGATCAGATCCTGTCTCAAAGTTTCCGTCTCACAAGTATTCTTCAGCCTTGTAGAGGTGGCACAGACCAGGAGAGCACTGGATTAATAGAGAACATGTGAAATGATAAAGCTTCCAGAACTTGTGTGTGTGTGTGTGGAGAGTAAGTTTTGGGATAAATTCCCTCCCAGTTTTGCTCCAGCTCTTCAGGTTTACTTGTCTGTCAGTAGCTATTCTGACATCCTTTTCTGTGACTGTTCTTTTGATGCTTTCAGAGCCTTTGCAGTATTACCACAGCAGCTGGTGCACAGTGTTGTGGAACCTACCCACACCAATCCTGCACAGCCCTAGTGCCCATATTCTCAGTGAAGGAATAATCTACATTATTCCATTCATGGGAGAGCAGAATCAGACCCCTGAATGTGAATGCAATTGTAAATATGCTTATTTTACTTTCTCTTTATTTTGCCAGTGATGTAAGGTGTAAATGGGACTCAGGTCTGTGGTAGCCACCTGAAAATGAGAAACAGTCATTTTTCTAAATTGGAGTCTTATTTGTTTGCCTAGCTACAAAAGGAAGTCTTTGAGAGCTAATTAACTTCTTTTTAATTACTTGCCTCTAACCTTCAAATAATTAAATGGAATAAAATAAAAAAAAATAATTAAAAAAAATTCTTTTCACATCCTGCTAACTGAAAAGGAAGAAAAAAACCCAAGGAGTGGTGGCCTGAGGGATCCAGCTTCAAAATCAATTTCTGATATGTGGCACATCCTTTCCTAACCATATTTAGCTCTGGTGATGCTAATAGCATCCCAATTTGTTAGAATGGGTTTAAGGGCATAAACTGTTGTTGCTATGGAAATAACAGTAAGGAAGTAATTAAAAAGCACAGCTTTCTTGGGGGAATGGAAAGCATTGCAAGATACAGATGTAAGTCATTCTTCCTAAGCCAAATAGTCCGTGTTTCATACAGATTTTGCGCTTAAAATTCATCAATCTTCCCTAATAAAATGAGAGTGGAGTTTGGTATTGATAGCCTAACATATTCCTTAGGCTTTACTGATAGAAACCAAATGAAAAGTGAGGGGAGGGAAGAAAAATCTTTGCTAAAAGTGAGTCCATCTGAGGCTGGGAGGTAACAAGAATAGTCTACATAGCAGGGAAAAGCTGAAGGCCAGCCAGGACATCGACAGGTAGATCATGTTTCCACAGCAAATTTCTGAGTCGGCAGAACTCTTTGCTTTCCTAGGGAGAAGATTGGACAGCAGTATCACCACTTGCTGTTCTTTGGAATTATGACCATAAACTCTGGGGACTGGCATGCGTATGATACCTTAAAAGGGAAGTCTGTACATATCAACATCAGCTTCCTTCCACCTCGTTATTTCTGCAGGATGGTTATTTCCATCCAAGAAGTTATTTGAGATCCTTTGACTGAAATGTGGGCACACATGAGGTGTTTTTTTCTCCCAAGCTTGTATTACATTTCCAGGACACTCTAACCATGGTCTGGAATTTGTTATCAATATGTACAGGATAAAATTGCACAGAATTCATTTTATTTACATTGACCTTGATCTTTTTTCTCTCTGTTACCCTTGATTACCTGTTGGTTGTCTTCCATTATTTGTGTTGAAATGACAGAAGAGGGAACAACGATGAAGTCTAATACATGAGGCAAGAGTCAGGTTGCGGAGGCTGGAGGAGGTAGAAGGGAGGCAACAAGTGTTGAAAAGCAGCAAGCTGAAAAAAGACATTGTTTTGGTCCAGTGCATAGTAAATTTGTGGTTCTCGTTCCCCTCATACTTAAGAGTCCTGAAACTTGGCAGGGTTCCATTTCTAAGGCTAATGAGAGTGTTCGCAATTTAAAAAGCAGGGATGAAAGAAAATCATGTTTATGAAGTCAGGGTACAAGCCAAATGGTTTTTGGGGCAGCATAAGGAGGAATGTGCCTCCCTCTCAATCTTTGTCTCCTCTAGAATATCCTGCACTTTCCTCTGAAGAGGTTGTGTTGGTCCCAGCATGATCATGCCAGATATATCACTGGTCCAATCTGGTTTCCTGTAATTGTCCATTTATTTAGGTTTTGGTTTCAGTTTCAGTGATTTGGGACAAAGCTGTTGCTTTGGTTTCAGAATTAAAGATTATGAATAAATTAATTTGATCTGTCTGCTTGACTTAATCTGTCGGACTGCCCGTAACTATGCAGTTTTGAAAGCAGAGAATTGGCAATACCCACACTCTCACCTCCCCTTCTGGAAAGGGGAGCCCCTTTTAGATTAGTAACTCAATGCCAAACAGGCAAATTTATCAAGGAAAGGAGAGGATTCTGATTCTCTCCTGTACATTTTACTACATACACAGCCTACATCCTTCCAGGAAGCAATTGTGGAACCTGGAACTGTGCTAAGCAAACCAGGAGATCTGGTTGTATTGAACTCTAATACTGAGTTTTTCCAGTGTAACTCAATTCCACTTCATCTTGCCAGAAGTTTCAATCTTCATTTGATTGTTTTCATGTATTATTCTGCAGTGCTCTCCACCATAATATAGAGCAATTTTAAAATATATGAATACGAAAGAGCAGAGGATTATAAATCAAGGTAGTATTTGTTCAGAAATTGCATAATATGTCCAGGGATTTGAAACCATTTTACAGCCATTGGTGAGCTCTGCCTGACAACGAGTTGATAGGGTGGGAAATCATTATTTTAAAGAACTACTGCAGTGGTTAGCTGCAGTGTGAAAACAAATGTCCTCTTAGTTTGTGGTAGAAGTTGATGAACAAACTAAATTTTTATGCCTACAGGATAGTTTTTTAAATCCCTCTATCTGGTAGCCAGTGTGAGGTCAAAATCAGGTTTCCTATCTGCTAGTGCTTGGTCAGAGGAGTGCAGGGTGTTAATTTAGCTCCAAGATGTCTGGGTAAATCTATAGGAAGGAAGTTTGCAGACAGGAAGGAGGGGTGTGGATGGGAAAGGCTTGCCCTGTGCTGGGCTGCATTGAATGCAGCCTCAAATCACAGCAGATGGATAAGAAAGAATTTAGAAATTAATGTACAATCTCGAGAATTAAATTCTCTATCAAGCGACCTTAAAGCCTGGCAGCTGTTCCGGGGGCTGATAAGGAGGGGACGGGCTGAAGTGTTCCCATGGAAGGCTCTTGTCCTGGCTGGCATTACAGCAAGTTACACAACATGAATCAGAATCTAATTCTGTCAACCAGTGATAGGGCCTGAGAGGCACTGGCCTGTGCCTTCACTGAACAATATGCTTTCTTGAGTTATGGGAATCGTAGAGTCCCTTTTTCTTTTTTTTTTTTTTTGGTTTACCCCTCCACACTCCCTCCTCCTTCAGCCTGTTTTTCTCACACTGCCTCCTGTCCTTTTCATTCCAGAGCATGGAGTGCATAAATACATATGTGCATTAGCTCATGTGTATAGTATATCAAAGTGTATTTTGAAATGACTTAGCATAACAGTGTTATCAGGCAGGGTGGAAGCAGCCCAGTGCCACACAGCGCAGTCAGTGTGTTCCTGACAGGCAGGCTCCAAGCACAACAAAATTACGTCTTGTTTTATGGGTGGGCAAATCTTAAAAGCTCAGTTTGCAAAGGCGGCGATCTAGAAGTCGATCTCCTCCCTCCTCCCCCTGTTCCTTAGTTTTCCCCCTCTGTTCAGATTTGGTGTCCTCAGGAAAGCCAGGCTTTTATCAGGTGTGACAAAGTCAACTCCCAGTGCGGTGACAGCAAGTAAAAATGCTTTGCTTTGCTTTAACCTCACAGAAACTAAGCTCTGGGAAACTGAAAATGTTCAATTTACTCTGCCCGAAGCCAAGTGCCAGGGACACATTGAAACATCTGTTTGCCTTTATAACCTGATTGACTTTGCCAGTGATAAAATGGGTTTTAATACAATAATTTGAGTGCCCAAAGAAGTGGTATTAAACAGTCTGCTGTTTTTGCCGCAGGTCACTAATCATTTGAGTCCTAATCCGAAGCTCCCTGAAGTCAAAGGGTATGCTCTTGCTGTCAGGTTTTGAGTGAGGTTCTTTTCTTCCTGGGGGCTGTATAAATGTGCTTGAACACATCGTTGTCAGCACAGCAGTTCTGCTGGGAGAGGATTCCTGCTAAACACAATTTCTGCTGAGGTTTCAACACTACTGGCTTTCTCTGTTTTAAAATAATCAAAATGCACAAAGCAGAAGCCGTGACATACTATCTTATTTTACATGGAAGCACCAAATTAGGGAAAATGTAACCGAAGCTCTCTTCTAGTTTGCTTCAAAGATTTTTGCCTGGTCCAATGGTCTCGTGTTAGCAGAGCTTCCTGTTAGTAGGTAATACTTGGAGGTTAGTTCTTTCTAAAGGTGATTTCATTGACAAACAATCAGATAACATAAATTGTCTTTTCAGACATGGGTGCACTCGCCTTGTCTTACATTTAATCTTCTAGCTTTACATGCTCTGTGAACTGCAAAGCACTTTCCAGTTTTCTTTCCTATTTATGCTGTGAGCTTTTATTTATTGGACTATTCCATAGCATGTGCTAACCCAGTGTCTTTTGCAGCAGAGCCCTTGTCTTGGATGTACCTCTAAGTTCTGCTGTAACAGAAACAGTGAAAAATAGGAACTCATACCCATATATGAAACGGACTCTCAGCAGAATTGGGAGTGAACCTTAATTCCCCCAGGGACTTGCTTTCTGAATTTGTGTTACCAGTTTGTGTACCTGTAGATGCGGCAGCTCTAGGAGTAAAGAAGCTGTGCTTTCCAAACATAACTTTCCTAACTTCTGTTCATCCTCTCAGCTATCATATTTGAGGTAGTACTTGTTGCTGTCAGCCTCACTTGCAGGACAGAGGATTAGGAAACCCCCACCTCTCCTCACAAGTTGTACCACCCCAGAACCATGTGTAAATCAAATTTCCCAAATGCTGGAAGGGATGCTTGAAGGTGAGAATGTGTGATGCTACAAACTCAGTGAAGACCTGAAAGAGCAGAGTAGCACAGGTATTTTTTTGGTTTTATTTGGCAGGACTGTGTCTGCACAGAATGTGGGATTGATGAAAGCCACCAATGCAGAGCAACAGGCTGGATCTGCTGTTCGAAGATGACGTTATCCAAAGATTCATAGGTTTGAATGGCACAGGGGAGATTTGGGACTCTTCTGATCTCAGTTCTGAGCACGATGCAGAGATTGCATTTCTAGTGATTTAGGATGGGGCTGTAACTTCAGCTTGAGCTGAAATGTCAGCTTCAGAAATGCATCAAGCTTTGTGGTGGAAAAGTGACTGGAGAATCTCTAGGCAGGTTGTTACTCTCCACTAATGTACTGGAGAGAGACAAGTTTTGTCTCTCTTTTATCTTCTTCTGTTGTTTGGGACCAGGTAAAGTTATATAGTTGATCTGTTAGCTAATGGTTTGGATGAAACTTTTCCCACTCTTTAGATCGTTCATCAACAGAATTAATATGAATATGAACTTCATGCAAAAGTATTTGCCAAATAGTTGAGTGGACTTATTTCTAATGAATGAGTTATTTTCAACCTATGCCTTCTGACTTTTATTGTGTGATTTTAATAGACTAAAGTCTTCTATTCTACCAATACTTTCTAAATAATGATCCACTGCTATAAAACGAAATAGAAAAATGAATAGTAGTTAGGCTGAAAAGAAAAATAAGTACTGACCTGAGCAAGAAGTGTAGGATGGCTCATTATTTGTGAGGCACATAAGCACAAACAAAAGGATGCCTGTAAAACAAGCTAATGTAAACCCAAAGGAAATCCAGGTGCTTCAAGTAACTGAATCAGTTCTCATAGGGATATATAATGGTGAATAATATGCCATTAAAAAATCTGGTCACTTCAGTGTCCTCTCTAATCAATATGTTTGCATACCTGTGTGCTGTGTCCTATCTCTACTCACCAGTACCTGTGGCACTTTCAGCATCACTGCAGCCCATCTTCCAGGCCTTTCCTGAGGACAAGCTTTTCTCCTGGCTGTAACCTACCACCAAGGCCTTTGCTTCTACTTGAGCAGAATCAGTGCCAAGCACTTTTTTAAAATGAGTGTGAACCGATCTTTACAGGACCTAAGTCGGGGTAACCCCATAAAAGCTCAGTAGCAAAAACCACGGAAATCAGATTTCGATTAGGCTAAAATTTTAAAAGGGAACAATGCTTTTTTTCCTCTTCCCCCTTTTTAACATGAGGCATCCCTTCTCTATTCCCTGCATACTTTGAGGGAAATATCTCAGTAAGAAATTACAGGACTTCCTCTGGTGCACGGGGATCTTGCAGCATGATGGTTTTCATCTGGTGTGTCTTTGTTACTTCCATTGTGGGCTGTTCTACTGAATAGAAGGCAGACATTACTCAGAATGAGAAAGGAGACTGTCTGTCTTTGAGTGCTGAACTTTATTTGAGGTGCATGCTTTGCCAGTGAAGACTGTGCCTCTCCTTTATACTGCAACTCTAACCCTTCAGATGTGTGTTACAGGGCTGTAATACTACACAGATCCTTTGCCTTCCAACAGGCACTAACATCACTTTTTTTTTTTTTCAGTAAGTACACCATGGACAAGTGAAATAGGGAAAAGCTCACAACTGAATCAACTCACCTGCTGCTCTTACAGTGCACAAAATTCAAGTTTTCTGCCAAATGTTTGGCAGAACAAGATGTATACCTTTTTTTTTCTTTTGACTTAAGCAGCTCTTGTTTCAATAGAAAGTACATAAATGAAAAATCTGTAACTAAATAAACCCATAATAAATAAACCCTTAATATACTCCATAATATCCCATAATAAACTCCTGGAAAAGCTGCAGCCCATGGCTTGGACAGGGGCACTCTGTGCTGGCTCAGGAACTGGCTGGATGGCCGGGCCCAGAGAGTGCTGGGGAACGGGGCTGCATCCAGCTGGGATCCAGTCACCAGTGGTGTTCCCCAGGGGTC